>CAUYUJ010001126.1:0-100000 GCA_963575745.1 Prorocentrum cordatum | reverse complement strand
GAAGAGCGCGACATTTCAAGGTCTCCGGCCTGAGAGGCTCCGAGGACGCCCCCGGAGGCCATCAAGAGGCTCCCAAGAGGCCCCCCGGAAGCCCCAATATGCCCCCAAAGTGCCCCCAGGGAAGCCCCCTACGGGCCCCCAAGACACCTCGGTAAATCGTATTTCCCAGACAGCTTTCCGGGAACATGATTCCTTGAGCTTCCGCCCACCGCCCCAACCATGTTTCCAATAGGCTTGCCGACAAGGCCAAAAGGCGTCCCTCGGTAAGCCCCCAGAGGCTCACCTCTTAAGAGAGCCGAACAAGACATGCTCCCGGAAAGCCTCCTGGGAGCATGATTCTCTATCTCGGAGCAATTGCCATGCTTCTGTATCATAGATGTATGTCTCTCTCCTCTCACTCTCTCACTCTTTATCACACTCTGTATATATGTGTTTGCCGTTATATGACTTAGCTAGTTTCCGTTCTCTCTCTCTCTCTCTCTCTCGTTTCTTCCCTCCCTCTGTCTCTCTCGCTCTCTCTCTCTCTCTCTCTCCCTCCCTCCCTCCCTCCCTCCCTCCCTCCCTCCCTCCCTCCCTCTCGCTCTCGCTATATATATATATATATATATATATCGCCATCACTATCTCCATATAAATGTGTTTCTCTCTCGCTCTCTCTCTCTCTCTCTCTCTCTCTCTCCCTCTCTTTATATATATATATGTATATTTCTCTCCCTCTCTTTCTCTCTCCCTCTTTCTCCCTCTGTCTCTCCGTTTGGGGCCATGGGCACTTCGTGGGCGCCTCGCGCCATTTGCACGACATTGCTTGCGTTACGCCGCTCATTCGCATCACTATTCTTGTCGGTTGCAGCAGGAATGGATTGCCTCACTTTGAGTGCGAGCACGACGTGTTTCGCTGTGCGCGCGCCTGAGAGTGCTGCGGGCCTGTCGAAGCTGAGCACGCAGTTCTCTGAGGCCCCCCTCCCCGCGCGGCTGCCCTCCCCCTTGCGCGCGCGCAGAACCCAGCCGAGATCAGCGGGCTGTTCGCCCGGGCGCTGACGGAGGACAGGGAGAGGCTCGCGCGCCCAGGGCCAGAGGATGAGGGGGGGGGCGAGTGGGCGAGGAGGGGGAGGGGAGGGAATGGCGGGGAAGGAAGAGAGGCGAGGAGGGGAGTGGCGGGGAAGGAGGAGAGGCGAGGAGAGGAGAGGCGAGGGAATGGCGGGGAAGGAGGAGAGGGAATGGCGGGGAAGGAGAGGAGGGGAGGGGAGGGAGGGAGGCGAGGAGGGGAGGGGAGGGGAGGGGAGGGGAGGGAATGGCGGGGAAGGAACAGAGGCGATGCGGGGAGGGGAGGGAATGGCGGGGAAGGAAGAGAGGCGAGGAGGGGAGGGGAGGGAATGGCGGGGAATGGTGAGCGGGGGGGCCAGTCCAGAGGAGAGGCGGGGGGGGTGCATGCCATGCATACACTGTCGTGAGAGGCCCAGAGGCTGGACGCTTGCAGCAGTTCGAAAAAATCCCACCTGAGCTACACTCCTAACGGAGGTGGCGAGGGAGGGAGGAAGAACAGGGGAGATGGAGAGAGCGGGAGGGGAGGGAGGGAGAGACAGGGCCTTGTGGAGATTTCGAAGACGATTAAGTCTGTCAGCAGGGGCCGGCACGCAAACTCGCAGAACGCTTGTCAGGGTAAAGACTCTGCACGGGCACCAAGGAGTTTTGAGAGCAGTGTCCGTCCCATCCCTAAGTCGGCATCCCTCCAAAAGACCTCACTTCTCAAATCAAGCAGCTGGGCAGGCATAGGGTCGTACGGCACTCGGCCACTCGGGAGGGGGAGGGAGGGAGGGAGAATGCACGAGATCGAGCAGGAGAGAGTAAGATTGGGACACAGACCTAAAACCCTGAGCCTCAGGAGAAAGCGGCGCTCAATTCGCCAAATGACACAGAGCTGATCCCCAAACAGTGCACAGAGGGCGCTGACTGAGGAAACAGCACCGGCATGAACATTCGGCACGGGGGCCAAGAATAGCTCAAACAGCAGTACAAACAACAACGGCGAAGCCGACGGGACGCGTCGTCCCGAAGCGCCGGGGCCAGAGAGGGAACACTTCCAACCCAAACCGTCCACTCCCCGCACTCCCAAGATTCCCTCCTCCACTTCAAGAAGCGTGGGTGGCATCGGCTCAGTTTCCAGGCAGACAGACTGACTGGGGAGCTCGGCCAGTCATGAGGGAGGGGGCAGGAGGGGCGAAGGCGGGGCGAGAATGCCGAGGAGAAGGGAGTAGGGCTGGGACACAGACGACATCCTTAAGCGGCTCAGCAATACAATGATGCCGCGTGGAGGCTGGAGGCACCACAGAGGGAATTACCACACGGAGATCTCTGCCAGGATAAGCGCAATCCAATCGAACGGTGGTTGAGAAAGAACATCTATCTTCGCACCCACGCCCATCACGAGCCACGCCCATCACGAGCGACGACGGACGGCGGCAACACAACGCGGATTTGTCAGAGCGCCCCGGCAATGGGAAAGATCGTCGCTTCCAACATGGCGGACGCTAAGGAGAAGCAAGTGACAGAAGTGACAGAAACGGCAGGATTGTTCATAAGTGCCGCCTCCAGGAGTAATGTGAGCGCGAGATTAGGAACGCAAGTTACACACAGCCAAGGAAAGTTGCTACCATTGCAGTCTGGTGCCCGCTGCAATTCTCTCAGCTACAATTATTTCAGCAAACGTGGCATCCACATCAAGTGAGGGGGGCCGAGGTGGAAGAGGAGGTGCGGGAAGGGGTCCTGAACGCACCCACCTACGCATTGGCATCCGAAACATTTCTTCGTTCACTCTGCCGTCGAATGGCTCTCGGCGAATGGTATTAGGCGTAGCTACCAGGACTCGGCGTATCTTAATATAGTTCCACTACAAGGTCATTCCCAACTCCAGTACATATTTGCGAAAAGCGGCCAGCTGGAGGGGAGCTCTAGCACGCAACCGCGACATTCGACATCTCGGATCGACAGCAACAGGTTCTGCGACGGCCACCGGGAGCTTTACAGAAGCAGCCGCCAGCTCCAGAGCAGCGCCAGCGCCAGGAGAGACTGGGGCTGCCGCGACGACGGCCACTGGAGCTCCAGGGGGTCTGTTGCTGCTTCGGTCGACATCTCCAGCGACGTCCGCGGGGTGGGGCCCGTAGGCAGCCTCGCCACCTCAGGGGCCGTTGGGGGGGAGGGGCCTGCCCACCACCGCGTCGCGACCAGCATGAGGTTCAGCTGCGGCAGCAGTTCATCCGGACATGGCGTCAGCCACGGTAGCACTCTGGCTCTCGGCAGCGGTCATGAGTCATGAACGCTGCCACGCCAGCAGCACGCGCCAGCTTGGCAAACTCGTCGTCCGCATCGCCACCACCGGCATCGGCAGCATTACGCGGCGATCGCGCAGCAGATTTGGGACCACGGCACGCTCGCCGAGATCGGTTTGCGCTGGCGCAGCCCAACGTTTTGGCATACGGAGCCCATCGCGAAGCGGCTGCACAACGCGAGCTGCAACTTCGACGACGGCGGCGCCCACGACATCCAGGTCGCCGTCGGCGCCGCTCGAGGTGCCCTTCGAGCGGCGCGGGCTGAAGCTTCGACTTTGGAGCCTCCGAGGCGGGTGAAAACGCAGCGTGTCCTCACCTCCCCTTTGCGTTCCTCCCTTTTCCCTGACGTCATTGACCTGATCGCTCGTCGTTTCGAAGTTTGGAAGGTCCCCCTCTCGGTCGAGCCGAATGGTGTGCCCTGCGAGACCTCTTAGCCTCGGGAGCCCCCCCAAGCTGGCAAGCTGCTGCGATTGAAATTTCGGGCGAGGGATGGCTCACGAGCAGCAGATTGTACACCCAGGGAGGCAGCAGGCGTTGTTTGTTCAGCTGTGATGCGCGCCGCCTGCCTCCGCGCGCCCTGGACCAGTTTTCCCATTGCGTGCGTTGTCCAGCCCTGAGGAGCCTCGTCTATCATCCCTCTTTGCAATCCTTGGGGTCGCAGCGTATCGAATAGGCCTTGGTGGTGAGCCGTCTCTTGAGGATGTGGAAAGGATCGCGCTGGCTTTTCATCTGCACAACACCCTTCGAACCCAGCCGACCCTCCCCCTCGATTGTGATTCAGCGCAGCACGAGCGGCACTACTATCATGCACGGCGCGCTGCACAAGCTCTCGTTGACAGATCCCGCGCCCCGCTCTCATCTCGCACGAGTTTGCATTAGGTGCTAGTCGTGTAGATAGAACCCCTGCCCCATTCTAATCGCGCGCGCTCCTGCACTCAGTGCTCGTTGTATTGCCCGCTGTTTGGAGGCACCTTTGCGGTCCGTGGCACCTCGCCCCCTCTCGCGACGGATCTGAGCGGCCTGCCGCGCGGGGGTGCTACTCGCGAGCCTGGCCCCGCGGGGGGCGCCCTCGGCCCTCGTCGGAGCGCGGCTCGAGGTGTTTTGGGAAGTGCTGCGCCTGACCCGCGGGGGGTGCCATCACGGGCGGATTGGCCCTGTGGACGGTTCCGCCCACTCCCTCACGGACTGCGTCTTCCAGGAGCGGCCGCGCCGCCTTGCCCCGCCGCCGCCGCCGCTTCGCGCCGGCCGCCGTAGTGGAGCGGTCTGGTTACGAGCGATACATATATACATATGTATATATATATGTGCATATATACCTATATTCAAACATATATACGCATAGAGGGAGGGGGACGAGAGAGAGAGAGAAAACAAAAAAAAATAGAGATACTATACGATACAATCTAAAGAGGGGAGAGAAGATAATGAGAGAGAGAGAGAGTACAAGAGAGAAAGGGAGAGAGAGAGAGAGGGCCAGAGGGAGTGAGAGAGAGAGAGAGCGTGAGCGAAAGAGAGGGTGAAACAGAGCGATGCAGAAAGAGAGAGAGAGAGAGAGAGCGAGAGAGAGAGAGGGCGAGAGAGAGAGAGATATAGAGAGCGAGAGAGAGAGGCATATACAGTGTGTTCGCACATCAGACCAGCCGATTTGCACAGTGATGTGTTATGTACATCATATATGCGTGTGCGTGCGTGCGCGCGAAATGAGAGAGAGAGAGAGCGAGAGAGAGAGAGAGACGAGCGATAGGCAGGGGATGTAATCACGCGGAGAAGAAAGGGAGGGGCGAGAGAGAGAGAGAGAGATAGAAAGAGAGGGATATTCAAAGAGAGAATGAAAGGAGAAACAGAGAGAGAGAGGAAGAGAGAGAGAGGGAGAGAGAGAGAGAGAGGAAACAACTACTGGCGACGCACCCAACCCCTGCGCAGAGCGGGGCATGAGTAGGTTGGGGGACGTTATACGGACGTGATGACGTGACGTGGGCGCGTATACTTTTGCGAGCGGCGTTCGCGACGTTCGCAGCCCCCCAGGATTGCGAGGTCCCGTTCAGACCTGCGCGGTGCTTCACTCCGCTGGACCCGCCACCAGCCTTCGAACGTAGCGACACCTCTGCAGATCGCAGCCACTCAATGACGGCGAGGTCCCGCTCAGATGCGCGCGGTGCCTCAGTCTGCTGGAACCACCAGCAGCCCTCGAAAGTAGCGACGGTTTCGCAGATCGTAGCTTCCCAGGGACGGCGAGGTCCCGCTCGGATCTGCGCGGTGCCTCACCCCGTTGGACGCACATAGCAGCCCTCGAAAATGGCGACGGTTTCGCAGATCGCAGCCCCCCGGGCACGGCGAGGTCCCGCTCAGATTTGCGCGGTGCCTCATTCCGCTGGACCCACCAGCAGATCGCAGCCCCCCAGGGACGGCGAGGTCCCGCTCAGATTTGCGCGGTGTCTCACCCCGCTGGACCCACCTAGCAGCCTTCGCAAGTGGCGACAGTCTCGCAGATCGCAGCCCCCCAGGGACGGCGAGGTCTCGCTCGGATCTGCGCAGTGCCTCACCCCGCTGGACCCACCAGCAGCCCTCGAAAGTGGCGACAGTTTCGCAGATCGCAGCCCCCCAGGGGCGGCGAGGTCCCGCTCAGATTTGCGCGGTGCCTCACCCCGTTGGACCCACCAGCAGATCGCAGCCCCCCAGGGACGGCGAGGTTCCGCCCAGATTTGCGTGGTGCATCACTCCGCTGGACCCACGAGCAGCCCTTCGAAAGCGAAAGTGACAACATCTCCGCAGATCGCAGCCCCCCAAGGACGGCGAGGTCCCGCTCAGGTCTGCGCGGTGTGTCACCCCGCTGGACCCACCAACAACCTTCGAAAATGGCGACAGTCTCGCAGATCGCAACCCCCCACGGACGGCAAGGTCCCGCTCAGGTTTGCGCGGTGCCTCATTCTCTGGACCCACCAGTGGGGCGCGGCGCTGTCTCTCCAAAATGAAGACCCCAATCACAAGATGGTTGGGAACATCAGCTTGGCGAAAGACCCAACCATGTGCATTTGTGGGCACCGCCGTTGAGAATGCACCGGATTCGGTGGAGCTCCCTGTGGGGCCACGAAACGTGTGAGGGGTGTGGCAAATTGTGTGCGGTGGGCGCATACGAGCACTAGCATTTGGGCCTCCAGTGGAGCTCGGGGGCCACGAAAAGTGTGAAGGCTGTGCCAAAATGGGTACCGTGGCCGCATGCGAGTGCTGGCATGTTGGGCCTTCGGTGGAGCTCCCTATGGGACCACGAAATGTGTGAGGGGTGTACCAAAATGCGCGCGGTGGGCGCATGCGAGCGCTGGCATCTGGGCTGTCGGTGGAGCTCCCTGTGGGGCCACGGAGCGTGTGCAGGGTGTGCCACAATGGGTGCGGTGGGCGCATGCGACCGCGGGATCTGAACCTTCGGTGGAGCTCCCTATGGGGCCACAAAGCGTGTGAGGCGTATGCAAAAATGGGTGCGGTAGCCGCTTGCGAACGCTGCCCTTTCAGCCTTCGGTGGAGCCCCTTGTGGGGCCACAAAACGTGTGAGGGGTGTGCCAGAATGGGCGCAGTGGCCGCATGCGAGCGCTGGATCTGGACTTTCGGTGGAGCTCCTCCCTATGAGGCCACGCAACGCGTGGGAGGTGTGCCAAAATGGGCGCGGTGAGCACATGCATGCGCTGGCATCTGGGCTTTCGGTGGAGCTCCCTACGGGGACACGCAACGTGTGAGGGGTGTGCCAAAGTGGACGCGGTGGGCGCATACGAGCGCTGGCATCTGAGCATTCGGTGGAGCTCCCTATGGGGCCACGAAGCGTGTGAGGGGTGTGCCCAAGTGGGTGCGGTGGCCGCATGCGAGCGCTGGCATCTGGGCCTTCGGTGGAGATCCCTATGGGGCCACGAAACGTGTGAGGGTTGTGCCAAAGTGAGGGGGGTGACGGCAGGAGGGAGGAGGAGGTGGAGGAGCGGGAGCAAGAGGAGGAGAGGAGGAGGAGGAGGAGGAGGAGGAGGAGGAGGAGGAGGAGGAGAGGAGGAGGAGTCGCGGGGATCTCTCTTCAACACGAGGAGGAAAAATGAGGAGGCGGAGGGAGGGAAACGGTGGAGAAGGAGGGGGAAGACGACGACGACGAGGATTTCGGTAACGACGGCTCGTCATCGAGAAGCCGGTTCGCGCGGCAGCCCCTCGAGGCTCGCGCGCCTGTACCAGCACGTCCACTTCGCCATCCCGCGCGCGGGCGCGGACCGTCGGGCGGAGGCGCGCGGTTTTGCCTTCCGCACTGCTGCTCACCACCCCGCAGCACGAGCGTCAGCAGCAGCAGGCCGCACAGATGGCCCCAGCGCGACAGCGGATTCTCAGCGCATTCCCACGGTATTCCTCCCTCTCCTGTCCCTTCTCCGCGTCCCCCGCCTCCTCTTCCCCCCTCGCCCCGCCCCCCCAGGATCAAGGACGAGGGGGCGGGAGGAGGAGGAGGACGATGAGGAGAAGGATGAGGACGAGGAGTAGGAGGAGGAAGGAGGAGGAAGAAGAGGAGGTGGTGTCATCGCGTACTCGAGGCCCGTTCGGCCTTCCTTACCTCCCAGCCGGGTGTTCCCTCGGTCGCCCTCGAGGGGCATCAGTAGTTTGTCGTTCGCTGAATGATGTGTGCTACTTGAGATCTGTTGAAAAATGACGAGGGGGGTGCAGGGAGTGCCAACCGTGTGTTACTGTTCCGCTAGGTGCTCGGATGTGCTGAAGATCTATCAGGGCTTTCTGTTGGTTTAGGTGTGAGGAGGGCCCTCCTTCTTTCTCTTCGCTCTTACTCCTCTTTTTCCTTCCTCCCCCCCTCCTGCCTCCTCGTCCTCCTCATTCTCTTCTTCTCTCCTCGTACTATTCCCCTTTTCCTCCTCCTCCTCCTCCTCCTCCTCCTCCTTCTCCCCCCCTCCCCCTCCTGCACTCCTCTCCCAGCCTTCCTTCCTCATGCCCCCCCGTCTCCCTTTGTCATTCTGCCTCCTCATCCCTCCTCCTTCCTCCTATCCTCCTTCTGCCTCTCCCTCCCTCCCTGCTTCCGTTCCTCCCTCAGTTCTCCGTCCTCCTTCCATCCTTCTTCTCCGTCCCAGACATAAAGGCATTCGGCACACATCCCGCTACCGTGCCTGGGTCGGGGACTTGAGGCCTTCGGGAGACATCTTGGGGTCTCCTTTGGGGACCTGGGGGGGGTCTCTTGGGCACCTGTCAGGACTTCTTGGAGACCTCTTGGGCCCGTCTCGCCCCCCTCCAGCGTCCATCTCTCCGACTCTGGCGCCCATCTCTCCGACGCCGGCTCCCAAGTTTCCGACTCCGGCGCCCTTCTCTCCGACTCCGGCGCCCAACTTTCCCACTCCAGCGTCCATCTCTCCGACTCCGGCTCCGACTCGTCTTCTGAGGGGCCCCGGCCCCCCCGCGCTGCCCTCACAGGCCTGGTCCCGCTGGACCGACATCGCGCGCTCGCCTCGCCTCGCCTCCCCCCCTTCCCGCCTCGTCCTGTGTCCTCCTCTGCGCCTTGGGCGTTCACGCGTGCCCCTGCAGCCGTGGAAGCAGGGCTCCTCGGAGAGCCGAGAGCTTATCGTCTTGGCACCTGTCAGGAGGGAAAGAAACACACAGACACAATGAATCGCCGCTTCCCGAGAAAATATGGGAAAATATGGGACGTGGGGGGGAAGACAAACAAAACAAAACATATGGGAAAATATGGGGAAACCTTTCAATTGTGTGTATTTATTTGTGTGTCTCAGGGCCCCTTCAACCTGGCCGAAGCGAGAGAGGAGTGCACCCCCTTCGTCCCCTGACATCGGGCGAGTTCTGTTCCACTCCCGGCGTTTGGCTCTGCCTCTGTGGCCCTCGGGCTCCAGAACACAGTTAGACATGGGACATGGATCCGGGATGAGGAAGCATCGTCGGATGTCTGGGTCTGCCCCCCTCCTCATGCACTCTCCCCCTCCTCCTATTCTGCCTCCCTCTCCCTTCTCACCCCTGGAGGAGGAACAGATTGCAGGGTGAGGAAGTCGCAGACCGCCCTACCGACCCGTTTCGGGGTGCGACAGGGAGGCGTTATTTATCAGAGTGAGGGGGCCGAACCGGCATTCACTGTCTCTGGACGTGTAGTTGAAGTGGGTTCTGCGGTGCGGATTGTTGTTGTTGTTGGTGGTTGTGGTGGTGGTGGTGGTGGTGGTGGTGGTGGTGGTGGTGGTGGTGGTGGTGGTGGTGTTGGTGGTGGTGTTGGTGTTGCTGCTGTTGTTGGTGTTGCTGGTGTTGTTGGTGTTGTTGGTGCTGTTGTTGAACTCTCACTACTGAATGATTATTGTTGATCCCCCTCAGGTCACATTGTAGTTGTTCAATTGAAGTGCCCTCCCTCCCTGGGGCTCGCAGCCTGTTTTTCATCAGAGAAGGTCTTGGGTGTCAGAATTGGGCCCCTGACCCCCGAGTTACAACAACAACAACAACGACAATCATTTTAAGACTGTTCGCTCCTATCTGCTCACGTGCCACTCAGAACGTATATCCCAAACCCTCGGTACCCGCCCTCGTCGTCTTCGATCGTACCCCCTTGGGGGTCTATCTTCCTTACCTGCCACGTATATTTAGCGCAGCCCCTAAAACAAGGGAAGAGAGGATGGGTGGAAGGGGGAGGGAGAAGAATGGAGCACGAGAGAAATTAGCAGGAGGGGGCAAGGAGCAGAGAACAAGTGGTAGAACCAGACGGACAGATCGGGTGGGCACACCCATAGCGGGCAGGTCGGGAAGGCAGGCCCAGGCGACGAGGTCGAGCAGGCGGGTTGCTGAAGCGTGGGTCCTGCATGGATCGCGAGGAAGTCTCGAGCGATAGCGCGATTCCCAAGTAAATCGTGAGAAAAGCCAGCGTGGACCACGAAGTGCATAAAATCCGAGGCCACAGAGGGCAGCGACGGGGCCGCTGAGGGCAGCAAAGGGGCCACGAAGGGCAGCGAGGGGGCCACAAAGGGCGACAGCGGGGCCACGACGGGCATGCATACGGGGCCACGACGGGCGCGAACGAGCGGGGGCCACGAAGGGCATTCGTACAGTCAAGACGCTGAAATAAGGAACAGTTTGGAATCAGAAGGGTCTCGATGTTCCTTAGATTCCTCCAGTGCTGTTCCTGTTGCCCTCCTGGGGCACGGAGGCGCTTACAGCGCCGAAAAAAGGGCTTCGTTCCTTATTTAGCGTTCCTTCTTTCAGCGGCCCGATTGTATACGGGGCCACAAAGGGCGACAGCTGGGCCACCGAGGGCAGCAAAGGGGCCACGAAGGGCAGCAAAGGGGCCACGAAAGGTGACAGCGGGGCTACGAAGGGCATGCGTTTGGGGCCACGACGGGCGCGTGCGAGTGGGGGCCACGAAGGGCATATAATGCGGGGCCACAAAAGGCAGCGACGGGGCCAATGAGGGCAGCAATGGGGCCACAAAGGGCTCCGAGCGAAGGCGAGCACGGAACCAGTACGGGCAGCGAGGGGCATCAAAGGCGGGCGAGGGGCAGCGAGCGGCGACTGCAGTCATTAACGAGCTGGTCGGGCGGGCAGGCCCCGATGGGCGGGTCGAGCGGGCGTTAAAGCGTGAGTCCTGCTTGAACCGGCGTGCAATATGTAGCGGGAGCGCGATTTCTGAGTGTCGAGGACCGGCATTTGAACAAATTGTGAGGAAATATCAAGCGAAGCGTTTCGGTGGTAAGTTGCGAGGAAGTCCCAAGCGAGAACGCGATGTTGAAATGAACTGTCAGGAAGTATCAGGCCAGGGGGGGTATCGAGGGTTTGGGATATAGGTGCTGAATGGCTGGCGAGCTGATAAATCGGAAAATGATCGTGTTGTTGGTGGTGGTGTTGGTGGTGGTGGTGGTGTTAGTGGTGTTGTTATTGGTGGTGGTGGTGGTGGTGGTGTTGGTGTTGGTGTTATTGTTGGTGGTGCTGGGGTTGGTGTTGTTTTTGGTGTTTGTGTTGCTGGTGGTGGTGGTGTTGTTGGTGGTGTTGTTGTTCGTTATGTGTTGTGTGTTTTGTTGTCGTCGTCCCCCCCGCGACCCCCCCGCGACCCACCCGCGACCCACCCGCGACCCACCCGCGACCCACCCGCGACCCACCCTGCGACCCGGCCGCGACTGACCCGCGACTGACCCGTGACCCACCCGCGACCTACCCACGACCCACGAGCGACCTCCCCGCGATCCGGCCCGCGACCCATCCCCGACCCACCCGCGACCCACCCGCGACCCACCCGCGACCCACCCCGCGACCCATCCACATTGCTTTAAAGAAAAGCGGCGACTGCGGCGAGATCGTTGTATAATTTGTAAGAATTAGGCGCTTGCGGCTTGCTTCATCAGAGACTCGCAGACTGCCGACGTCCCCGCCGCCCCCGCAATTGCGGGTTGCTACGTAAGGAAAGAGGACGGAGGAAGAGGAGGAAGAGGAGGAGGAGGAGGAGGCACTCTGGGGGAGAATGGGGGAGAGAGGGGCGGAGGAGGAGGAGGAGGAGGAGAAGAAGAAGAACAAGGAGAAGGAGAAGGAGAAGAGGAGAAGGAGGAGGATGAGAAGGAGGAGGAGGAGGAAACTAGGAGGAGGAGGGAGAGGAGCGCGAGCAGGATAAAGATGGTGGACGGGCAGACGGGCAGAATACAGGAGCACATGAGGAGGAGGTGGAGGGGAGGCGGAAGAAGAGGAAGAGGGACAGGAGAGGGCGGAACAGGAAGCAGGAGGGTGAGCGGGGACGAAGAGCGCCAGCAGAGAGGTAGGGGATGGGACGGAACAGAAGGAGGCAGACGAGGCAGAACAGCGCCAGCCTGGCGTGTGCGGCCCACCCACGGCCACCGGGGGGTGGCCGCGACCACGGCGGCGACCAAGACGACGACGGGAGACAACGGCGGCGGCGACGACGGCGGCAGAGGCGGCGACGGCAGCGGCGACGAATCTCATCCGTTGCTGTAACTTTTCCGCCAGCAGACGCAGCGGGGGGGGGCAGCCCCACTGGCAGCAGCAGGAGAGGCAGAAGCAGCAAGACAAGCAGCACGAGGAGCGGGAGGGGGGATGGAGGTGTGGGTGGACGTGGTGGAGGAGGGCGACGACGAGCAAAGGCAGAAGCATCCCGGCTCGGCGTCAGCGCCTGCGTCAGTTGTGTCGGTGGCAGCGCGGGAGCAGCAGCGGGAGGGGCTCGGTGAGGCATCTGCAGGCTGCTCTCGCAGCCGACCCCGGCAGGAGGACAACGCGTCCGTCTTCCTGCGCGAACTGAGGACCGCGAGCCGCGGGTGCCGCTGCCGCCCGCTGGCGCCTCCGAGGCTCCTGGCTGCTGCCGCTGCTGCTGCTGCTCCTCCTCCCCCCTCGTCCCCGCCTCCCCCTTTCCGATTCATGCTTGGTAGCGTCCGTCTTGCGAGAACGGCGGTTCACGGCAAACTCGATTCAGTGCGAAACCAGGATTCCGGATGTCTGTTTTTTTTTTTCTTGCCCTTGGTCGTGGGACGTGCCGGTCTCGAGGCGCGCCACTTCCAGATTCTAGATTCCTCCCATGTCTGTTTTCGTTTGAGATACCAGTTCCAATTGGAACGGGGAGGAGGGGAAGAAGGAGAAAGTGGAAGAAGGATCAAGTCTATATTTGTCCTGCCTCCTCCTGCCTTTCTTTCTGGTGGCGCGAGCCCCCAAAGAACAGTGAGGAGAAATGAGAAGGGGAAACATTGGTGCATCCTGTCGGCACCACTTCGCGTCTCGCCATTAGTGGGACGGACAGGATGTAACAAATGGTGCTCGGCTTTTGCGTGACTGCTCTGGCCCTTGCTCTCTGTTCAGTTTGTTGCTGGTCAGTCCGCCGATTGGTCTAAGGGCGCGCTCCTTACACGAGTCCAAATTAATGTCCTTTCGCCCCTCCTCCCTTATCCTTCTGGGCTCGTCGTCGTCATCATCCTCATCCTCATCGTCATCATCAGGCGGGGTGAGCTGTGGAGCACTCGAGGCGAGAGGATCGTCAGCACGCTGCTCCGCCACATCCAAGCACTCGAAGAAACCACGATGTGGGCCAGTATCGACGAAGAGCAGCAGGGTACCATGCTTGCCGCTGGCGGCCCTGGCGAGGGAACAGCATGGACAGCCATCGCTTAGAGGAAGGACGACATGCCGCTCCCCTGCCTTAGGGGCTGCACGAAATACGCGTTGCAGGTACTTACGGAAGACATGCACACCCAAGGGGGTACGATCGAAGACGAAGAGGGCGGGTATCGAGGGTTCAGGATATACGTGTTGAGTGGCACGCGAGCAGATGAGAGCGAAGTGTCTTGAAACGATTGTTCTTGGTGGTGGTGGTGGTGAACTCTCACTGCTGAATACTAGTGATCTCCGATCTGGCTCAAGGCCTGCGCGGGAGCCGGCGCGTGGCCTGCCCTGCCAGGAGGCCGCGCACGGGAGGCCCCCCCCCCCAGGAGATCACATCCCCCTCCCGTCCCTCCTCCCTGCCCCCCGCGCGTTCCCCGCCACGGCGCTGGCCAGCGCTCGGGAGTGTCCCTCGCCAGGCGTCCTGCTGGCGCGAAGGCGCCCGCTGGCGATACCGCCCCGCCGGGCCGCGGCGGGGTCCCCGCCGCCGCCCGCGCCGCGCGGGGCGCCGTCAGCGCCCTCGCGGCTCGGCCCTTGGCCGCGCGTCGCCGCGGCGGCGGCCGCCGCGGGAGCGAGTGCGCTGGTTCGGCGTGCCACCGCCGCGGCGGCGCCGTTCGCGGACGCTTGCGCCGCGGCGTACGTCGTCGAGCCGCACGCGAAGTGCAGTTTCGGCGGTTACGTCGATGTCTTCGACCTGCGAGAGGCGCTGGGCAACCCGGCGATGGGCTCGCGGTTGCGGGCGGACATGGCGACGCGGTGCCGTCGCTGAGCGGGTGATCAGCTCCACGTGCGGGTTTTCTGTCGTGTTCATGAGTGGTTTCGTCTACCTCGTGGTCGTCGCATGGACCTGGGGCTACGGATGGGTCGTGCACCTGTTCGACGTGGGGGTCATCGGCCTCGCGGGCAGCGGCATTGTGCACCTCACCAGGGGCGTCAGCGCGGTTGCTGGCACCGTCGTGCTGGGCCCGCGCAATGGCCGGTGGACGAACCCAGAGGAGCCCGACCCGCACAATTTGCCACTCGTCATGCTGGGAACCTTCATCCTGTGGTTCGGCTGGTATGGTTTCAACTGTGGCTCCACCCTCGGGATGGACGCGGCTACGTGCAAGCTGACCGCCCACGTGGCCATGAAGACCACCATCGCCGCGGCGACTGGGGGCATCGTGGTCTTCTTCCTCCGGTCCGCCATCTACAGGTACTGCGACGTGAGCGGCCTGTGCAACGGCATCCTGGCCGGCCTCATGTCGATCACGGCGTCGCGCGGCAACGTGGAGTCCAGCAGCGCGCTATCGATCGGATTTGTCGGCGCTTTCGTGTGCCAGCTCGCCTCCATGCTGCTCCGCAAGCGCAAGATCGATAACACGGTGGACGCGGTCCCTGTCCACGGCGCCTGCGGCATCTGGGGCGTGATCGCTGCGGTCATCTTCGACATGGGCCTGGACAAGGGCCACTTCCACGGCTGGAGCGGCTTCAGTTGCATGACCACCGACGGCGGCGATTGCCAGGAGGGTTTGTCCAGCGATGCATCGCAGCACGCCTCATCATGATCGCCGTCATTGTGGTCTGGTTCAGGTTCCTCTCCGGCGTCTTGTCCCTGCTCAAGTTGACTGGCCTCCGGCGCATCGAAGACGCCACGGAGCCGCTCGATCTCGAGCCATACGACGCCATCGGCCTCCCGTCCGATGAGCTCTTCGACATACCGCCTCGTGCAGTCCAATTTCTAGCCGTACGACGCCTACGGCCAGTTCCCTGAGGTTTTCTCTTGGAAGTGATAATCCCTCCCGTTCCACTGGGTTGGTGTTAAGCCCGAAATGAAATAAAACAACTGTCTACTCAAAGCACCATGGAGGTTTGGGGTGAACCGCATAAGCCCCTGTTTCGAACTACGGCTTGAATTTCATAGGCCGCCCCCGCCCTGCAGACAAACCGTGGGGTTCGGGCGAGCACCCGTTACAGTCAATCGGTGATTCAATTGTGGCAGTCCTGACAATGGGACGTCAGAAGCACGGAGTATGCCACAAGCAGAGTCATTGTTGCCAGGAGACTCCTGTTCCTCCCCAGTCCTACTGGTGCCAGGGCAAAGCGCTCGGCAACCGGGGGCGGCTACCGCGCCAGAGCCCTGGCGCCGTCCCGTCCGCGCCGGCCGCGCGTTGCTGCCCATCTGCCGTACCAGGCGGCTTGTTTTGGTGCGGCCGCCACGTTTCAGCTTCATTTTGCCGTGTTGTCTTCGTTAGTCACCGCCTCCACGGCCGTGCATTGTCGGTCTCACGGCGTTGGGAACTCACGCTATTCGTAGCCGCGTGCCTTCGCCCTTTGAGATTCCTTTTTGTTCAGTCGTTTGTTCCCAGCTCCTGAGCATATTGTACGCTGCCCCCCGGCGTGTGGTTCAGGAAGTGTGGCCGTGGCGAGCTTCGGCTTTCGCCCGCCCTGCCCGCCTTGCCGGTGCGGTTTGCGTTGTGCATGCTGCTCCCAGCGTGTCCGGCTGTGCTTGTACAGCTCGTGTCTCGTGCCAGTCGCTTCTCGCATGGCGGCCGCATTAGGCATCTCGCTTCTCTCTCCTCCCTCCTTCCCCTTTTGTATAATATGGTTGAGCGCTTTCATTGTACACGACAGCTTGGTTTACCGGGCGTTGTCTTGATAAGTTTTCCCCCTCCTCTTTGCTTTTGCCTTCATCGTTTTAGTGTATGTGTTTTTTTGCTCTGGTTGCATCCCGTCCCCACGCACGGCTTTAGCTTGAAACGGGGAGCTCTACACGACGGGGTCGATGCACGTGTAAAGGCGTGCGCCCGTGGAGTAATTGCATCACATTGCCTGATTCGAGTTCTGCGCGTTTCATTTTGACGCTGGGCGGGTGGATTGTCAGGTGGCTGCGTTTTCCTTTTCCGAGAGGAAAAAAATCAAACAAAAAAAACTAATGATTTCCGATCCCCCCCCACCGGTGCACATTGCGTTTTTCAATTGAAGGGCCCCTCTCGGGTTCGCAACTGTCGCTCACGACGGGGAGTTTTCCTGCTCAAACTCGCCGTTGGGCCCCGAACTGAACAACAACGGCTCCCGCCTGATACTTCCTTACAAATTGTCCAAATGATTCAAGCGCCGCGCCTTCGACACTCAGGATTCACGCTCTCGCTTTGGCTTTTGTTCGCGATTTTCTTGGGAATCGTGCTATCGCTCGGCACTTCCTTGTGATTCATGCAGGACTCACGCTTCAGCAACCCGCCTGCTCGATTTGGCCGCTTGGGCCCTGCTTTCCCGACCCGCCTGGTAGGGTCTGTCCACCCGACCTGCCCGTCTGGTCCTGCAACGTGCTTTCTGCTCCTAGCCCCCCTCTTGCTACCCTCTCGTGCTCCATTATCCTCCTTCCCTCTTGTCCTTTCCTTCCATCCGTTCTCTCTTCCCCTGTCTTAGGGGCTGCACGAAACACACGTTGCAGGTAAGACAGATATATACCCCCAAAAAGGGTACGATCGAAGACGAAGAGGGCGGGTATCGACGGTTTGGGACATACGTGTTGAACGGCCCGCGAGCAGACAAGGGTGATCAGTCTTAACATGATCGTTGTTGTTGTTGGTGTTGGTCCTGGTGGTGGTGTTGGTGTTGGTGTTGGTGTTGGTGTTGGTGTTTTTAGTGGCGTTGTTGGTGCTGGTTGTGTTGTTGGTGTTGTTGTTGGTGGTGGTGATGTTGGTGTTGCTGGTGTTGTTGGTGGTGGTATTCTTGGTGATGGTGGTGTTGTTTTAGCCGAGTTTTCATGTAAGCATTGTTGACCCCCCCTCCGGTGACCATTTTCATTTGTTCAATTGCAGTGCTTCTCCCGGTGTTCGCACCCTGTTTTTTACAAGAGAGAGAGAGAGAGAGCGTCCGTCTCAATAAACCAGCGGCCCCGCTCGAGACATCCTCCCGTTTTACCTTGGACACGCGCGCTACTCTTTCTCTCATCGGTGCCGCCCCCCAGCAACAACAACGCTCCCGCCTGAGGCTTCCTCCCGTTTTTTACGCAAGGCGGTGCTTTTGCTCGCCGCCGATAGCCCCCGTCCCGGCAAAAACAAGCGTTCCCGCCCGAGGTTTCCTCCCGTTCTACGCTGGACCGGCGCCCTTTTCTCTTCCTCCTCCTCCTCCTCCTCCTCCTCCTCCTCCTCCTCCTCCTCCTCATCATCATCATCATCACCACCATCATCATCATCATCCTCATCAACATCAGCATCAGCATCATCATCATCATCATCATCATCATCATCATCATCATCATCATCCCTCCTCCCCCCTCCCTCCTCTTCCTCCCTTTTCCTTCCTCCACCCCTTCCTCTTCTCCCTCTTCCCTCCTCCGTCCCTCGTTCCTCCCTCCTCCCCCTTTTTCTTCCATTTCCTCCTACTCCTCGTCCTCCCTCCTCCTCCTCGTTTTCCTCCTCCTCCTCTTCCTTCTCCTCCTCTTCATCATCCTCCCCCCTCCTTCCCCCCTCTCTCTTCTTCCCTCTTCCTCCCTCCACACCCTCCTCTTGTCCCTCCTCCCTCTCCCGTTCCTCTTTCCTCCCTCCTCCTCCCTCCTCCTTTCCCTTTTCGTCCCCCTTGCCTCCTCCCTCCTCCTGCCTCCGTCCCCCTCCTCCCTCCTCCCTTCCCCTTCCGTCCTCCCTCGTCGCTCCCGTTTTCTATATTGCCTCACATGTTACTCATGACTGGGGTTCTCGTTCCGGCATCGCCCCTGGGGGGCTTCCAAGAGTCCCTTGTTGAACCTATCATCATTTTTGGAGAACTGATAATATGGAGGAGGAGGAGAAGAAGGAGGACGGATGATTTCCAGGGACTCCGAGGATCGAGGGCCGAAGGCTTGACTCCAGGGATGTCTTGAGAGGGCGTGGAAGACGCAGGTGGAGGATGCGAGCATGGGGGCGGCAGCGCCTGGGGGCGCGAGCGTTCAGGGTCACGCGCCGAGGCCGCAGGATGGCGGCGCAACAGTTCGATCGAGGAGTAAGAACCACTTCGTCTTCGGAGGTACTGCTACTACAAGTACTCCTTCCTCCCCCATCCTCCTCCTCCTCCTCCTCCTCCTCCTCCTCCTGCTCTTCCATCCTCCTCCTCTCCCTCCTCCTCCTCCCCCTCACATTGTCCCCCTTCCTCGCCCTCTTCCTCCTCCGCCGAGATGCGGGTCACGCGCAAGGCGATTGCGACGGCGATGCGCCGTCCGAACTGTGGATGGCGAAGTTCCTCGGGAGAGGTGGTGGCAACGCTTTCTTGGGCGGGAGATCTGGGCGAGGGAATGTCGGACCCCGCGTGCCAGAAAAAATCCCCCGTGGTGGGGTGCGGCATCCAGGACGACGCATGTGGCACGTGGAAGCATGGCGCACGATGGGGAAGCGGGTGTCGTTGTCGTTGATGTTGTAATGGTGGAAATTTAGTTTTCATTTTCTAACGAATCATGATTGTTGGCCCCCCGCCCCGGCAGCCGCGCTGCATTTTCCCACGGCAACGTTTATCCAGGGGCGGACGCCCTGTTTTCTAAAAGAGAAGAGTCGGCGGAAGCAAACTGAACAAACAACAGCAACCATCAGTGCACCCTCATGCGCGATGTTTCCACGTGAAGCCTGCGACCATCCCGGTAACCATCCCCATCAGGGGGACCCTTTTGAAAGGATAAGCGGATGATTTCGATATGGAGAATGTTTTCCTGGGCTCGAGGCTCAAACCGGCTTGAGCCAAAATGGCTACGGTGCGAACAAAGGATTCTCACAAGGGATTCTCACAGCCCCCTCTCAGATCTGACTCTCATCAGATACCTTTTGGAGGCAGAGCTGGTATAAAAAACAGTACGTTGAATCATGTACCTCACCGTGTCGTTATATGATGCCACAGATTACGGTCGGGATAATTGTTTGATTTTCGATGCTACAGTTTTCAACACACGCGCGGTTGAGGAAATGTTCTGAAGGTAACTGACGTCGGTCAAGATGTCGTTCACCACTGTGTCCTCGCTCCTGAGATCGCTGGGAGACCTCTGCCTCGACTCAATGTTTTTGCTTGGAGATCGGCGCCTGGAGCGCGACCGGGTGCGGTCACGGACATCGCCGGTTGCTGAGTCTGGCCTGCTTTTGCTGTCTGCCACACGGCTGCTCGCCAGAGGTGGCGTCGGAGGCCTTTGGGGCGTTGGTGAACGCTCTCGCCAAGCCTTTGTCTGATTGTACTCAAGATACTCTGGTCCACTACCACAGTAACGCACCGGGCAAGAATTATCAATCTTTGTTGATTTCTTTGCACCGTAACCGTGTAGACCGTGCGCGGTGCTCAGGTGATGTACCATGCGGTAGGAAAGAGTACCTTCAACTTTTCCCTTGCCGGTTGCGCTGTCAGCCGGTACTTTCGCATAGTATTCCGTGCAATCAGGGCATTTCTTAAAGCACCATTTCACACTTGGTGACAACATACTGTCTCAGAAACACACAAAACGTGAATGCTTGAGCCAGCACGTCTACGGAGCATTATGCATAGATGCCCAACCGTCGCTTTAGCGTGGAAAGCCTCGCTCTGTCAAGGTACTTTGTTCCAATGTCTGAAATGTTATCTGCTATTGTTACCTTTGAGATATTTATGCGCTTGGCTTGCGCGAGCTGCTGCACATGTAAAAACTTAATATCGACATGCTTCAACCTTCCTACGCCGAGTCTCGATGCTATGGCCCTGCCTGCGCTGCTGTCTGATTTCACATTGGCCGAAGTTTCATACCCGAGCTCTCTGATCAACGATTGCGCATGCAATGCCTCTGCGGCGCCGGAGGCTATAGCATATAGCTCGGTTTCTCCGCTGGACTGGGCTATCACGCTCTGTGTGCGGCTGTAATTACATAGAACGCACGAGCCCCACATGACAACTCCAGCAGATGTGTTTTTCCTCGTTCGCTGGCACCCAGCCCAATCCGAGCCTACATAAACTGTCACACATTCGGAGAGCGAATCGCACCTAAGATGCAAATGTTCGTTGCTGGTGCCTTTCAAATACCGCAACAAATGCTTCAGCGTGCGGACATCTCTCTTCGTAGGCGATGCAAGTTGCCTCGCCAATTCTTTCACTGAAAATTGGATGTTTCCTCGTTCCTGACAAATGAACTGTAGTTTGCCTATTGCACACCTGTATTTATGATGTTCGACCTTATCCAAAATCACCAATTCCTCTCCGACAGAGCCCTTGACGTGAGGGGTGTCTTTCACACCGGGTGTGCTCACAGGGGTACAGTGCAACATGTTATAGATGTTCAGTGTGTCATCGATGTATTTTTTTGTCAGGAAAACATTGATGCCACCGTCACGTTTCACGTACATCCTTCCGAGGTACTTCGTGGGAACCTCATCGTTAAAACGATCACCACGCTTGAACCACACATGTTTTTTGAGCTGTCCGAAAAACTCGTCTATCTTAAATTTGTCTCCTACTGCAAAGGGATCGTCGACGTGTATTGACACTCGCACACCTGTTTTTCTATTCCAAAACATTTGTGGGTCTGTCAAACAGCGATCAAAACCAAGATGGTCTGTCAACACAGTAGATATAAAGTCTTGGAAGTTTTGCTGTGCTTTTCTCACGCCATTCATGGCCTTGTTCATCTTCCAGACCCATCCGTGGTACCGAGAACGCCAAGGTTCTGGCGGGCGGCAGAAAACGTTTTCATCTGATATGTTTGCGTGCATAAATGCAACACTGAAGTCCCCGATGCATACGTCAAGTTTCTCTGCCATTGCAATTGCTAACAAAATGCGAAGTCCAATGGGTGTTGGCGTTGCGGCGAAAACGTCGTCTCTGTTACTTGCGATTTTTAGATTTTTTGCAACGAGCCTCGATCGCATCTCATCTCCTTTAGCTTTGTGCACCCAACCTGTTTCGATCGGTTTACTCAAGGCTTTATCTTCCCGCACCCAAGAGTACACGTTGAAGTGGTCCAGATTGCGCATTTCCTTGGACATGCCTTGTTCGACCAAATCTTTCGGGAGCCCGTCGATGAACTCGACGCCTTCGCACCAGTGTTTCAAGAGCTCTTCGTTGGTCAGGCAGAGGTCCGTTGAGTGCGGTTCCGGCTCCTCGCAAAGATATTGGTCTTCGCCGATGTTCAGAATCGGCCGGATGATCGCCATGATTCTAGATCCTGGGGATTCTGGGTGTTCCTCTTCTGCCTTGCGTTTCCTAGCTGGTTGCCGGTCATCTGGAGACGACCCGTTTTCTTGCATTCGATCGCCGGAGGCATCGTCACGATGCCTGGCTTCGTGAGTTTTCTTGCGGCTCTTGTCAGTTGCTGCCTGCTCTGCTGTGTCATCCTGTTCTAGTTTTCGTTTCTCTGCGCATTTCAACTCCCACTCCTGCCGTCTACGCTTGCATTCAGCAGAATAGGCATTGCCATGTATTCCCTCGTGGCACGCTTTGCACTTGGGCGTCTTGCCGCACCCTTGCCAAAATAATCTAAGTTTCCTATTGGCTTCGCGCTGCTGCTGTTCAGGCGCGTCTGGCTGGGGAGATGCATGTTGCTGTACCGGGTTGCCTTCAGAGCCCGGCTTGCAATTGAGATCCCAAGGGACGCCGTAAATCTGATTCATAATTGTCTTGTTGAACCGGGAAGTTTCCTCCAGTCTGCGTATGTTGCGGGATTGTATCAAGCCTTTGGGGGTAGCTATGATATCTTCGTCATTACCTACAGCTTTTCCCATCCAGACTCCAGTCACCCAGTGCGGCTCCATCTTATTGACGATGGGGCCATTGTGCCGTGCGCTGACACACTCTTCAAATTCAACAATAAAAGCTTGATATGGATGACCTTTCGTTCTCTCGAACGATGTTTTTCCGTCACTGTGTTTTTGGCACCGGGTGTACAGCCATCCGCAGTGTCTGATCAACCACGGCGTGAGCAGGCTCGTGCTTTTGAGCACCATGTTGTAGTGGCCCTCAAGAGCCAGCTTTTGGCTCCGGACGAGACCCTCAATCGATTTGTGAAAACGCTCAACTGTACCGTTCGATTGTTTGGATGCAACTGGCGTTAGTCTCAAATCAGTTTTCGGAGAACTTCCGTTGACCTGCCTCTTGGTAGCGACCGCGCGGGCCAAGTCCTTCACAGACGTTTCGGAACCAGTCTGCAAAATAATTTCTCCGTTCAGACCTGCGTGCTCCAAATGTTTGACAATATATCCCACGGCATGCGTGTCAGAGTACCCTTTGGCCTTGACTTGTGTGCACGCACCATAACCGTTTACGACATCAATTACTGATACACATGTGATATATTGCTGCGTCGTGCGCCGTTTTCAAGAAGAAATAATCTATTTGTACAATGGGGATAATGGGCTCTTCTGGGCGTTTGTGTGGAGACTGCTTTGCGCGCCCGTGCACGCAGAACTCACACCAAGCCCTAAAAGGTATGTGCGTAAGATTGTGTTCCAATCGTTCTTTAAGTGTTGGTCCAGTGGGAATTCTGGGAGCCAACGGTTTGCGTCCTTCCTCTGGCTGCTCCTGCACAGGAACAGGGCGCGACTGAAAAAATGGCTTTCGAAGCGCAGTTATCATCTTGAACGGTTCGTGTAGTATCCACGGTACTTGCTCAAAGCTTTCTGCGTTTTGTCCCTCAGTTGATCGACGTTCGCGCTGTCTTCTACAAGTTTCCAAACACTCCCTTTGAGCATTTGCATCCACGTTGACCTTACAGGACCCTGCGCATTTACTGGAAATACGAACTCTTTCGGACAAGTTGACACTACATACGTCACTCCATCGATGACATGTTTTCCTTCAGGTAACGTTTGCACGTGTGCTGGAGGTTCGTTGTTTCCAGAGGAACCTGCACTACGACTGTCATTTGTGCTCTGCGCGCCGGTGGACCCGTTATTTTGTGGATGAGCTTCCCCTGAGAGGCTCATTGGAACGTCGCTCGGTTCAGATCTGTTTTGGGGATCGTTGTCTCCCTCACGTTGAACGAACAATGTGATTGTCCTGCCTGGCATAATGAAATCTTCTGGCATTTCGAGTTTTGTCCAGTCTACCCTGTTTTCCAAGAGCACCCATGCGTTCCTTGGCCATTTCACCCACGTGATGCGCAGAGGGAAATGTGTTGCGATTTTATCGTATGTGAGCTTCTTTGGCAGCTGTCCGACGGGAACTCTGTGTTTCTCTGCTTTGGGTGTCACCACATAAGGTTCGCCCTCAGAGGTGGTACTCCAAATTTCCTTGTTCATCTTTGCGGGAATGTTCATTCTCAATTCTTCCGGCGGCTCGTCGAGAGGCCGGAAGACAGCTGAGTGCAACGATTGGCGCTGGATGATTGGCATGATCTTTACCGGGTCTACAAACTTACACGTTACCCGATACAGGAACTTGTGTTCTTTCACAGACAGCGGTTTTGGGATATGTGGCCCTTTCATCACACAAGTGCTGTCATCAAACATGCAAGTGATGTTTTCCTGTTTCGTTAGCCTGCTGATGCTGATGAGTGTGGTACTTGCTTCTTTGAAGACATTGAAACGGATTACAAACACTACCGTCGCGCCGTTGTGGCCGATCAATTGTATAGGTACGTTTTTGTGTCCAATCCGTGTCAACGGATCTCCCGAGGCGGTCGCACCTCCTTTGCCAGCAGACTTTACCACAGGGATGCGTTTCGCGAAAGACTCATTGCACACATGATCGAAGGTTCCAGAATCCAAGAGGATCTGGAAGTCTCTCCGTGTGTATGTGCTGGTGGACGCGACGCTGTTCTGTCCCTGCGGGACTTCGTCCAAAAACGAGTTTACGTAGTGCTCACCTTTCCCAGAGTCCACACGATGCACATCAAATTCGCTTGTACGATGATCAGTTCGACGATGGCCCAACGCATTTTTGACAAGCTTGTGCATGCATGTGAACACACGTCGCAGATTTCAGACCACATGCTTGCACAAAACGACACCACACACATCGTCACACACATCGTCATCATGTATAGCGTCGTCCCTGGATAGCTCTCGGCGATTTTGCGATGAGTGCTAATGGGATCATCGCCCTCGTCATCCGAATCCGCCATCACAAACCATTCTGGACAGTCGCGGAAATCTTCGCACTGGTCTGCCACAGGTTCCGTTCGAGAGCCTGTCTCCGCAAGAAGTCCAGTGGGATCTGTCTGAGAGCCCACATCCAAACAGAAAGCGTGCTCACTGGGTGCGCTGCTCTCGCTGCCAGCGTCGCTCGACGAATCCGCAAAACCATACTCGAAAGCAAGTGCGTTGTCATCCTGTGATTATGCTCCCGGATCGTTTTCGGCTGGCGCAGCTGACTCACTTGGAAAACACTCGTTCGACTCGGTCGACTCGCTGTCGCCTTCGTCCGGAGAGCTGCTCCCAGGAAGCAGAGCCGCGAACTCCTCTGGGGAGTATTCGTCGTGTTGTTCTGGCTGCTCTTCTCCATTCTGGTTCCAATCGCCCTGTTCGTCCCAAGACCACCCGGGACCCCAAGAGTCCTGGTCCCAGGCCTGTTCGTAGGAATGGCTTCCTTTCCCTGATCGATTTTTCCCTTTGTTGTTGAATCTGCACTCTGACGTCCAATGGTTCCTCATCCTGCAATTGTCACACCACTTGTTTGCGTTCTGACTCCAGCCATTTTTGCCTCCACTGCTCGACTGGTCCCTACCTTTGCCTCCAATGTTCGTTTGGTCCCTGCCTTTACCTTTCCGGTCGTTCTGGTACCAGCCCTGGGCCTGAGTGGAGGAACCTTGTCCTCGCCAAGAGGATGATGGGTATCCACGGCCAGACCCCGCTCCTTGGGAATATCCCTTCGGAGTGCCCTTGGGGGTGCCTTTGGGGGATCCTTTCGGAGAGCCCCTATTGTCACCCTTTGGGGATCCTTTCGGAAAACCTTTCGGGGTACCTTTCGGAGAACCCTTCAACGCATCAACTTCCATAGGTTTCGGTCCGTTGTCCTTTCTGGCGTACGGGTTTTTCCATTCACGTTTGATCCCAACGTATTTGTGGATCTCTCGTTTGAGGTCTTCATATGTTTCGCACAGATGTGTATCTAAATCGAAATGTGTCTTCATGGGTTCCGGGATCGTTTTCATAACCACGCTGACAATTACATCATCTGCTAGCTCGTCAGGGCTTGCCAAATCGTCGTACTCTTTTATTAGCAGCTCCATCTCTTCCAGGCGCTCAAGAACCTCTGGGAGGGAAGAGCCCGAGAAACTGAAGTCCATGATTGCGTTTAGAACCCCTCTTTTCGTGTTTTTGTCTTTGTGCTCATACCTTATGCACATCCTACGCCACATCTCGAGACCGTTCCCTTTCTCGATTTTCCTAAATACTTTCGTCATCTCTCCGTACACAAACAACACTCTTTAGAATATACGCTAAATTTGCTGAATGTTGTTTCACATCGTCTTCTGTGGCTGCTAGTGTGATGGGATTCGAATGTTTTCGTGCTCGTTCCATGTTCTGCAACACGACTTGGCTCACAGCTCCACAATAAGATTCGAAACGATAACACCAATCGTTCCATTCACTTTCATCTCTGGAGAAATCTTGTAGACCTCGTCCTAACAATTTCGTGTCAATCACTGCTGCCATTCTTTCTACACTACGTGTCTTCCCAGAGCCCTATTTGGGTCGGGGATGCTACTCTACAACGAGTCTTCCCAGAGCCCTACTTGGGATGGGGATGTTATCTAGGTCCGTGTATTGTTCACCACGGTTCCGCTACCATGAAAGGATAAGCGGATGATTTCGATATGGAGTATGTTTTCTTGGGCTCGAGGCTCAAACCGGCTTGAGCCAAAATGGCGACGGGCGAACAAGGGACTCTCACAAGGGATTCTCACACCCTTGCTCTACAGCAGGGTCCGCAATTCCAATTCCCAGATTTCCCGCCCAACGAGGTGTTGCGAACACCTCTTCCGAGGAATTTCAACGTATCCCACCTCGAAAACGCATGCCCGCGCGTTGATGCGCCGATGCGAGACCGCCAGCGGAGCCCCAGCCACGGGTAAAGCACAAAGAAATATCGAGCGACAGGATTGCCTTGGTGGGGATGGGGGCTGTCGGCGGCGAAGCAAGGACCTAGCTCTGAATAGAAATGGAGGAAGTTTCGAGCATGGCCGTTGTTGTTGCTGGGAGCGGCGCAAATGCTGAAAAGAGTAGGGCGCTAGCCCACCGTAAAACAAAACGAAATTTCGAGCGGGAACGCTGGTTTTGTTGGGGCGGCGGTTGTCGGCGGCGAGAAGGAACACCGCCTCGGGCAAGAAGAAAGTCTCGAGCGGGAGCCGTGGTTTTGTCGGGACGGGGGCTGTCGGCGGCGAGGAACAGCACCGTCCTGACGAAAAAGGGAGGCAGCCTCGAGCGGGAGCGTCGTTTTTGCTGGGAGCGGCGCCAAGCCAAAAAAACGCAGGGCGCCAGTCCAGCGTAAAACGGGAGGAAACCTAGGGCGGGAGCGCTGGTTTTGTCGGGGCAGTGGTTTTCGGCGGCGAGGAGGAGCGCCGCCTTGAGTAAAAAAGGGAGGAAGCCTCAGGCGGGAGCGTTGTTGTTCAAGGGGGGCGACGCCGATGAGAGAAAGAGTAGCGCGCGTGTCCAAGGTAAAACGGGAGGATGCCTCGAGCGGGAGCGCTGGTTTTGTTGGGACGGCTGCTTTCGGCGGCGAGCACGAGCACCGGCCTTGAGTAAAGAAGGAGGAGAGTCTCGAACGGGAGCGCTGCTGTTGTTGGGGGGGCAGTTTTGGCGGCTCCCCAAACCGTTTGAGAGTAAGCCTCATTTTCGATCAAAATGCAGCCGGCGCTTCGGCGAAAGCGCCAGGGTGCCTGTATGGGTTTAACAGTAATAACTGCTCAGTAACTAACATTCAACAACAACAACAACAACAACAACAACAACAACAACAACAACAACAACAATTACTAGCACGTGGGGACACTCCGTTCTCACCAGTGCCAGGGTTTTCATAGGAGGCGGGCAATACCCCCACTTTGTGGGGGGGCCGGTTCAAGCTCTACCAAATTTCCAAACGACTCTTCGCCACCACCCACACCCAGCTTCCCGCCCTATGACGTTCGGACACTTCACTTCGTGGCATGCGGACGACCGTGGCTACTATTCAGGGCCCCGCGGCCGACGACGACGGCGTGCGCGCGCGAAGAAAAAACGAATGTGTCCCGCATGGTATTATTTGACAGGGATGATGGCCCTGGCAGGTGCGCAACCGTTGTCGCAGAAGTTCGAAAAAGTTGCTCGCAAAAGCCCGTTTGACAGAAATGTTTAAAAAGTGTTGGGTTTCCTACGAATCCGCAAGAGCGCGCGGGATGAGATTTTGACATTTTTTTGTTGAAAAAACCATTGTTTTTTTGATGTTTTTGTGTTAAAATCGTTCCGAACACTAAGCTTTTGGAAGGATTTCGTCTTGCGCGCGCGAATGTCTTTCGGAAAACCTTTCGGGGTACCTTTCGGAGAACCCTTCAACGCATCAACTTCCATAGGTTTCGGTCCGTTGTCCTTTCTGGCGTACGGGTTTTTCCATTCACGTTTGATCCCAACGTATTTGTGGATCTCTCGTTTGAGGTCTTCATATGTTTCGCACAGATGTGTATCTAAATCGAAATGTGTCTTCATGGGTTCCGGGATCGTTTTCATAACCACGCTGACAATTACATCATCTGCTAGCTCGTCAGGGCTTGCCAAATCGTCGTACTCTTTTATTAGCAGCTCCATCTCTTCCAGGCGCTCAAGAACCTCTGGGAGGGAAGAGCCCGAGAAACTGAAGTCCATGATTGCGTTTAGAACCCCTCTTTTCGTGTTTTTGTCTTTGTGCTCATACCTTATGCACATCCTACGCCACATCTCGAGACCGTTCCCTTTCTCGATTTTCCTAAATACTTTCGTCATCTCTCCGTACACAAACAACACTCTTTAGAATATACGCTAAATTTGCTGAATGTTGTTTCACATCGTCTTCTGTGGCTGCTAGTGTGATGGGATTCGAATGTTTTCGTGCTCGTTCCATGTTCTGCAACACGACTTGGCTCACAGCTCCACAATAAGATTCGAAACGATAACACCAATCGTTCCATTCACTTTCATCTCTGGAGAAATCTTGTAGACCTCGTCCTAACAATTTCGTGTCAATCACTGCTGCCATTCTTTCTACACTACGTGTCTTCCCAGAGCCCTATTTGGGTCGGGGATGCTACTCTACAACGAGTCTTCCCAGAGCCCTACTTGGGATGGGGATGTTATCTAGGTCCGTGTATTGTTCACCACGGTTCCGCTACCATGAAAGGATAAGCGGATGATTTCGATATGGAGTATGTTTTCTTGGGCTCGAGGCTCAAACCGGCTTGAGCCAAAATGGCGACGGGCGAACAAGGGACTCTCACAAGGGATTCTCACACCCTTGCTCTACAGCAGGGTCCGCAATTCCAATTCCCAGATTTCCCGCCCAACGAGGTGTTGCGAACACCTCTTCCGAGGAATTTCAACGTATCCCACCTCGAAAACGCATGCCCGCGCGTTGATGCGCCGATGCGAGACCGCCAGCGGAGCCCCAGCCACGGGTAAAACACAAAGAAATATCGAGCGACAGGATTGCCTTGGTGGGGATGGGGGCTGTCGGCGGCGAAGCAAGGACCTAGCTCTGAATAGAAATGGAGGAAGTTTCGAGCATGGCCGTTGTTGTTGCTGGGAGCGGCGCAAATGCTGAAAAGAGTAGGGCGCTAGCCCACCGTAAAACAAAACGAAATTTCGAGCGGGAACGCTGGTTTTGTTGGGGCGGCGGTTGTCGGCGGCGAGAAGGAACACCGCCTCGGGCAAGAAGAAAGTCTCGAGCGGGAGCCGTGGTTTTGTCGGGACGGGGGCTGTCGGCGGCGAGGAACAGCACCGTCCTGACGAAAAAGGGAGGCAGCCTCGAGCGGGAGCGTCGTTTTTGCTGGGAGCGGCGCCAAGCCAAAAAAACGCAGGGCGCCAGTCCAGCGTAAAACGGGAGGAAACCTAGGGCGGGAGCGCTGGTTTTGTCGGGGCAGTGGTTTTCGGCGGCGAGGAGGAGCGCCGCCTTGAGTAAAAAAGGGAGGAAGCCTCAGGCGGGAGCGTTGTTGTTCAAGGGGGGCGACGCCGATGAGAGAAAGAGTAGCGCGCGTGTCCAAGGTAAAACGGGAGGATGCCTCGAGCGGGAGCGCTGGTTTTGTTGGGACGGCTGCTTTCGGCGGCGAGCACGAGCACCGGCCTTGAGTAAAGAAGGAGGAGAGTCTCGAACGGGAGCGCTGCTGTTGTTGGGGGGGCAGTTTTGGCGGCTCCCCAAACCGTTTGAGAGTAAGCCTCATTTTCGATCAAAATGCAGCCGGCGCTTCGGCGAAAGCGCCAGGGTGCCTGTATGGGTTTAACAGTAATAACTGCTCAGTAACTAACATTCAACAACAACAACAACAACAACAACAACAACAACAACAACAACAACAACAACAATTACTAGCACGTGGGGACACTCCGTTCTCACCAGTGCCAGGGTTTTCATAGGAGGCGGGCAATACCCCCACTTTGTGGGGGGGCCGGTTCAAGCTCTACCAAATTTCCAAACGACTCTTCGCCACCACCCACACCCAGCTTCCCGCCCTATGACGTTCGGACACTTCACTTCGTGGCATGCGGACGACCGTGGCTACTATTCAGGGCCCCGCGGCCGACGACGACGGCGTGCGCGCGCGAAGAAAAAACGAATGTGTCCCATATGGTATTATTTGACAGGGATGATGGCCCTGGCATGCGCGCAACCGTTGTTGCAGAAGTTCGAAGCACGTGAAAAAGTTGCTCGCAAGAGCCCGTTTGACAGAAATGTTGAAAAAGTATTGGGTTTCCTAAGAAATCCGCAAGAGCGCGCGGGATGAATTTTTGAAACTTTTTTTTTGAAAAACCATTGGGTTTTTCATGTTTTTATGTTAAAATCGCTACGAAAACTAAGGTTTTGGAAGGATTTCATCTTGCGCGCGCGAGTGTGCACTTCGTGTCATTTTTTGCAAAGGATTCTTGAAGTTTGGTTATGTTAGAACAAGACATGTCATTTTATATTGTTTTTTGACAGGGAAAGCGGGCGTCAACAAAACAACCGGATCCGGACTCCCCCGTTTTGCCTGAGACTTCCTCACGAAAATGATGAAAATGTGGCTGCGGCCTAGGCGCGGCGAGGGGGGCGTGCACCAGGGGGCCCAACAATAATTATTCTTTAGAAGTAATAATATTCAACAACAACAACAATCATTTTAAGACTGTGCGCCCTTATATGCTCGAGTGTCCCATAACGCCTATTTCCCAAACCCTCGATACCCGCCCTCTTCGTCTTCGATCGAACCCCTTTTGGGGGGTATACCTTTCTTCCCTGCAGGCCGGGCCCCGGCAAGCGGCGGGGCGGCCGCGGACCGTCGGCCTGGCCAGCGGCAGCGCTGATCGGCGGGGCGGCCGCGGACCGTCGACCCGACCCCAAGAGGGACGGACAGGGGACCGACCACGACGACGACGACGACGACGACGATGACGTCGAAGACGACGGCGACGACGAGCGAAAGCGAGAGCGAGAGAGAACGACAGCAGGGCCACGAAGGGCACGAAGTAGGCCACGAAGGGCGACAGCGGGGACACGAGGGAATGCGTATGGAGCCACGAAGAGCGCGAACGAGCGGGGGCCACGAAGTGCAGATAATGCGGGGCCACAGAAGGCAACTATGGGGCCACTGAGGGTAGCAACTGGGCCACGTAGGACAGTGAGGGGGACGCAAATGGCGACAGCGGGGCCACGAAGGGCATGCACATGGGGCCACAACGGGCGCGACTCCTGGGTGCCTGGGTGTCGGGAGCGCGGCGCTTGGGCAAATTGCAGGAAATTCAAACGCAAGGCCATTCTTCAGTAAGTTGCAAGCGAGTCTCCAGCGAGAGCGCGACTCCAGAGCGCCGGGAGAGCGATTCCTGAATAAATCGTCAGAAAGTCCCAGGCGAGAGCGCGATTCCTGAGTCAAATGCGAGGAAGTCTCGGGCGGGAGCGGGGGTCCTGGCTAAATTGTAAGGAAGTCTCAAGCGGGAGCCGTTGTTGTTGTCACCCGGGGGCCAGGGGGCCAGTTTGAGCAGGAAGATTTTCCCTGTCAAAAAACAGGGTGCGAGCGTCGAGGGGCACACTTTGATTGAGAAAAAGCAGTATGCACCGGTGGGGGGGATCAACAATAATTATTCTTCAAAAGTGAGGATGCAACAACAATCATTTTAGACTGTTCGCCCTTATCTGCTCGAGTGTCCCCTAACGCCTATTTCCCAAACCCTCGATACCCGCCCTCTTCGTCTTCGATCGAACCCCTTTGGGGGGTATACCTTTCTTCCCTGCAGGTCGGGCCCTGGCAAGCGGCGGGGCAGCCGCGGACCGTCGGCCTGGCCAGCGGCAGCGCTGATCGGCGGGGCGGCCGCGGATCGTCGACCCGACCCCAAAAGGGACGGACAGGGAACCGACCACGACGACGACGACGACGACGACGACGACGACGACGACGACGACGACGACGACGGCGACGACGACGACGACGACGACGACGACGACGGCGGCGGCGGCGACGACGACGACGACGAGCGAAAGCGCGCGGGAAAGAGAACGACAGCAGGGCCACAAGGACACGAAGTAGGCCACGAAGGACAACAGCGGGGACACGAAGGACATGCGTATGGGGCCACGAAGAGCCCGAACGAGCGGGGGCCACGAAGGGCAGATCATGCGGGGCCACAAAAGGCAACGATGGGGCCATTGAGGGTAGCAACTGGGCCACGTAGGACAGATGCATATGGGGCCACCACGGGCGCGAACGAGCAGGGGACACGACGGGCATACATATATGGGGCCACGAAGGCACCGAGGGGCCCACGAAGGGATGCAACGGGGCCACCAAGGGCAGCAAGGGAGCTACGAAGGGCTGCAACGGGACCACGAAGGGCTGCAACGGGGCCACGAAACAAAGCGATGGGGGCCACGAAGGATTGCAACGGGGCCACGAAAGGCAGCGAGGAGGCCACGAGGAGCTGCAACGGTGCCGCGAAGGGCAGCGAGGGGGCCACGAAGGGCTGCAACAGGGCTACGAAACAAAGCGAGATCCCGATTCGTATGTAATCTGTGAGGGGGTCCTAAGCGTGAGCGCGACTCCTGGGTGCCTGGGTGTCGGGAGCGCGGCGCTTGAGCAAATCGCCGGAAGTTCCCACGCAAGGGCGATATTCTTCAGCAGGTTGCAAGCTAGTCTCCAGCGAGAGCGCGACTCCTGAGCGCCGGGAGAATAATTCTAAGGAGGTTCCAAGCAAAAACGCGGTTCCTGAAGAAAACGCGAGGAAATCTCGGGCGGGAGCGGGGGTCCTTGCTTAATTGTGAGGAAGTCTCAGGCGGGGACCGCTGTTGTTGTAAACTGGGGGCCAACGACACAGTTTGACCCTCAAGACTTTCCCGGATAAGAGATACAGAGTGCGAGCCTCGGGAAGGGCACTTCAATCGAAAAAACAATCTGCACCGGACGGGGGGGATCAACAATAATGATTATTCAGAAATGAGAGTTCAACCACAACAACAACAGCAAGAACAACAAGAACAACAACAACAATAACAACAACAACAGCAACAACAACAACGGCTTCTGCCTGGCACTTCTTCAAGTTATTCCCAGATTGTGCTTTCGCGCGGGACTTCCCCACAATGTATACAGGAATCGAGCTCTCGCGTCGGACGCCCTCGCAATTTACTCGAACGCCGCGCTCTCGACACTCGGGAATCACGCTCTCGCTCTGGATTTCTTCACGTTTCATCAGACCGCCTGCTCGACTTGGCCGCCTGGGCCCGCCTTCCCGACCCGCCCGCTAGGGTCTACCCGTTCGATCTGCCCGTCTGGTTCTGTCATGTGTTTTTTGTTCCTAACCCCCGTCCTGCTGCTTTCCCCGTTGTCCTTTCATTACATGCGTCCTCTCTTCTACTGCCTTAGATGTTGCACGAAATACACGTTGCAAGTACGAAAGGTACATTTGTTACTGGGACTGCGATCGAAGACGATGAGGGTGGGGATCGAGGGCTTGGGATCATTTGTTGAGTGGCGCGCGGGCAGATAAGAAAGAACTGTCATATGATGATTTTGTTGTTGGTGTTGTTGTGTTGGTGTTGTTGGTGTTGGTGTTGATGTTGGTGTTGGTGTTGGGGTTGGTGTTGGTGTTGGTGTTGTTGATGCTGCTGCGAGTGTTGTTGTTGACTACCCATATACCACAATGTGTACGAGCAACCACTGGGGATAATACCACGTCGTGGTTGACTGTTGCTGGGGACCAGACATTGTGGAACAATTGGGAAAAATGATTACTTTGCGCACACGCACATCTGACCGGGCCCCGGCCCGCCCGCGCCCCTCAGGGGCCCGCCTGCCAGCGGACACGCGCGTCTCGTCTCGTTTCGTCCCGTCCCATCTATCAAGAGTAGGTATTGTTGATCCCCTCCCTCGGGTAACGATTGTATTGTTGAAATTGATGTAGTTATCAGAGGGCCCACACGTTGTTTCTTACAACGGAATGCGATGGTCACCAAACTGGGCCCATGGCTCCGGTTTTCAACAACAACGGCTCCCGCCTGCTATTGCCCCACAAGTTATTCCTAAATCGCGTTCCCGCGCGGGACATTTTGACAAGTCATACAGGAATCGAGCTCTCGCGCGGGACGTCCTCGACATTTATTCAGACGCCGCGATATCGACACTCAAGGATCACGTTTTCGTTGTGGATTCCCTCGCTACTTTTTGGAAATAGCGTTATCGTTCGAGCCTTCCTTGTGATCCATGCAGGACGCATGCTTCGGCAGCCCGCGTGGTCGACTTGGCCGCCTGGGCCCGCCTTCCCGACCCGCCCGTTAGGATCTACCCTTCCGATCAGCCCGTTTGGTTTTGCCACGTGTTTTCTGCGACGTTGCATGTAGGACAGATGTACATCCCCAGGGGGTACGATCGAAGACGAAGAAGGCGTGTACCGAGGGTTTGGGATATACGTGTTCAATGACACGCGAGCCGATAAGAACGAACAGTCTTGAAATGATTGTTGTTGTTGGTGGAGGTGGTGGTGCTGCTGCTGCTGTTGGCATTGTTGCTGCGGTCGAACTCTCAATCCTGAAGAATAATTGTTGTTGATCATCCCTTTCCAGCGCACAATGTTTTTGTCCCAAATGAAGTGCCCTCCCGCAGTTCGCACCTTGCTTTTTACAAGGCGAAGTTTTGAGGGTCAAATTGCCCCTTCGGCCCCCGAGTTACAACAACGGCTCCCGCCTGATGCTTCCCCATAATGTATTTCAATGTCGCGTCGTCGCGCGGGACTTCCTCGCAATTGATCCAGGAATCGCGCTCTAGCGTGGGACTGATTCAAAGGCCGCGCGCTCGACGCTCAGGAATCGCGTTCTCGCTTTAGTTGTTCACGCGATTCACTTCGGAGTCGCGCTATCGCTCGAGACCTCGTGACCCATGCAGAATTCACGTTTCAGCATCTCGCCTGCTCGACCTGGCCACTTGGGCCCGCCTTCCCGACCCGCCCGTTAGAGTTTACCCGCCCGATCAGTCCGTCTGGTTCTGCCACGTGTTTCTGAGCCCCCCTCCTGCGAACCCCGTGCTCCATTATGTTCCTTTCCCTTTCCATCCGTCGTCTCTCCCCCATACCTGAGGGGCGGCACGAATTACACGCGGCAGGTAAGGAAGATATACCCCAGAAGGGTACGATCGAAGACAAACAGGGTGGGTATCGATGGTTTGGGATATACGTTTTAAATGGCGTGCGTACATGTAAAAACGAGCAGTCTTGAAATGAGTGTTGCTGTTGTTGTGTTCGCCGTCGTTGCCTTGCATTGTTAGTTTTACCGTCAGCGTGGGTATTTCGCCTCTTCGTGTGTTTCCGCGTGGCGAGTAGAACAATGTGTTTCCGCTCCTCGTTTTGCAATGCGGCGAGTTAGAGTAGAATGGCGTTTCTTGTTCGCTCCCGTCACGGGCATAGTAAAAATAATAGTTGGGTAGTTTCCTTGTGTTGCCAGGTGGCGAAAGTATGCGGGCGGGCGCGCGGGCGGGCAGGCGGGCGAGAGAGCGGACGAGCGGGCGGGCGTGCGTTTCTTGTGTGTTGACGGGTTGCTAGGCGCAGTTGTTTTCATGGCATAGTTCTACGGAGTAATTGTGATAGTAGTCATCGTTTGGCGTCGTTGTCGTCATCACGGCGCTGTCGGATTGATTCCCCATGTTCGTGTTCACGTACGAACCCCGTCGACGATATCAACGGTTCCCGCCCTAAAATTGAAAACTCGGGGTGACCAAGATTCGCCTCGCCAAGGGTGGCGTTTTCGAAATTGTTGACGTTTCGCGAATTCCCACCAGCCCATCCAGAAACGATGCCCAGAGGAGTTACCTGGATCGCGGAAGTAGGGAGCACACAGAGGAAGCCAGCATGAGACATCTTGGGGTATTTTGAGCCATTTTGGAGGTCATCTTGGGCTTCCCCAGGCGCTCTTGGAGTCATCTTAATCAGTGCTCCCCTCCAAGAGGCCAACATGTGGCTAAAACCTTAGTAAAACCAATGATGTTGCATTCTCGCCGAGGCCTCTTGGAGCATCTTGGGTGCCTCTGGGGGGTCTCTAGGGGCCTCTTGGGGGCCTCCTGGGGGCCTCTTAGGGCCCTCTTGGGGCCATCTTGGGACCTCTTGGGCTCTCCTGGGCGCTTCTTGGGGCCATCTTGGAGGAGATCGATCAAACAACAGGGGAGCGTCAATCAGCGTCCCCCCCGGGAGGCCAAAATGGGGCCAAAACCTTAGTAAAACCAATGATTGTGGCTTCCTCGCCGAGGCATTTTTGGCATTCTCGCCGAGGCTTCTTGGAGCATCTTGGGTGTCTCTGGGGTTTCTCTTCGGGCCTCTTGGGGGTCTCCTGTGGGCCTCCTGGGGGCCTCTGGGGGGCCTCTTGGGGCCATCTTGGGACTTCTTGGGGCCTCCTGGTCGCTTCTTGGGGCCATCTTGGAGGAGATCGATCAAACAAGAGGGGAGCGTCAATTAGAGCCCCCCCCCCCCAGGAGGCCAAAATGGAGCCAAAACCATAGTAAAATAAATGATTTTGGCTTCCTCGCCGAGGCCGTTTTGGCATTCTCGCAGAGGCCTCTTGGAGCATCTTGGGTGCCTCTGGGGGGTCTCGTGGGGCCTCTTGGGGGTCTCTTGGGGGCCTCCTGTGGGCCTCTTGGGGGCCTCTTGGGGCCATCTTGGGGCCATCTGCCTTCTGGGCGCTTCTTGGTGCCATCTTGGAGGAGATCGAGCAAAAGAGGGGAGCGTCAATTAGAGTCCCCCCCCCAGGAGGCCAAAATGGGGCCAACACCATGGTAAAATGAATCGTTTTGGCTTCCTCGCCGAGGTCGCCTTGGACGTTCCGACGACACGCGGAACCCCCTGTCCAGGTCCATGCGGAGGGGGTAGGGGGAGGGGTCAGGTTACCCCCTCCCCGCCCGCAAGCCGTCTCGCTCACTCCCACCCGCCCCGCCGCCGCCGCCGCCGCCGCCGCCGCCGCCCGCCGCCGCCGCCGCCGCCGCCGCCCCCCGCTGCCAAACCGCCGCCGCAGCCGCTGCCGCCGCCCGCCGCCGCCGCCGCCGCCGCCGCCCCCGCCCGCCGCCGCCGCAGCCGCCGCCGCCGCAGCCGCCGCCGCCGCAGCCGCCCGCAGCCGCCGCCGCCGCCGCCGCCAAGTGTACTTTGTATTGTTTTTTGACAGGGATGGTGGGTGGGGGGGCGCATCGGGTTGGCTGCGCATGTTCCGAATTTGGAGGCAGAGTGTGTGTTGCATTGTTTTTTTTACAAGGGATGGTGTGGGGGGGGTGGCATGGACCCTGGTTGGCCCCCAGTCGCCTGGGGGAGGGGGTGTTTACTAATAGGGAACAGTGATCACGACCCCCCCCCGCCCGCAAGCCGTCTCGCTCACTCCCACCCGCCCTCCCAACACATACGTAGCACCCGAGTCTGGCCCGAGCCTCAGCATATTCAGCAGTCGTCTTTGGATGGGTAGCTACTGGGGGCCAATCCGCCGCCGCCACCGCCGCCGCCGCCGCCGCCGCCGCCGCCGCCGCCGCCGCCGCTGCCGCCCGCCACCGCCGCCGCCGCCGCCGCCACCGCCGCCGCCGCAGCCGCCGCCGCCGCCGCCGCCGCCCCGCCGCCGCCCGCCGCCGCCGCCGCCCCCGCTGCCAAACCGCCGCCGCAGCGCTGCCGCCGCCGCCGCCGCCGCGCGCCGCCCCCGCCGCAGCCGCAGCCGCAGCCGCCGCCGCAGCCGCCGCCGCCGCCGCCGCCGCCGCAGCCGCCGCAGCCGCCGCCGCCGCCAAGTGTACTTTGTATTGTTTTTTGACAGGGATGGTGGGTGGGGGGGCGCATCGGGTTGGCTGCGCATGTTCCGAATTTGGAGGCAGAGTGTGTGTTGCATTGTTTTTTTTACAAGGGATGGTGGGGGGGGGTGGCATGGACCCTGGTTGGCCCCCAGTCGCCTGGGGGAGGGGGTGTTTACTAATAGGGAACAGTGATCACGACCCCCCCCGCCCGCAAGCCGTCTCGCTCACTCCCACCCGCCCTCCCAACACATACGTAGCACCCGAGTCTGGCCCGAGCCTCAGCATATTCAGCAGTCGTCTTTGGATGGGTAGCTACTGGGGGCCAATCCGCCGCCGCCGCTGCCGCCGCCGTCGCCGCCGCCGCCGCCGCTGCCGCCGCCACCGCCGCCGCAGCCGCTGCCGCTACCGCCACCGCCGCCGCCGCCACCGCCGCCACCGCCGCCGCCGCAGCCGCAGCCGCCGCCGCCGCCGCCGCAGCCGCCGCCGCCGCAGCCGCCGCCGCCGCCTCCGCCAAGTGTACTCTGTATTGTTTTTTGACATGGATGGTGGGGGGGCGGGGGGCGCATCGGGTTGGCTGCGCATGTTCCGAATTTGGAGGCAGAGTGTGTGTTGCATTGTTTTTTACAAGGGATTGTGGGGGGGCGTCGTCATGGACCTGGGTTGGCCCCCAGTCGCCTGGGGGAGGGGTTGTTTAATAAGGAACAGTGATAAACCCTTCCCCGAAAGGGACGAAGGAGGGGTGGAAGAGGAAACACCCTGAACCACCGACGCCCAGAGGGCTGGTGGAATTAACGCAGGCGTTTCATACTCCGGTGTTTCGTTGGGGCTCACGGGGCAATCTCGGGGCGAAACCTTTTCTTCGATTTTTGTATAGCTCCGTTGTGTATTGAGACGTGGGGGCTTCAAGGGGTATGGGGGGTCGAATGAGCGGTTTTGTTCCCGTGGCCAGTTGTCCCTGATGGGCGTTGGGTTTTCGGCGGCAGCGACGTTCGCTCAGGTTTTCCAGTTTCTTGATGCGTTTGGTGTCCCCCGGCAGCGTCCAGATCAGAGTGAGGGGGCGCTCGCCCTGTGGGCGAAGACGCCACCACGGGACCCGCCGGCGTGGCTTGAGGAGTTGTCTTTGCGTTGTTGTTGGTGTTGGTGTTGGTGTTGGTGTTGGTGTTTGTGTTGTTGTTTTTGATGTTGTGTTTGTTTTGTTGTTTGTTTTTTGGTTCGTTGCTAGTTGTTGGTTGTTGTTTGTGTATTGGTTTGCCGTCGTCCCCCCCCGCGACCCGGCCCACGACCCATCCGCGACCCACCCGCGATCCACCCGCGACCCGGCCGCGATGCACCCGCGACCCACCCGCGACCCACCCCGCGACCCGCCCACGACGCACCCGCGACCCACCCGCGACCCGGCAGCAACCCACCCGCGACCCAGCCGCGACCCATCCGCGACCCACCCGCGATCCACCCGCGACACACCCGCGACACACCCGCGACACACCCCGCGACCCGGCCGCGATCCATTGGCGACCCACCCGCGACCCACCCGGCGACCCACCCACGCGACCTACCCGCGACCCATCCGCGACCCATCCACCCACCCATTGCGACCCATCCACATCGCCTCGACGCCGGCTACGTTTTCTCTGAAAGCGAGGCTCCCGCTCGAGCGTTGGCTTGACCTAAATGTGGGCCCTTGGAGGCCCAGCTGCGACGACAACGGCTCCCGCTGCCGCTCGATACTTCCTCACAATTTGCCCTGACCAGAGAGGCCCCCGCACTCAGGAACGGCGCTCTCGCTTGAGACTTCCGGACAATTCAGCCAAGTTGGCGGAGGCCCAGCCACGACGACAAGGGCTCCTGCTTGAGTTTTCCTCACGATTTACTCCGAAGCCCTTGGCCAAGAAGGCCCCCGAACTCAGGAACGGCGCTCTCGCTCAGCACTTTCTCGTAATTCAGGCAATTTGGTGGAGGCCCGGACACGGCGACAAGGGTTTCCGTTCGATATTTCTCAATAGGTAATTATTCCGAGAGCCCTTGGCCAGAGAGCCCCCCGAAGTTAGGAACGGCGATCTAGCTCGAGACTCCTCGCATTTCAGTCAGTGGCCGACAAGGAAGAGATTCCCCCCGACAGGGGGTGCAATCGAAGACGAAGTGGGCGGGTACCGAGGGTTGGGGTATACAGCATGCAAGGCACGCGTGCCAGTAAGAGCGAACAGTCTTAGAAATGGTTGTTGTTGTTGATGTAGTTGATGTTGGTGTTGGTGTTGGTGTTGTTGGTGGTGGTGCTGGTGTTGGTGTTGGTGTTGGTGATGGTGTTTGTGTTGTTGCTTTCGTTGCTATGTTTGTTTTGTTGTGTGCTGTTCGTTGGTTGTTGGTTGGTGTTTGTTGTTTTGCCGTCGTCCCCCCCGCGACCCAGCCCACGACCCGACCGCGACCCACCCGCGACCCGCCCACGACCCACCCGTGACCCACCCGCGACCCACCCGCGACCCATCCGCGACCCACCCGCGACCAACCCCGCGACCCACCCGCGACCCATCCACATTGATTTACAAATCAGCGCCTTCGGCATGCTCGTCGCATTATTATTTGTACAAGTTTAGCGCTTGCGGCGAGGCTTCTTCAGAGTCTCGCAGACTGGCGACGTCCCCGCCGCCCCCTCACTCTTACCCACAAGTGCGGGGTGCTACGTATTTCCTGTTTGCCTGGGGGGGAATCTTCGTTCGCGAACAGGGAGGTGTCCAGGGGGAGGAGGCTGGAGAAACGATTGTGTTCACAACGCCCGTTGTTCCTGGTGCGCGTCGGGTTGCCGGCGGCAGCGATAAAGGTCGGGGCTTCACCAACCAATCTTTCGATGTGTGTGGGGGGGGTCCACCAGGAATTCCCCATCTGAGCGTCCATAAATTTCTTCGCTCGACACAGGAAATTGCTTCGCTCGCCCGAAAGAGTTCCTTCGCTCGCACGATAACATGCCCTCACAATTTGTGTATGCGCGTGTGTGTTGGGCGCGGTTGCGGGCGTGGGTTAATTGAAACAGGTTGCTTTGGAACAGGAAGCCCGAGAATACGGGCGGGCGCATTCGGCTTGAGTTTTCCACATCAGGGCAGAGGCACGCCTCGGTTTGTCTTGAAAGCCATTTCAGGAATGCGGACTCGTGCCCGTTCCGCGGGCAACTTCGAAACGGTGACGTTGGTGTTGTGCGTGGATCCTCCGATGGGTACTAATGCAGCCACGGGGGGGATGGATGGAGGGAAGAGGCGGAGGAGGAGAATGGGGGGGAGCGAGGACCCTTACATCCCTGTTTGCTCGGCACCCTCGCATTCTCGCCTGCTCGGCGCATCCTCAGACAATTATGATGCGTATCTCTGGCACCAAAGGAACTCTCATCCTTACCGATCATTATTATTGTGCGCGCTATGTGAAATCATGGATTCGTTGTTTTGTGGCGCAGTTGCCGCCGCGATCAACGGCTCTTGTCATAAAATTGAAAACCCGAGGTGACCGACACTCGCTTGGCAAAGGGAGAGCATTCGAAATTTGGGCAGGCGTTTGTTCTTCAAATGCTCGCTTTGCATTTCTCTTCAGCTCTGCTGCGGGGGGGGGGAAACGATTGTTGTTACAGGGTCCGTTATTTCCCGTGGGCTTTCGTTTCTCGGCGGCAACGACGAGACCAATGTCCATCAAATGTTCCAAGTGTTCCGCTGTGTCGGGAGGTTTTTGTCCTGGATTTCCCACCCGGGCGTTTCGACATTTCTTCGTTCGACGGGGGAAACGTCTTTTTTCGTATTCGGAGACGATTATGAGGCGTATAATCTGGCGCCAAAAGGCCTCGCATCCTTGCCATGCATACTTGTGCGCGCTACTTGTAAACATATGATGGTTTGCTTGTTTGGCGGAGCGTTCGTCCGATCAATTGTTACGGCCCTAAAGCTGATGATTTGGGGTGGCTGGAAGTTTTCGGGGAAAGGGGGGTTGTTCAAAATTATGGCAGGCGTGCACGATTCAGGCGCCCGTTCTTGTATGATGTTGTAGCCGTTGTGAATAGGAAGAGGGGGTAAACGGCTGGAGGAGGGGGTCTAAGAAAACGGTTGCGTTTACAGGGCCCGTTGTTTATCATGGGCGTTCGGGTTGTCGACGGCGTTGATGAGATGAGGGCTCTGCCGAAGGAGTTCAGTCATGGGTGGTGCCTGGAGGTGTTTGAGAGGAGTTTCTTTTTTCCAGCGTCCGTGAACATCCTCGTTCGACGGCCTTTGTAATCATGTGATGGGTTGTTTTTTTGGCGTAGCGCTCGCCCGATCAACGGTTGCTACCCTAAGACTGAAAACATTGGTTGGCCGGGAGCTCGTCGGAAAATTTAGCGTTTTCACAACTAGTTAGGGCAGGCGTGTTTTATTCAGGCGTGCGCTTTGCTTTATTCTGTGGTCGCTGAATATAGGAAGAGGGAGGTTCGAAGGCTGGAGAGGGGATCTAGAGAAACGATTGCGTTTACAGGGTTCGCTGATTCCCACGGGCATTCGGTTTTCGCTAGCATTGATGAGATGAGGGCTTTGTCAAAGGTGTTCAGTTATCCGCGGTGTCTGGAGGTTTCCAACAGGAGTGTCCTCTTCCAGCATCAGGGAGCTTCCTCGTTCAACGGCTGTTGTGATCATGTGATGGGTGTTTCTTTGGCGTACCTCTCGCCCGATCAACGGCTACTGAAAATGGCTCGGCGGCTCTTGTAGTAATGTGATAGGTTGTTCTTTGGCGTAGCGTTCACCCGATCAGCGGCTACTGCCCTGAAATTGAAAACCCAGGTTGGCCAGAAGTTCAGTGGAAAAGGTGGACTTTTCCAAATTAGGACAGCGCGCGTTATTCAGGTGTTGGTTTTGCATTATGTTGCCGTCGTTGCGTATAGGAAGAGGGAGGTTCGAAGGCAGGAGAAGGGGTCGAGAGATCGAGAGAAACGATTGCGTTTACAGGGTTCGCTGTTTACCACGGGCATTCGGTTTTCGCCGGCATTGATGAGCTGAAGGCTCTGCCAAAGGTGTTCAGTTATCCGTTGTGTTTGGAGGTTTACAACATGCGTTTCCTCTTTCAGCGTCCGTTCATGACTTCGTTCGACGGCTCTTGCTGTAATATGATGGGTTGTTCTTTGGCGCAGCGTTCTCCCGATCAAAGTCTATCGCCGTAAAACTGGAAACCCAGGGTGGCCAGCAGCTCTTTGGGAAATGGAGAGTTTTCAAAATTAAGTCAGACGTGTATTAGTCAGGCGTTCTCTTTGCATTATTATGTAGCCGCTGTGTACCAGAAAAGGGAGGTTCGAAGGATTAGGAAGGGGTCTGGAAACACGATTGCGTTCACAGGGTCCGCTGTTTCTCGCGGGCGTTCGGGTGTCGGCGGAATTGGTGATATGAGGGCCCAATCCAGAGTGTTCAGTTATCTTCTGGAGGTTTCTAACAGGAGTGTCCTCTTCCAGCGTCCGCGAATTTCTTCGTCCGACGGAGAATTGTTCCGCTCACCCGAACTCATTTCCCCGCTCGGTCGAGGAAGATGTCCCCGCTCGCCCGAGATAATTTCCTCGCTCGGTCTGCGGAAATTCCGGGCTCGCCGGGGAAATGTCTTCCTTCGTCCGTCGAAATGTTTTCGTCGAACCGAGAAAGTGTTCCTCGCTCCTGCCAACCTTTCTTCTACAGAGGTTTTGAGGCACAAAGAGTCGTCCGATCGGACGAAAAGCATCAGCCTGCACTTGCGAGTGCAGCCTTCGGTGGAGCTCCCTGTGGGGCCACGAAGCGTGTGAAGGGCGTGCCGAGGTGGGAGCGGGCACGCTGTGCGGGCCTGAAACTGGGGCGCTTTGGGGACGCCATGCGGACCCTGCTTCTTGGGCGCTCGGTGAAGCTCTCTGTGGGGCTACGAGCCGTGTGAGGGATGTGCGGGACTGGGGGCCGGCAAGCCATGCTGACCCTATTGGTGGGGCCGTCGGTGGAGTTCCGTAATTACATCGGGGGCATCCGTTAAGAGATATGCCCAGGAGGTTCCGGAGCTTGCAAGATTTCTTATCTGATGAGGGTGGCGGTGATAGCCTCAAGTGGCGCCCCGCCCGCATCCAGACCCTGGATTCCTTCTCTAAAGGGTTCCTCATGAAATGCCCTCACAGCAGGATAGGGGCCAGGAGCCGTGCGAAGGGTGTGCGGAATTGGAGGGGCGGGCACGACATGCGGATTTTGCCATTGGGGACTTCGGTGGAGCTCCTCGTGGGCACATGAACTGTGTGAGGGGTGTGCCGGATTGAGGGCGGGGACGCCATACGGACCTTGGAATTGGGCGCGCTCTGTGGAGCTCCATCTGTGGCCAGGAAGCGCGTGAGCGGCGTGCCGAAATGGACGAGAGAAGAGCAGGAGGAGGAGGAGGGAGGGAAGAAGGGAAAGATGTACGTGCCGTTGCGAATTCTAAACGAGCGCAGGGAAAACATCACGCGGGAGAGGCGACGTAACGTCGAGACAAGATCATGGAAGAGAGAAGACCAGTCGTCATATCGCATGATATTGCGAGTGAGGAAGAACACGATTTCCAATCGTGGAAGCGACAGCCAGCTCGGTGATATTCGGTTTCCGTGGTGTCCGTCTCTCCAGTGCGCATATCAATAATCACAGTTTGTTCCCAAATAGAAGACAGGACCGTTTTTGTTGGTGATGCTCCTTCAGGAGACACGGCATCAAGATCCGCGAGCTTCATTGAAGCGACTCAGGCGCGGGAAAAAAAAGGCACGAGGTGCAGTAGAGGTTGGCCAAGGAGGCGTGTGACATCAAGCGAAGGAGTGCGACAATGAGATACAGGCAGGAGATGGAGAGGATGAGAATGAAGACTTGAAGGATGAAGAAGAGGGTGGAGGAGGATGTGGAGCAGGCAGACAGATCTTGAAAACATCCTACGTTTATGTTAGACGCTTCGCGTAGCCCCACCAGCCCATCCAGAAACGATATCCAGACGACTTCCCCTGATCAGATCGGCAGCGCGTGGTGCATAAACACCATGACGGACAGCGCAGCAGCAACGCCAACGACCGTTTCCCAATCTTCCCCTATTTTTCCTGTGTGTTTTCCGCGCCTCCTTGCGACGCAGATTCCTGAGTTGCCACTATGAACCACCGTTTGGTGTCTTCTGGTCCGTTACGCAAGTGCCACAAAGGCCCGCGCCTTCAGGACTCAACGGTTCGCCTGGGCCACGGGCGTCGCCGGTTCCATTCCCCGCCAGTTTGCCAGGGAAAGGTCCGAGGACCCAACCGCCCCAGCATGGACATGTGACGGGGAGGGTTGTACTCTCCAGCCTCGAAAAAAACGAATAGTGAGACTGGACGACACAATCCCAACGACCGCGAGCCCAGGTCCCCCAACAGCCCGAGAGGGGCGCCCTAGCATCCAGAAGGCCCTGAGAAAACATAAACCCAACACGAAGACTGGAAGCGTGGGAGAGAGGTGGGGACGAGTGGAGGGGGATTGGGACATGTTGTTCCAGGAGCTGCCAGAGACGCCCTTCCAGCTATCCTGCAGGAGCCTTAACAAGGTACCATTGGCTCCTATCCGATCTCCAGGAGGGGCAGCACGAGGAGGCCTGTGCGATTGCGACCTTCACGCCACACCACGCCACGCCATCCCGCTTGCAGGCCTGATAGGTCGCCAGGCTGCCATTCAGCCTAGATATCCGCAAGGAGAGGGGGGGGGGGGGGGGGCGGAAAGCAGAGGGTGGGAAGAGAGGAGGGTAAGCCCCCGATAGCACACAGCACTTTGCAATACCAACATGGACGAGCCACGGAGAACGCGGCCACAAGCGGGTGGCCGCACCAGTTGTGGCATGGAGAGCGCCACTTGGGGTATTTTTGCATACCGACCCTCTTGGGGCCGCCGAAGGGCGCAACGACCGCAGCGGTGCTCCGCCGCTCCTCCCGAGGCGTTGGCGACCAGGGGGCCCTACGGGGAGACCCCCTGGGGCCCCATCCCAGGGAAAACGACAGGGACGATCGGGGGACACCCTCCGAAGGAAGCTGGCTCTCCAGCGAGGCAGCAGTGCAAATTAGCGTTACGATCACGCATACACCGCACCCACACATACGTAACGCACCACAACACTATCGCACTCAGCCCCGGCTGCGAGGGGCGCGTTGGCGGCGGCCACTTGGTAGAAATTGGCGGCCTGGCAGATCTGAAGGGGCAAGCCCAACAAGATTGCCGCCCCTGGATGGTCGGAAGGACCCGCCATCGGCAGCGTGCTGTGTAGAAACACCATCACGGACAGCGCAGCCAACCATGCACCGCCAAGACCGTTTCCTGAACTTCTATTTCTCCAGTGTACGTTCCCCGCCTCCTTGCGACGCACATTTCAAAGCAGGCACCGTGAACCACCGTCTGGTATCGTAAGGTCCGTGACGCAAGTGACCCAACGGCCAGTTCTCCCAGGACCCGAAAACAACTCGCCTGGACCACGGAAGACGCCGGCTCCACTCCGCGCCGCTCCAGCCAGGGATAGGTCCGAGGACCTACCGCCCCAGCGTGGATGTGTGACGGGGAGGGTTGTACACTCCCGCCCTCAACACGATCAATGAGGTTGGAATCAGGTTCAACTGAGCATGAACAGGACGACACAACCCCAGCGACCGCGAACGCAACTCCCCCAACAGCCCGAGAAGGAGCACCCCCAGAGGGGCACGGGTGAGGCCTGTGTAACTGTGTCTTGGGTTTTTTCAGGGAGCACAAGCCCCGTCCGACCATGGCCGAAGTCACCGCCGAACGACACGGGCACACCCAGGGAATCGAACAGCCCGTCCGACCACGGCAGAAGCCACCACCGAACGGCATGGGGATACCGCGAAAGATCCGCCTGCGCGCCCATCACGATCATCTTGTCGATGGTTTTCACGGCCTCCAGCGGATTACCCGAAGGTAGATTCCAGTGTTCCAGTCCACCTCTTCGTCGCAAAAGAAGTGGACAGGAACAGCGGAACCTCCTTCGGGTCCGCCTGGACGCCCATCACGACGATCAGTTTGTCGATGGCCTTCACGGCCTCCAGCGGCTGGAACTTCCCGGGAGCCTGCAGGTAGAGCCCATTGTTCCAGTCCATCTCCTTGGCCGAAGGCGCACGAATCGGTTGTCGGATGAGATCGGCCATACCATCCCATATCCAGACCACAGACATGTCATTTTTGGTTCTACTGGCCTCTCCGGAAGCTCTGGATCAGTTTTGCTCATTGCTGGCTTCTCGCAGGGAGTTCCGCACAAGTCGTTGCTCGCATGGATCGCCAACTGAGTCGACGAGATCTGCCCACCACTTGAACATCTGATAATGCCGAACCGCGTAATCTGGAAACTGGCATGCATCAGGCGTCGCACACGCAGGGGACATCGCCCGCACCAACACAGAAGGAGGCGGAGAGACGCGCCAACAGGGGAGGGGAGGGGAGGGGAGAGAGCCTTCCGCTGCCACTCCCGCCACTCTCGCTCCTTTCCCCTCGTCCACCCCTCTCCGCTTCCCCCGCCTTCTCCATCGAGGGCCTGCCGCCGATCCATCGGCGATGCATCCGCCGATCCCAGGCCAACGACTCCCCCTCTGAGGCAGTCCACCCATCTCGTTCCCCCTCGCGCCCTCGTCTCGCGGTGCTGCTCCCCCCCGCTCCCCTCTGCCCCCCCTCCCGCGTGCCGCGGTCGCGCCCGCCCCTTCTTATCGCCACCCCTCGCGTGCTCAGCTCTCGGCGTTGGCCCCCCTCCCTGCCCCCCCCCGCCGCGCCCCCGCCGCGCCCGCCCGCACAGCCGCCGCGCCCGCCTTCCGGTCCCCGCGCGCCGGCCCGCCCCCAGGGCGCCGGGCGCGCCGCCAGCGGATCTCGGCCTCTCTCGGCCTCCCGCTGGGGGCGGCGACGGGGGCGAGTGGCCCAGGGGGCGAGCAGTGCTCGTCTAGGCGGCGAGGTTCCCTGGCGAAAGCGTGCAGTGCCCGCCCTCGGGCTACGTGGTCTGAAGTCGGGCCTCCTCCCTCTACAGGAGGAACATCCAAAAATAGTCCAAAAATAATCTGGGGGCGATCTGTTAACCATTTTTGAGTATTTTTGTGAAAATTCTGGTGCATGTTTAATGTGTCGTCCAAAACCCGCCTGTAGGGGGACACGCCCGACCTGAGGCTAGTCGCCCCTGCCGTTGCCTCCGATGCCGTGGGGGAGATCTGGGGACTTGTCCCAGCGGAGGACGATTCGCCGTGTGGAGCAACCGAGTTTCATCGAGAGACAGCGGGCCTTGGGTGTTCTGATTGTTTTCAGGCTCTCGGGGCCCTCGGGCCCCGGGGTTGTCAGAGAACGGCTCAGAATGAGGAGTCGGACCTCGAGAAAGGAAGGCCCTGTAGTCCAGGACCCGCTTCCCTCAGGACCCCTTGTTTCCATGCCAGTGTCCCAGCGGGGGATGATTCGTTGCCTCCAGTACAGTCACGCAGTCACGGGGGTGCGCTTGGGGATCGCTCCTCCTTCCCCCGTCCGCTCCCATTCTCCCCTTTCTCCCTCCTCCTCCTCCTCCTCCTCCTCCTCCTCCTCCTCTATCTTCCTGGGGTTAAGATGCCCCCAGACTTCCGACGGGGTAACGTATTCATTCAATCATGTTTCTTTTGTTTCGCACCCGGGAGGCCATCCCAAAGCCGTTCTTTCTGGACGAAAAGCTGGTCCCAGGAAGAATCGATTCGATTCGAAAGGCCAGACGGCCACGCATCGAAGAAAGAACGGCGCTCGGAGGTCCATGGTCCATGGGGAACAACACAGCCTCGCCCACCTGGTCGAAGTTGGGCCTGGACGCGGGTCCGCTGCGGCAGACTTCTTCCCTTCTACCCCCTCTTTCCCTCCCTCCTCAGTGATGTCCCCTGCACCTTCTGGGCAATTCGGATCGCGAAGGGGTTAATTCACTCATTCTTCACCGTCTGGGCTACCACCTGGATCTTCCCCCTCAGATCCCCGCCAAGCGGCGGCCCCCATGCCCAGATGGCAGAGACGAGGGCCTAGCCGGTCTCTGCGCGATCGCCAAGCCGAGCCGATTCTAGAGGAGGGAGAGGAGGGGAAGGATGAGGATCATTTGTTATGCTGTTTCAGGGGGTCCATTTCTTGTTGCAAAGGGCATCCACTGAGCGGGGTAATTTGCCCTTCTGTCTCCTCCGCCTCATCCTCCTCCTCCTCATCTCCTGCCTCTTTGATGCTGTTCCAGCTCCATCCATCCATCTATCTATCCATCCATCCATCTATCCATCTCCTCCTCCTCCTCCTCCTCCTCCTCCTCCTCCTCCTCCTCCTCCTCCTCCTCCTCTTGCTCCCCTTCCCCCTTCTCCTCTTCATCTTCCCCCTGCTGCTGCTGCTGATGGCGGTCGAATGTTTGTCGCCAAGCAAACCTGTCCAGCCCCTCCCACCCGGCGAAAACCAGGGGGGGAGGGGGGACCCATTGGGGAAAAGGTGAGAATAAGGTAGAGAGCAACCGATCACTAACAATGGGGTGGGGGAAGTGGGAGGCGCCTGATGTAAAACAGCACAAACGGAGGGCCAAACCACCCCAAGAACGAGAAGGCAAGCCCCCAGAGGCAGAAGCGGGAGAGCGAGGCAAAGAGAGGGAAGGGGGAAGGGAGAGAGGAGGAGAGAGAAGGGGGTTCGCCTCTAGGCCCTTGGGGTGGTTTGGTCGCCGTGACGCGAGGAAGAGGAAAGAGGAAGGTCCTGCTGCAGCTGCTGCTAGAAGGGGAGGAGCAAGGAGCGGCGGAGGTGGGTGGATAGGCGGGTACGCGGGCTCCAAAGCAAAGGCGTGACGTTAGAGGCGGTATTGGTGCCGTGCGCCTGGTCGTGGATTAGGTAAGGAGGGATCGTACAGAAGGGGGAGGTGGGGTGACCATGGGCACAGCGACGGTCGGGGAACAGCGGCGACTGCGGTTAAAGGGCACAGGGTCGAGCAAACGCGAAGGGCAATGGCACCAGGAAGAGGAAGTGGAGGTGGGGTAGTGATCATGACGCAGGAAGTGGAGGTCCTGGTACCAATCGGTCGACTGGCAAGCTGCGGTTAGCATGCTGTTAGGGCGGAGGCAGAGGGCCGCAGTGGCAAGCTCTTTAGGAGGTCCCAGCGGTAGGGCCGCTCTTTTGGAGTGGGGGGAGGGCCAGTCGACCCTTCTGTACATGTGTAAGGTTGCGCTGGACTGGCGACAGAACAGGTGAAAAGAAGAGGTGCTGGCAGTCATGGGAGTGCGATGAACTGGAGACAGAACAGGTGGAAAGAATAGGTGCTGGTAGGCGTGGCAGTGCGATCTGGAACCTAGGCGCTGGTGAGTGGGTGGGTAAGAGCGCGCCGCAGAACGTCCCTCCCCCCAGTCCCCCCATGAAATCCCCGCCCATCCCGACTCCACGCGAGGGGGGGGGTAGGTAAGCATGACGAGGCACGAGGACCGGGAAGGTGGTGAAGGTTGGGGGGGAAGGTGGAATCAGGTCCCAAAATTGACGTAGGCGGTGCAATTGAAGTAGCCGCCGTATCCAAGGTATTGCCGACATTTGTCCGCACACTGCCGCAAGTGAGGAAGATGAGTAAGTAGGTGCGCTCGGCGATGGCGGGATCGCACAACCAGTCGCTGCAGTGTCGGTCCGGCCTTGAGGCATGGCCTCAGCGTGGTGGCGCCCAAGTGGGGCGATCCTGGTTCGCCCTGAGATGGTCGAGTTTTGGGAATCGTGGAGGGAGTCAGAGCGTGAGCGGGGGAGGTCGGTTGGAGCGCAGGTCAGAGAGGTCGGAAGGGCACGGTGGTTGTGCTGTGACGGCGTCGGGCGCGTGGGCACCGCGCTCGGCCGTCCAGGCCCGCGCGGGTGATGGCGAGGATGGCGGTCGCCAGTGGTTGGGGGCGCAGGTTGGTTGGTGGACCCGTTGAGGCTGTCGAGGCACTCGGGCGCGGAGTCCTCGGCCGGGGCGTTCCCCTACCATCGCGGCGAGGATGTCGAGCTTCTCCCGGGTGTCGTTGCGTTTGGAGCAGCATTCGGTAATAATATATGATATCAGGGCTTTTTTGGTACTTCGCATGTGATTGGTCTGAGCGATGGTGCCCCGTGCCCATAGGTCGTTATTGCTGTTGTATGGCATGCTGAGGATTGTGACCTCGTCGCCCTCGTTCACCACGATGGTGCCGCGTGTGATGGAGGCCTCCAGCTTGGCGTAGTGCGGGTGGCGCACGGTTGCTCCCACGGGGAAGGTGATTGTGTCGGGGTTGACCTTCTCGTGCGTGATCGTCGTGACGTCGTGATGGGGAGCCATCCAGTGGGCTTCTGTGTTTCGACTTGCATGGCAGGTGGTTGGTTGTCGTTAACTGCTGGGGTGTTGTTGCTGGACGTCGGGTCGGAGCTGCTGGATTCGGTAGTTCCTGCTGCGTGGCCTTGCCCTCGTAGTCGATCATACAAGTAGGCTGTTCTGCTGTCTCTTCTCTGACTGCCGGCAGGGCAGGTTTGTATCTCAGTGGTTTCGATCCTGAGATGTGCCCGCTATGAGGGAGTGCTTGGTGGTCTTGCTTGGGAGTCGTTTGTGGGGGTATGAGTATTGGCATTGTGCTGGTGGTTGCGTCGCCGCTGCTCGTAGGTGTTTCATTGTCCGATCGGTGGGCTGTCGTACTGATCGCAGTAAACGTTGTTGTTTTCGCCTTGTGCGTTGTCTCTCCCTGTGGGGCTGGCTCTCGAGTCGGTGATGTCTCGATGTGCATCTCGCGCTCGAAGGTACTGCGGTCGTCGCATGGTGCCAGGATTGGTTCGGGGCTGCGCAGCTGCTTGCTTCGATGGATAATGTGGCCTACGCGTGGAGGGCGTGGGCCTCCCTCTCGCATGGGGGCGACCACGATCACGTTCTTGCCCGAGATGAGAAATGGCCGGGGGCCCTGGTTGACCTTGAGGTGGGTGAAGGAAGTGCCGCCTGCGAGGTCGCTGTGCCATGTGCGTGCTCGGTCGACCCATTCGAGTGCGTCTGGTTCCCGTTGGTATTCGGTCCGCAGCTTGTCGAGTAGGTTGACCTACCGTGGCAATGACGGGTAACGGAGAATTAGGGTTCGATTCCGGAGAGGGAGCTTGAGAAACGGCTACCACATCTAAGGAAGGCAGCAGGCGCACAAATTACCCAATCCTGACACAGGGAGGTAGTGACAAGAAATAACAATACAGGGCATAATTGTCTTGTAATTTGAATGAGTAGAATTACAATCCCTTTACGAGTACCAATTGGAGGGCAAGTCTGGTGCCTACAGCCGCGGTAATTCCAGCTCCAATAGCGTATATTAAAGTTGTTGCAGTTAAAAAGTTCGTAGTTGGATTTCTGCCGAGGACGACCGGTCCGCCCTCTGGGTGAGTATTTGGCTCGGCCTGGGCATCTTCTTGGAGAACGTAGCTGCACTTGACTGTGTGGTGCGGTATCCAGGATTTCTACTTTGAGGAAACTAGAGTGTTTCAAGCAGGCTTACGCCTTGAATACATTAGCATGGAATGATATGATAGGACCTCGGTTCTATTTTGTTGGTTTCTAAAGCTGAGGTAATGATTAATAGGGATAGTTGGGGGCATTCGTATTTAATTGTCAGAGGTGAAATTCTTGGATTTGTTCAAGACGGACTACTGCAAAAGCATTTGCCAAGGATGATTTCATGGATCCAGAACGAAAGTTAGGGGATCGAAGACGATCAGATACCGTCCTAGTCTTAACCATAAACCATGCCGACTAGAGATGGGAGGTCGTTATTTATACGATTCCTTCAGCACCTTATGAGAAATCAAAGTCTTTGGGTTCTGGGGGAAGTGGTCGCAAGGATGAAGCTTAAAGGAATTGACGGAAAGGCACCACCAGGAGTGGAGCCTGCGGCTTAATTTGACTCAACACGGGGAAACTAACCAGGTCCAGACATAGGAAGGATTGACATATTGATAGCTCTTTCTTGTCATCTGGGCGCAGCGGCAGCAGCAGCATCAGGTGATCAGCGAGGTGGTGGAGCTGTCATCTGACCATGACGATGAGGAGCGGACGCTGAGGACCGCGGAGGTCCACCCCATCAATACTAACCAACCATGACAAAGCTGTATTTCTCACGTCGTTGATTGCGGCGGGGTACTCCATGATCATGGGGGCCCTCGTGTTGATGCATACGCATGCAAGAAGAATAGAAGTGCGCAGTAGCTCGTTGTCAATGTGTAGTTGTTCGAACTGCTTCAGAGACATACGATGTAGTACCCAAGGTTGTTGTCGGCTCCTCAGAGGGCGAGCTTGGCACCCGCCCCATGTCTCGCGCGATGGTCCCGCTATAATGGCGGCCGCGCGGCCGCGTAGTAGTTGGTCTCTCCAGAAGCGCACGGTGTCCCAGTTCGCGAGGTCGCCCTGATCTCGTCGCAGGTGATGTCGATGGAGAGTACTGTGGTGCTGTTGTCGTAAGAGTTGGGGCATTCTATCCATTGCTGCACATCGCCATTGCGTCTGTGTCCGCTGCCGATGTGCAGTATGACCTGCGTCGTTGTACTTGTCGGTCTTGGCATTGGCGCTGGGCCAGGTCTTGTTTCCACCGGTGCTGTAGCAGGCATGGGTACTTCTTGTAGCCTCGTAATCTTGGATGTACAGTGGCGACACGTCAGTCTTGTAGCTGGCTATGCGCGCGTGCAGCGGGGGGCAGTCCAGCCTTGATGTTGGCTCTTCGCTCGTTTCGTCTGGCTCCTCTGTTTGCTTCCATGGTTGCACCGTCATGCCTGTCGGCGCTTCGTCTCCAGGGTGCCGCGCGTGCATTGCACGCGAGTAGGTGCCTGACGAGTCTTCCAAATGCGTGGTATTCGCTGGAGCATGTCAAGCATCTTGTCCCATGAGCCCATGTAGTTGGGCGGTCGTCTGTTGGGTGGTGTTTCCCATGTGGACGTAGAATGCGTTGATATCCGTAAAGGTGGCGACACATTCGCAACGCATTATCGTCTTGTCGTTGTGGTTTTCGTCGGTAATGACCTGTGGGGCAAGATCGTCGTCTTGGTAAGGTCGCAAGTTGTCGTGCCGTTGTCTTATGCTCTCTTGGTCAAGGTTGTGTCGTATGTGGCGTTGCGTCACGGTCTTAACCTGAGCCGCGAAGCTCTGGGGCGTCCTACGAATTGCGCTAAGGACAGGGTCGAGGTCTGAGGTAGGGCGTCGCTTGTGCTCGTCGTCGAGGTATGTCCATATCAACTGTAGATCGTCGTAGACCATCTGTCCCCATGATGAGTCTCGGCTGAGGTTGGCGTCGGTGATTCGTAATCGTATAGTTGGTGCGTGTTGTAGTAGTCTCGGTAAGTATCGTAGCCTGAAGATGCGCATTGCGATGTTCGCATCTGGCCGTCTAGCTTCAGTAAGCACCTTGCCGTTGGTTGCCGGCCTTGCATCCAGCTGCCATCCTGTATCCTTCCAGGCATTATGTCTCGATGCTATGGAGCTGCCCCTGGTTCCGAGGGCTTCAGATGTGTGAATTTTAGAAGAGGACCGAGTTGGTCAGCGCATCGTTGAGGAGGGCTTTCTGTTGTCCATGCGCTGGCTTCGCTTGTAAACTTTTTTAACGTAGTGGAGCCCTACTCGATGCGGCCTTCGAAATTATCCGCTGTATCTCTGGACCTTGTCTTCCGTCATAGATTACGGTTCCCAGCGATGTCTGGTGGTTGACAAACTCGATTGGTTCGCGGAGGTGCTCGTTCTCTATGTTCGCGATGCTGTCTTTGGCGAGTTGCTTCTTAGCTGTTCTTCTCTGGTGCCCATGTAGAAGTAGCATGATATTGGTCTTTTTGGCGTGGAGTCGCATACCATGGGCCATGGTCAATTTGACTATGATGTTAGAGAGCGTCTTGGCCGTGTTGATGATGTCATGTACCGTGATATTTCCTCTCCCCTCCCTCCCTGCTTGGGACAGTTATGATGGCATTGTATGTATGTGTCCGGCAGGCCTTATCGCTGACATGTCCGCCGTTTCTTTACGCAAGTGTCCGACACACGTTTATTCGGATAATGCATTCCAAGATCGAGATCATTATTTGTCTCAGTTTCTCTCCCTTTCCTCCTCCTCCCCTCCCTCCCTCCTTCGTTATATGAACCTCGCTGCACGTCTCCCAATTCGACATGGGCAGTCAACACAGCGCGCAGGAATTGCGACCTCCATGACAGCACGTGGATACAATTGCTTGCAACAGAGAGTTGGAAGCACTTCAACACGACTTGAAATTTCGCATATCCCCACCAGCCCATCCCAAAGCAACTACCAATTGGGCAAGTTCCCTGGATCAGAGAAGTGCACAAGCTTTTTCACGTCCCAGCCAGGCAGCGGCAGTCCGCACGCGCGGTCGCTCAGGCGGTCTGGACAGCGGAAAGTGCAACTCAACAGGAGGGAGGAACCGGCGAGAGCGGCCGCGAGGGTGGAGAGAGAGGGGGGGATATTCACATGGCGAGGTGTGTCGCCGTGGAGTGGCTGGGGCGGCCAACCGGTGCTGCACCCGCGGCAGCGGGCGCGGGGAGGCGCCGCAGCCACACCCAGGGGCTGAGGCAGGGGCTGCAGTGCACGAAGTGTACAAGCATGCAGGGGGACAAATTGGGGGCAGCCCCTGTGGAAACAGTAGGAGGGAGGAGGAGGAAACGGAGGAGGAGGGAAGGAGGGAGGGACGAAGTGGTAAGAGGAGAGGAAGAGGAGGACGAATCTGTGGGATGAGGAGGATGAGGAAACGGAGAAAGAAGAAGGATGAGCGAGGAAGATGGAGACGATAGCGACGACGATGACGACGACAAAGCAATTTCGAGCCTTTCGCTCTGGGAGCCTCTTTGGAAGCCACTTGAAGACACTGTGGGGCCAGAACACGACGTCAAAACGGCAGCGGCCTTAGAAATTGCCGAAGGACCGTTCGGTCAGAGCCCTGCTCTCGGAGGGGTTTGGTGCCGCCCCGACGGGCGCGGGCCGATGCGGGGAGGTGGCGGTTCCCTGCCGATCCTCACGAGAGCGGCGCCCATGCACCGTTCCACGGCTGGACTCCCTCGAGGCCGAACTCCAAAGCCGTGTTGCGTGTAGTTGTTCAGCTCCGAGGGCCGGAAAACGATGCAGCGTACCATTCCTGCCTTGGTGGGGAAGCAACGCCCTTCAGGAGACGCCAACGCAGCACGCTGCACCCATACGCGGTGCGCCAAGGCGTCGCCCGCGGAGCCCATCCTGCTCGCGCACCCCGCGCGGCAGTCAGGGCCAGAGCGGTGTCGTTATGTGGCTGCCTCAGGACGCGTTCCCGGAGTTCCCGAGTGACTTGCCACCCCTCGTCTTTGGAGTCCGCGCGGAGGAGCAGGCAAAACCTGGGAATATCTCATGATTCCTTGTTTTGTTGGGGGAGGAAAAAAAGAGGAGGAGGATGAGGAGAAAGAGGAGGGAACGCGAACATTGAACTTCACCCGACTGGGCTTCGACCGTTGTGCGAACCAAAAGGTCACCAGGCCAACTACGAACACCACTCGAGCCGGCCTGCCATATATATATATATATATATATATATCATAGATTATGTATATACATACACACCTACATACATACATACATACATGCATGCATGCATGCATACCTACCTACCTACCTACATACCTACCTACCTACCTACCTACCTACCTACCTACATACATACATACATACATACATACATACATACATACATACATACACACATATATTTACACATTATCATATGCTGTGTATATATACACATATATGTGTATATATAGGCAAGCTCATGCAGTGAACCATGGCCTGAAAGATGAGCGAGCGTGCCGCATGCGCAAAAAGAGGAAGAAACTACGCGCGGAAATGGCGATCCCATGCCACCTTTCCTGCTCGCTGCCGAGGCATGCGCTGCTGGGTGCCCATCTCGGTGGCGCGGCGCAGGAGCGCAGCGAAGGCGGAACGAGGGAATACGAAACCAGCACGAACACGGGAAGACCTGCTTCGGTCGAGCCCTGGCCGACCCTCCCCAGAGGCCCGGGATCGTCTGACATTGGCCCGTGGCGGGCAAGGCTGGTCCAGGGGGAAGGCCCCAGGGGCCTCGGACCCGCTTCCCTCGGGGCCCGCCTGCTCCATGCCAGGCGGCCCGTCCTCACAAGCAGGGCGCGACGCCGCCTCGACAAATCGCGGGCGGCATGGCAGGGGGAGGAGGAGTAGGAGGAGGAGGAGGAGGAGGAGCAGGAGGAGGAGGAGGACGAGGAGGACGAGGAGGACAAGGAGGATTTTTGGATTGCGCATCTGATTCGCCTGGCGACGGTCAGAGAAGGGCGGCGCTGCTACTAGCAGAGGGCTCTTAGACAGGGTCATCTGCACGGGCACCAAGAACGCAAGTTCAGTCAGTAAAGCCCTCCACCATGCCCATCCCGATCCTCCCACATGTCCTCCGGCCATGCTGGCGAACACAACCTCTCTGCGCCATGGGCACTCCATGCTCGGCGAGGCTGGCAGCGGCGGCGGCGGCACAAAGAAGCCCCGTCCATCGGGGGGGGTGAGGGGTGGGAGGGAGGGTATATGATGTGAATAACGAGAGGGAGAAAGAGGGCTGGGACACATACCGAATTCCTCCTGCTCTCGTGACGCGGAAGAGAGCTAGGGAGAAGGCTGGGACACATACCGAAACTCTCCTGCTCTCGTGATGTCGTGACATCGGCCCCTCCGGGCGCAAAGGCTGGAGGCGGACGGGAGGGAGGGAGGGATATGTGAGGGAGCAGAGGGAGGAGGAAAGGCTGGGACACAGACCACGTCTCCTTCAGAAATACGCACTCCCTGCAAGCCCCTCCGAACGTCCTCCTCTCCTCCACCTCCTCCTCTCCTAGGCCAGCAGCTGGGCCGCCAGCGGGCCACTCGATGGTGAAAGTGTAGAGCACGAAGTAATGAGGCTGGGACGCAGGCTTGCATCCTCCGGCTCTCAACGACTGAGCCGTGAGACGGCGACTCATGGGGCAAAGGCGCAGACTCGCGATCGTCCCTCGCCTCTCTCGCTCGCCGGCCCTCGTCTACGAGACAGCAATGCCTCCGTAGTCGATAACCGCCAGAACACCGTACCTGGACGGGGGAAGGACATCTTCACACCCTCGCGACACGGACGAACGACGACGGCGGAGGCAAACAAGACGATTACCTTCGCGCTAGCCGAAGAGGGAGGGGATCTGACATAAACAGTATGTCGTAATTACATGTCATACAGAGCAAATATCTGCATGCACGCGCAGCTCAGCAACGCTCTAGCTGCGAAGGAGCCGATGACGGTGCGGGAGCCTCTGGTCGAGGCGCAACTGCCGGCAGCGGCGGTGGCCCACTAGGGGCTGCAAACTTTGCAGGTGCAATCCGTTGCCACAACGGCTCGCGGGCCGCCTGCCTCGGGACGGCGAAGGCCGCGGGCGGTGGGTAGCTGGCGTTCGAGCAGGGCCCGACAGCGGCGGCAGCACTCCTCTGCGGCACCGGGGCCGTCTCGGCGGTAGCAGTGGCCCGAGCCTGCACGGAGGGGGCGCCGGAGGAGCCTCCAGAGTCCAGCGCGGCCCGCCGCCCGACGGCCTCATCCACCAGGCGCCGCAGCTCGCACGCCCGACTCCGGAAGTCCTGCACCTGCGGGGTGGATGGGGCCGCCTTCTCCCTCCAGTACAGCACGGTCTCTACCCTGGACAGCTGCTGCTTAAGGAGGCGGACCGCGCCGTCCGCCGCCTGGATGTCCGTGGTAGGCTGCACGCGCTGCACCCTCTGCATCGCCGTAGACGGAGCAGCCGTGGGCGGAGCAGCCTCAGGAGGAACAGCCTCTGAGGCAGCATCGGCTCGCAGAGTCTCGGCTTGCGGCACCCGCGGCACCCGCGGCAGCCTCTCCATCGCCGACGGCCGAGGCAGAGCAGCCGCAGGCGGTGCAGGCTCAGGGGCACCAGCGACCATTTGGCTCTCAGCAAGCTGCACAAGAGCAGCAGCAGCCGCGGCGCGGGCCTCGTCCACGCGGTCGGCCGCGTGCTGCGGCGGCCGGCTCATCCCGAATGCCGGAGGAGCAACCTCTGTGGCATCGGGCGTCGTCGCTGCATCCGCGGCGGCCTCGGCGACCACCTCGTCGAACGCCGCGTCGACGCGCGGCTGACCCTCTCCGGCACCGCGCGCAGCGGCGGCGCGGCGTCTGGGCCACGCACTCCGGCATGCCGTCGCCTGGCACATGGCATCAAAGGACACGACATCGGCGGTGGCCTGTGCCTCAGCCGTCACCTGCTGCACGAGGAAGCCGCCAAACCCGAGGACGATCGGCTGCTCCCGACCGTCGCCACCTGCAGGACTTGGATCCTCTCCAGCAGGAAGGTGCGCAGGAGGACGGCCATCAGTGCCTGAAGCCTGCATTGCGCCGACGACCGCGGACTCCAACTTCTCGACGCCGTCGGGGAACTCGCCGTCCGCCTGCGTCTCGCCCTTCGTGGCGCAGACAGGCGGCAGCGTCGGCCACCACATCGGCGGCGGCCCGACCAATGGCAGATCGGCGGCACTCAGCGTCGTCAGCCTCGGCGGCGGCGGCGAGGGCCACCAGATCGGCGCGCTGGGCGCCGGGGGCGGCAGCGCTCCGGGCAGCCAGCACCATGCGGCCTCGGCCACCTGGGCACCCGCAGCATCACCATCTGCATGTACAGGACCGGTATCGTGGTCGCGAAGTAGCACACGTGGATGGTAGTCCGCTGGCGGCACGTCATGCTGCCGCACAGCAGGTGAAAGCAGAACGGGACGGCGAACCAGCGCGGCGACCAGCGCGGCGACGTCCTGCATGTGCGGGCGGCGGCCGACGCGGGCCGCGTAGCCGAGTCTCCGCGCAGGGGCACGGAGGTCCGGCCTCGGCTGGCTGCAGCAGCGCCGGCCGGAGAAGCCTCGTCGCGCGCGGCTAGCCCTCCACTCGCCTGGGCAGGGCGAGGCGAGGCGGCCGGCGCGCATGGCAGCTGCCCGGCGGCGGTCGAGGCTCGCAGGTGTCTGACACCTGCTCCCAAAGCCTCGAGCCGGGGCGGCAGCTTGAGCCAAAATGGCTACGGCAGACAAGGAGGAGGAGAGGGAGGAGGAGGAGGAGGAGGAGGAGGAGGAGGAGGAGGAGGAGAAGGAGGAGGAGACGGAGGAGGGGGAGGGAGCCCGACCCACTGCTGCCGCCGCGGCCGCGGCCCGTGCCCACCGCCGCGGCCCGCGGCCGCCGAGGGCGCGATGGCGCCAACGCGGCGCGGGCCCCCTGCGGGCGCGCGGCCGCCGCGGAGGGCGCGCGGGCCTGCGCCGGGGCGCCGACGGGCGCCGCGGCAGAGGCCGGCGGCCAGGGGCACGGCAAGCGCGCGGCACCGTGGACGTATTGGTCAGGCGATCGCAAACATGGATCAGGGGGGCGTGGATTAGCGACGGGTCCCGTTTCCATGGAAAAAATCGCGGACTTCCGCCGCCGAACGAGGCGGCCCATGGATCGCTTATCCATCTCTGCGCGCCCCCGAGTTGGGCGGGCACACCTCTTGAGAAAGTGGACAACAAAGACTTCACGAGCCAATGAAGATGCGCCTGTCTTCGATTCCCCTCGCGTGGCGATCAGCGCGAGGGAGGTCTGACCAAGAGGGAACTCGATGCAATTGGCCCTCTGACTCGTGGGGGTGCCCGCGGGTCGAAGACACGGGTCGGAGGAGGTCAGCCATGCGCCAGGGAGGGGGGGGGAAGGGGGAGGGCTTCTCGGAAGCACCCCTGCTTTTAGAAGGCGCGGGCATTATCTATAGGAATAGGGCCGGCGCCTCCTAAGAAGCCGCCATCTTTCAAGAAGCCCTCCCCCTTCCCTCCGCCCCCTTGTGCGCGCCGTCAAGGAGGGCCAATCAAGGCAGCGGCAGTTCGGCGTCGGGATGCGTTCCATCCGCTGCGCCTCGCCGAGAGCGTTCCAGGGGAGCCCGGATGGTCTTGATAAAACGACGCGAAGATCGGGACAAAATCGGATCGGGATAACTCGAAATCTCTGAGAATCGGCGGGTTTGGAGGACGTATTGGGCGCCGCGGCCGCTCCAGAGCGTTCCGGAACGCTCTGAGAGCGCTCCGGAACGCTCTGGAGCGATTTATCCCGATCCTGGCCCTGTTTTACCTGAGCGGCTGCCGGAGGCCCGGGTCACGGCTCGAACACCGCCAGTCTTGGACGACGCCCACAGTGGTTTCAGAGGAGGGCCGTTCGAGGCAGCGGCAGCTCGGCCTCCGGAGGGGCCCTTCGTCGCCACGGCTGGACGCAGCTCTGGACAGTGTCAGGAGGGGAAGAAGCACACAGACACAATGAATCGTCGACTCCCAGGAAAAGATGCAAAAATATGGGAAGTGGGGGGAAGACAAAAACCACAAAAAATAAGAAAATATTTGTATTTTGTTGTGTGTGTACTTATTTGTGTGTCCTGGGGCCCCTTCAAATTGGTGCGATCGGACCATGGAAGAGGTCAGGGGACCGACTTCGAGCCTCCGTTGTCTCGGCTAGCTTTGCTCGAAGTGGGTAGCGCCTCCGACGGCACGTCCTCGAGATGTGGGGCCCTGGCGGGAAGGGCCCTGAGGCTCTTCGCCATCTTCGGAGGAGGAGGAGGAGGAGGAGGAGGAGGATTCGGCCCCTTCGGAGCCCCATCCCTGGCGCTGGGGGCGGTCAGAGAACGGCTCGGGGTGAAGAGCTGGTTCGGCGGAGAGCCCCGGGGTCCCGGACCCCGTTCGACCAGGACCCCTCTCCCTCATGGCAGCGGATCATCACTTCTGATGGCACATCCTCGCAGTGCGGAGTTCCTGCTCCATCCTCTGGATTATCATGTATGCGGTGTTACGTGTCTTTCCGCGTAGATCCAGTCCATGTTTGTTTTATTCGTGTCTCCCGCCGCCTTCTCCTCAAGTGCGCACGTAAGCGCATGCGTACGCCGACGTGCATACGTGTGCGCGCACATTCACACGTACACGTACGTACACACGGGGAAGGTTATCGTTAAACAAATTGTCAGGATGGCATGACAAACGGACGAACGCAGTGATCGAAGACGCCTACGGCGAACCACCGCCGCCCGATGTTTTTAAGGAGACGCTTGTATGGTAAAATGTTGAGCGAAGGTGCGGCCATGCCAGTGGACTGCGCGTTCCCCGCTGAGGGAAACCATTGGGGGCTCTGGGGCCATCTTAAGGCTCGTTTCAGCCAAGTGGGGCCTTTCAAGGGCCTCTTGGGGCCCCTCTTGGGCCACCTTAGTGCTCTCTTGTGCCGTCTTAGGATGCTCTCTGGCCTTCTGCCGCCTTAGGAGGCCGTCTTGGGGGCCCCGGGGCCTACCTTGACGGCCTCAAGGACACGAGACACGCAGTTGGCGGGCTGGGCCGAGGAGCCTTGGAAACATGCTGGTTACCTTTCTGACCCGCGGGCACAAGCGGGCACGAGGCCAGTGCAGGTGCTGGTCAGCGTTGGGAAGGGCGTTCCGAAAACGAGCTGCGGCGCGGAAGAAGCGGGAGGGGAGGTGCCAATCTTAGGGATTCCCTTATTTTTTGAGGGCGAATCCCTAAGATTGTCATCGCCTTTTGGCGTGTCAATCTTAGGGATAGGGATACGTTCGAGGCTGGTAGTTATTGGCCACACGAAACGAGCTATTCTGTTTGGCACGCCTGCACCCCCTCCGCAGGCCACAGGGGCGGCGGATCGAAGACGCCCACGGCGAACCACCACCGCCCCCTCGGCATGCTGGAAGCGCACCTGTGGCCAGCCCTTTAGCCAACGTCTGGCCAAGCTGTTGGGCTGTGTGCTCCCCCAGCCGTCGTGGAAAGCCTCGAGCGAGCACGAGGGAGAGGAAGAGAGAGGGTAAGCAGCAGGAGGAGGAGGAGGAGGACGAGGAGGAGAACTCCTTCGCGGGCATTTGCCCGCGTGATCGTTGCCATTGCGGCGCTGATAGGTTGTGGTAGTTTCTTTGAGGTGCTGCGTGAGCAGTCATGGGCGTCTCGGGGCAGAGAGCTCGAACTGGCTCTTCGTAGCCTCCCCTTAAGGCCCTCTTGGGTAGTTCGTTGGCACTTGCCCGCATGCTCGTGGGAGGCGTATCATAGGGAAAAGTGATGGAGGAGGAGGAGGAGGAGGAGGAGGAGGAGGAGGAGGAGGGAGGGTCTCAGAGATGATGAGGCGATCATCGGGGAGTACTTGACACTGCGGCAGTTCGCACGAGAAAAACAGGACGCACTACGATCGGACCGAGGTATACAATCGAACACGGTTCGGGGAGTGTACCAAAATGTTCTTCGTGTCTGTTTGATGTTCTTGTGCATTTTGGGAGAGGGTGCCTTCGAATATTCTTCAGTTTGGTTGGCGCAGGGTCTCATGCTCTTGCAGGATGTTCTTCGGTCCTGGGTCCGGCCATAGTTGCCCGCCTCTCCCCCTTCCCTCGCCTCCCTGGGCCATCTTGGAGGAGATCGATCAAAACAAGTGGGAGCTCCAGTTACGTTCCTCTCTCGGGAGCCCCAAAAGTCCCGTCTTGGGCCCAAGACATTGATTTTCCTCAGGTCGTTGAAGGGTTTGGCCTCTTGGCAGCCTCCTGGGGAGGCTCCGTGGCCACCTGGAGCCGTCTCGGAGCGGTCTTAGGGCTTCTTGGAGTATCTTGGGAGCCATATTGAGCCATCTCGGGCTATTTGGGGCCGTCTTGGAAGTCATCTTGGGCTTTCTGACGCCCTCTGGGAGACATCTGGGCCCGTCTTAGATGCTCTGACCGCGCGCGAAACCCCCCTCCAGATCCAAGGGAGGCGGTCGGGGGAGGGGTCAAGCTACCCACCCGCCCGCAAGCAGTCTTGCTCATCCCACCCGCCCTCCCAACACATAAGTAGCGCCCGAGCCTCAGCACGCTCAGCGGTCGCCTTTGGATGGACAGCTACTGGGAACCAAAACCGACCCCATGTGCGCGACACTTGGGCGAGGAGCGCCAAGCGTGCCTAACACGCCACGCGCGCCAGTCATCCCTTGGGCCCGAGCGTGCCAGACACGCCTGGTGCGCCAGATGCGCCACGTGCTCCGTGCGCGCCAGGTGTGCCGCATACTCCAGCCGCGCCAGGTGCGCCACGTTCGGGCCAGTGCGTCAGGTGCGCCTGCGCACGTGACAGCACACATCGGGAAACACGTCGGCCCCCATCATCCATGTCGAAAGCCAATGTCAATCATTGTGTCTGGTGGGCCTGCGCACAGTAGGCCACACGCCACTACTTGACAGTGATCGCGGGGTGGCCGCGCATGATCCAGATAGAGCCGCGAGGTGAATTGTGTATTTTTTGTTGCCAGGGATGGTAGCCCTGCGCGCAGCAGGCAATATGTTGACCCCCGCCGTCCCTGTCAAAAGCCAATACAAACTGTTCGCGCGCCTCACGTACATGATTCGAGACGCGGTCCCAACTTGTATTTAAATTTGTTTTTGGCACGGATGGTGGGGGGGGCGCGTCGGGTTGGCCGCGCATGCTCCAAATGTGCAGGCAAAGTGCGTTTTGCATTGTTGTTTTGACAGGGATGGTGGGGGGGGCCCTCATTGTTCCTGGTTGGCTGCCAGTCGCCTGGGGGAGGGGGTGTATCTGAATAGGGAACAGTGATCAAGACATCCCACATAATTAACACCCGAGCCTCAGCACGTTCAGCGGTCGTCTTTGGATGGGCAGCTACTGGGAACCAACACCGACCCCATGTGCGCGGGGGCGAGGTGCGCAAAGCGCGCCACGCGCGCCAGGCATCCCTGGGGCCCGAGCGTGCCAGACACGCCTGGTGCGCCAGATGCGCCACGTGCTCCGTGTGCGCCAGGTGTGCCGCATACTCCAGCCGCGCCAGGTGCGCCACGTTCGGGGCACGTGCAGAGTGCGTCAGGTGCGCCTGCGCACGTGCCAGCACACATCGGGAAACACGTCGGCCCCCACCATCCATGTCGAAAGCCAGTGTCAATCATTGTGTCTGGTGGGCCTGCGCACAGCAGGCCATACGTCGCCACCCCCGCCGTCCCTGTCAAAAACCACTTGACACTGATCGCGGGGTGGCCGCGCATGATCCAGATTGAGCCGCGAGGTGCATTTGGTACTGCTTGTTGTTGCGAATGGTAGCCCTGCGAACAGCAGGCAATATGCTGACCCCGCGCCGTCCCTGTCAAAAACAATACAAAGTGCTCGCGCGCCTCACGAACATGACTCAAGACTTTGCCCCAATGTGTACTTTGTATGGTTTTTGAAAGGGATGGTGGGAGGGGCGCAACGGGTTGGCCGCGCATGCTCTACATGTGGCGGCAGAGTGCGTTTTGTATTGTTGTTTTGATAGGGATGGTGGGGGGGGGTGGCCCTCATTGTTCCTGATTGGCTGCCGGTCGCCTGGGGGAGGGGGTGTATCTTGATAGGGAACCTTGATAAACCCCTGCTTGGAAAAGGAGCCTCCCTAGACCACCTACGCCCAGAGGGCTGGTGGGATTATGCTATGGCGCCTCGTGTTCCTCTAACAGCCGTGGTTGGCCTTCGGGGGGGGGCCTCGTCGCCAGGGCTGGACGCAGCTCGGAAAACTGATGCGTTTGGACCCCAGCAGGGGCCCGGGGACTGATCCTGAGCCGCCGCTATCTCAGCTCGTCCTGCTCCGAGAAGCTTTCCGGCGGCGTACACGAAGAGGCCCCTCGGGACTCAAGAGACGGGGGTCAATGCAAACGGGGTCAGCCAGAGCGCTCGATCTTGCAGGATCTTGCAGGGCCAGGGTCGCGCTGACCCGGGCTTGGGAGCAGGATCTTGCAGGATCCTTCGCACTGACCCGGGTTTGGGCGCAGGATCTTGCAGGATTCTGCAAGGCCTGATTGACCCGGGTCTGGATTGACCCGGGTCAGAAGAACCCCGAGCCCTGCTGCCACACGAGAGTGACGCGCTCCGCCGCCGAAGGAGGCGGCACCGGCTTCACGTTCGGGGGGGGTCAATTCAGGGCCTTTCTAAGATTAAGTCGGGCACGTCCTTCTGCAGGAGAAATATGCAAGAACAGCTTAAAAGTAGTCTTGGGGCGATTTTTCGACTTTTCTATTCTGGACAACTGTTGAATACTTTTTGGCTACCACCTTCTGGTCGTCGGCCGCCCCCTCGTGCGCCGCTTGGCTGTGGGAGTCAGCGCATCGTGGCCCGCGGCATGCTGCGCGGGGGACGGGGGATAGGCTCAGGGGAGGACGAGGCTTCGAGGTTCGAGGTTTGAGGTCCGAGCTTTTCGGACGCTCCCGTCGGTTTGCGGCGACGTTTTTTGTGAGCCCTTGCGTGGTGGATGTCGCTGTGGCCTGACCACAGCACGCCAGAGGATATATTAACCAAGCATGGCCGCGAGGACTGCTTGTGGGGGAAACAAAAAATGCGGCAGCTGCGCCTCGCCGAGGGCGCTCCTCGGGGTGCCCGGATCGTCCCGCACGGCCGCCGGAGGGCCGAGCTGTGGTCCGGAAACCGTCAGGGGAGGGGGTCCGGTGAGGAGTGCATCGACCCCCGCTCGCCCAGTGGAGGAGGAGGAGGAGGACTGAGGAGGAGGAGGAGGAGGAGGAGGAGGAGGAGGGAGGAGGAGGAGGAGGAGGAGGAGGATGAGAGGAGGAGGAGGAGGAGGAGGAGGAGGAGGAGGGAGGAGGAGAGGAGGAGGAGAGGAGGGAGGAGGAGGAGGAGAGAGAGGAGGGAGGAGGAGGAGGAGGAGGAGGAGGAGGAGGAGGAGGAGGAGGAGGAGAGGAGGAGGAGAGGAGGAGGAGGAGGAGGAGGAGGAGGAGGAGGAGGAGGAGGAGGAGAGGAGGAGGAGGAGGGAGGAGGAGGAGGAGGAGGAGGAGGAGGAGGAGGAGAGCGAGGAGGACGATGGAGGAGGAGGAGTGAGCTCTGGGAGGCTTCGTGGCCTCGGCCACGAGATCCCCCCCCCTGGAGTCCTCGCTCCCCCGCTTCTTGACGGCGCCCCTTTCCTCCTGGCCCCCTCCTCCTCCCTCCTCCCTCCCTCCTCCCCCCACCTCAGCGCACCCGAGAGGGCGAGCTCGGCCCGGGCGAGGAAGGCGGAGAGGCGGAGCTGCCCGCCGACGGAGGTGGCGGCCCGCGGGCCCTGCACACCCCCGCGGAGGGGGCCGGCGACGCGTGCGGCCTGGGCAGCTCCTCGGCGGATTGCTGGAACCGGCTCAGGGACAAGGCCCGCGTGGAGGGCGAGCTCGGCCTGAGCGAGGACGTCGGAGGCGAACGAGATTCGAGGATCTAGGTTTAAGTAGGGCCTGTCCCTCTGCAGGAGGAATATTCAAAAATAGTCAAAAAATAGCCTGGGGACGATTTCTTTACTATTGTTGCCCATGTGGGGGATACTTTTATGAAGTATGTTTTATGTATCACCCAAAATCCTCCTGTAGGGGGACAGGCCCGACCTACATCTAGGTTATTCCGTCGCTTCGGGCGTCCAGGGGCCTATTTCAGGCCCTGGGGCCGCCAGGGAATGATCCAGAGTGAAGGACTGGCCGGGGTGAAGCCCAGAAAGGGGTCCAGGGACCGATCTGGATCGGAAAATTTGAAGTGTGGGCAAGCATACCGATCACGATACCCTTCCCTCGTTTCCGCCTGTTTGGGGATCCTGGGTGGCCCTCGTCGCCTTGGGAGAGGTCCAGGGAGTGGCGGCATCAGCATTTCCGCTCCCCACAGGATGGCGGAGATGTGGAGCTGCACGACGCGTCGAACCCGAGTTGCCTCGTGGCCACCGGGTACACGCGGGTTGTGTACGGCGACCACGGGGCCTACCTAGAGCTCGACCCGGCACGGCACGTCGTGTGGGAGAGCTTGCCGACCGCGGTCCTGAAGCCCCCCCACGCGTACTATGACGAGTGCCCTCGAGCAGGGTCGAGGGGTCGTTCGAGCTCTGCGAGCGCTTGTGGCCCTCTGGAGGCCTCCAGGGAGGCTTCCTGGGCCACGCCCAGGGGCGCGAAGGTGATCGCGCTTCGCGCGCCGCGACCTGGGCCGGAGAGCTGGCGACCCCGCGAGGGCGCGAAGATCTTCGCGGGTCGCACACATCGCAGGGCGCGGCGCGCGAAGCCGGGTCGATGCTGCGCACACTGGAGCTGAAGCGAGGCTGGCTCACGGCATTGCGTATTTGGCGGACTTGACGCCGTGTCACACGCACACGAACGCTAAAGCAAAACGCCGAGTTGATGTTCGCGCGATCGGCCCCGGTGCCATAAGCCTGCGAATCGTGACCTTACGCCTTGCCCCCCCGACCTGAAACGTGGGGTCGTGGGTTCAAGTACCCTCTTGTTTGTGTATTCCCTGGGGTGGCCGCAAACCAGCTCCTAGCCACCGAGGTACCACTCCGAGGGGGGCTTCGTCAGACTGTATCTCCAGAAGCGTTCCGTTGAGGGGAAGCCCAACCCGCCCGCCGGTGGTGTCCGTCACCAGCGAAATGGGGGCTACGCAGACTACAGGGTGGGCATGTGCTACGTCGAGCCGGGCATGCTGACATTGGCGCGTCATGTGGTAGCCACCCATGCAGCACAGCCACATGAGTCCAGGAGGCGATGGCGGAAGTGATCAGCTGAAGTGATCGGCGTTCTCGTTATGCGAGAGTGCCAGGTCTGTTTTCGGCTCGCCAGCCCAGTGGCACGAGCCGCGGTTGCGAGTGCCCCGTCGAGATGATGCCGACGGAGGTATCAGGAGTGTATCAAGTTCACGGAGTAGCGGGGCAAATCAGGAAGGTTCGTGGAGCCGTTCCTAGAGAGGATGGGGGAGATCAAGAGAGGCGAGACCGAGACAGGCGAATCGCATGGCAGCGCTGAAGAAAGAGCTTCGACGACTGAGCGCGACCGAAGGGCCTTCCCTGCATCTGCCGCGTCTAGCTTCGCAACAGCATGTTCTGCCAGGAGAACTGCTTTAGAAGTGAGTCGGCGCGGAGGATGTCCTCCGTCTTCCCCCTCCATTTCTGCTCCCTCATCTCCGTCCTCTTCCGCCAACTTCGCCACCCTGTCCTCCCTCTCTGATCCCTCAAAGCCCCCTCCCTGGAGCTCCAAGTTCCTGGTGATCGGGTCTGGCGATCCGCCGTCGGGGCGCAGTCTTATTCGACCATGCCAACCAGAAACGGTGCGCTTCCGCACCAAGAAGAGGATGAAGGGGTTGAGGAAGGAGAGGAGGAGGCGGAGGAGGAGGAGGAGGAAAGGCTGTCAACGGGGTGGGCGGCCTCCAGCAGCTCTGGCTCCACCTCGAACATGACGAGCCTGTGCCTCCCATCGCCTCGCACACCTACCTGGCGATTGGCATCCACCGCTCTCGTGGCCATCGAACCTCCGCAGACCGACGAGGCGGGGGCCAACGGGCCGGCAGACCGTGCACCAGCGGCGAGAGGCAGGCCCAACAAAATTGTGCGAGGGCCGTGGGTGCACACCTAGCAACGGCGGCACAGCATGTAGCGCACGCATGCGACGCGCAGCGTGCGTGGTGTCGCGCTCGTCCACGGGCGCACCCACCTCCCCGATCCTACAATCCACCCGCTCAACGACTTGCTCAGCCTGCTGCATTCTGCGCCTGTCCAGAACAGGGGCGCGCGCACGCTGACACGCGTGTTTGGCCCACAAGTCGGCCTGAAAACTTCCAAATCGATCACGCCTGCTGATGCGACCAGCAGCTACGTCGGCCATCGTGCAGTGACTGTTAACCTGGCGGATCGACAGACCAGCCTCACAGAGGCCCCCGAAATCGTCCACAAACACGTCAGAGGACCCGCCACCTACACGCCCAGGCCGACGAGTGATGCCAGAGAACTCGATACGAGCGATCACGTGCTCGAGGCCCCTCTTCTTGGAGCCCCCGCCCCTGCCACCTGGAGTGACAGCCGCCGGCGGCGGTGGCGGAGGGAAGCCGCCCCCGGAGCCCCGGGGCCCCTGGGGCACAGCTGCCGGGGCGGTCAAGGACCCACTGCTGCTGCTCCAGCCCCGGAAGCGCTTGGATGGCGGAGCGCGCCCTCGGTGGGGCTCCCCTATGGGGCCACGATACCCGTGAGAGGTGCGCCAAAATGGAGTGGGGCCGCCATACGAACCCTGCAACTGGCCACCCTCGGTGGAGCTCCCCACGGGCCACGATCCTCGTGAGCGCTTGGGCTCAAGCTTCCACGGGTGGACGCAGGTCTGGAAGCAGGCGCGAGCGCCCTCCTGCCTCTGCAAGCCAGCCCCCCGCGCCGACACGATGGGGTGCTGCATGGCCTCCCGCCAGTCTTTCGACATGGCCTCCCGCCAGTCTTTCGACCTGACGCGGTACACAGACGCCACGAGCCTCTTCGACGCTCTTGCGTTCACCGTGGAGGGCCTTCACCCAGTGCGCTTGGTCCGCATGTCGTGGCTTCTGCAGCAGCGCGGCACGGTCCTGAAGAGGCGCCAGGAGCTGCCAGAGGAGGCGTTCGTGTCCGCCGGCGAGCTGCGGGCCATTTGGGAAGCCAGCGGGCGAGGAGGAAAGGACAAGGTGGCGCCGATCATCACCATCTCGTTCTGCTGGGACTCACGCGAGCATCCCGACCCCAATGGGGTGCAGCTGAGCTTGGTGATAGACACCCTGGAGCAGGAGCGCCACAAGTACTCCAGAGAATGAATGACTTTCAGGGGTTCAGCGACATGGGCGTCTTCTGGGACTGGCCCTCGCTGCTGCAGGGCGACCCCGACAAGGCCGATGAGGCGAAGGCCGCCGCCCTGCGGCAAGGAAAAACCCAGAAGGACGCGCAGAAGGCCGCGGACGAGGCCAAGCGTACCCCCGCCGAGAAGGCCGCGTTCAAACATGGGCTGCAGGAGACGATGGACCTGTGGTACGCCCACCAAGCCACTACCGTCCTCCTGCTCACCCAGCACCCCCGCGAGCGAGGCAGCGAGCGCGAGTGTGGCTACGACCAGTCGGGCTGGACAACGTACGAGCGTTGCTCCGCGGAGCAGATCAAGAAGGTCTACCGTTGGGAGGCGAAGTGGGACGCCGTTGCCGACCTTGGGGGAGGGGCGGGGGTGACGAAGGCCGGGAGGAGGTGGCCGGTGGGCCCGGACGAGTTCGACCGGCTCATCAAGGACAGGTCCTTCACCAACGGCGCGGACCGGGAGGCGGTGAAGGCGCTCTTCCGGCGGATGAGCCGCGCGCAGCTGGGCGGCGTGACGAGTCTGGACTTCGACGGGATGCCGCCCCCGACCCCCGCGCAGGTCGCGGGGCTCGCAGGCTGCCTGCGGCTGTGCGCCCGCCTGGAGAACCTGGACCTGAACAATTGCAACATCGGCGACCCGGCCGCGCAGGCCCTGGCGAAGGCGCTGCCCTCCATGGGCGCCCTGCGGAGGCTGAGCCTGGCCAGCAACGGCATCGGCGACGACGGCGCGCAGGCCCTGGCGAAGGCGCTGCCCTCCATGGGCGCCCTGCGAGACCTGGACCTGGCCCGCAACGGCATCGGCGACGACGGCGCGCAGGCCCTGGCGAAGGCGCTGCCCTCCATGGGCGCCCTGCGAGACCTGCACCTGGCCAGCAACGGCATCGGCGACGACGGCGCGCAGGCCCTGGCGAAGGCGCTGCCCTCCATGGGCGCCCTGCGAGACCTGGACCTGGCCCGCAACGGCATCGGCGACGACGGCGCGCAGGCCCTGGCGAAGGCGCTGCCCTCCATGGGCGCCCTGCGAGACCTGGACCTGGCCCGCAACGGCATCGGCGACGACGGCGCGCAGGCCCTGAAATCCGCCTGGGGCGACAGATGCGATGGCTTGTACCTCTGAGCCAGGGGCGAGCCGCACAGGGCGCGGGTGAGAAACGGGAGGGCGCGCGGGAAGGGGAGGACCCAAACGCGACAAGGAGGACCCAAACACGACCAGGAAGCACCCAGACACGACAAGATCGAGACAAATTCACGACAAGTAGCAGAAGCGAAAATGGGAGGCGATCCGCTTTCGACTTCCACTTTCGCCTACCGCTTTCGCTTTCGCCTCCCGCTTTCGCTTTCGTCCCCCACTTTCGCCTTCCTTCGCCTCCCGCTTTCGCTTTCGCCTCCCACTTTCGCCTCCTTTCGCCTCCCGCTGTCGTTTTCGCCTCCCACTTTCGCTTTCCCCTCCCGCTTTCGCCTCCCACTTTCGCCTTCCGCTTTCGCTTTCGCCTCCCGCTTTCGCTTTCGCCTCCCAATTTCGCCTCCCGCTTTCGCTTTCGCCTCCCGCTTTCCGCTTTCGCTTGCGTCTCTCACTTTCGCAGCATGGGGCCGGTTCGGGTCGATTCGGCAGCGGGCCGCTTCGGTTGTAGCATGTTCGGGTTCGCTATATAGTTCGGTTTGAGCCAGTTCGGTTTTGCTTCGGGACGGTTCAGTTTCGGGCGGTCCGGTTCGGGTGATCGAAAGGTTGGCGCGCAGTGCGTTACAGGAGGGGCATGGGGGTCGAGGTCTGCTTTCTGGAATGGGAGTCTGAAGTCCAGGTCTGGACCTCAACTCCGGATCTCAGGTCCGGGCCCCAGGTCTGGACCTCAGCTCTGGACCTCAGGTCTGGACCTCAGGTCCGGACCTCCGCTCTGGACCTCAAGTCCGGGCCCCAGGTCCGGACTTCAGGTCCAGATCTCAGCTCTGGACCTCAGGTCGGTCCCCTTCGGCGGGCTCGTCGCGGCCCCGCAAGGGCCAGATCCTGAGGCCTGACGCGCATTGATCCGCGCTCTTGGGGCATTGCGCCCGTTCTTCGCCCGCTCGTGGGGCACCGCCGTGGCGACTTGGGCCCAGGTGAGGCCTGCAGACCCCGCAGGGGCGCCCTGGTGCGCGCACGATATACAGTCGAGACGCTAAACTAAGGAACAGTTTGGGTTCGGAAGGGGCTCGATGTTCCTTAGGTTCCTCCAGTGTGGTTCCTCTTGCCCTCCTGGGGCACGGAGGCGCTCACAGGGCCAAGAAGGGGCTTCGTCTCTTATTTAACGTTCCTTCTTTCAGCGGCCCGACTGTAGAAACACAGCAGCTCAAACACATGACGTATAATCGCTTTTTCCCAACCCTCCTTGGTGGGGTATTCGTTTTGAATAGAGCACTGTGGTCGCGTCCCTCCTCCTCCTCCTCTTCCTCCTCCTCCTCCTCCTCCTCCTCCTCCTCCTCCTCCCGCCTCCCGCCTCCTCCTGCCCTCTCTTCGCCGACGATGGGGGCTGCGATCTGCGAAACTGTCGCCACTTTCGAGGGCTGCTGGTGGGTTCTGCGGAGTGAGGCACCGCGCGGACCTGAGCGAGACCTCGCCGTCCCTGGGGTGCTGCGATCTGCGAAACTGTCGCCACTTTCGAGGGCTGCTGGTGGGTCCAGCGGAGTGAGGCACCGCGCGGACCTGAGCGAGACCTCGCCGTTCCAGGGGGGCTGCGATCTGCGAAATTGTCGCCACTTTCGAGGGCTGCTGGGGGGTGCAGCGGAGTGAGGCACCGCGCGGACCTGAGCGAGACCTCGCTGTCCCTGGGATGCTGCGATCTGCGAAACTGTCGCCACTTTCGAGGGCTGCTGGTGGGTCCAGCGGAGTGAGGCACCGCGCGGACCTGAGCGAGACCTCGCCGTCCCTGGGGTGCTGCGATCTGCGAAACTGTCGCCACTTTCGAGGAAGAGGAGGTCTTAACCGTAAGCAGTGGGTTCTTAACCGTAAGCGTGGTACCAGACTAATGTACCAGACTGATGTACCAAGCTAATGTACCAGACTGATGTACCAGGCTAATGCACCAGACTAATGTACCAGACTAATGTACCAGACTAATGTACCAGACTAATGTACCAGACTAATGTGCCAGACTAATGTACCAGCCTAATGTGCCAGACAAATTTACCAGACTAGCGGTACCAGACTCATGTACCAGACTAGCGGTACCAGACTCATGTACCAGACCAGGCATCAGCAGAGGCACGTGTGCCCTTGTCTTCCCAGTTTGGTGCCTCGTTTTGCCGCGAGGTCGGCATCCTGGCCAGATGCCTCGTTCGCGCAGTTTGCGTGGCCCCTGCGGCATGCGGTATGCGTGTTTTTCTGTTGGCGTCGGCGGCGCTCCCAAGGGGGGAAGCGAACCAGGGGGCAGGCCTTCTGCGGAGGCGCGTGGCTTCTCAGGAGCCCCCTGACCTTCTGTTGAGTGTTCCGTGCCTGCGGGGAGAGTTTTTGCTCGAGAATCTGCCAGGAGGCCCGAGGCTCTCCGAGCTCTGCGTCGCCCAGCGCGCTCCACCACTCGCAGAGGGCCCGCTCGCAGGCACCCGAGACGCACACGTGCTCGCATCGTCGTGGCAGCGGCTCTGGCGGACCGGATGGGTCGGCGGCGATGGCTGCCAAGGGAGGCCCGGCAGAGACGGCGAACGGGGCGGCCGCCAGCCTGGACAGGGCCAGAGACCAGTCCAATTGGAAGCCCTTCTGTCCATGCAGCATGATGTGCTCGAGCTCGACCCGGGCGATGGCCTTCTTGGCATGGAGCTTCATGGCCTTCACGGTTGCGAAGACAATCGGCATCATTTCCGCCTTCTGCGCGGCAATGTTGGCCGACGATATTGGTTTCGCTGTAGCCCAGGGCACGTATTGGTTCTCCAGCCAGAGGAAGAACCCGAGGGCCTTCTTAGCCACTGCGGCCACGAGCTTGTCACCGGTGGAAGCGGCCTTTTCAAACAGAAACGCCCAGAAACGGTCTTAGCCGCCCCCTTGCGTCGAGAGGCGCAAACCCTTAAGAGACGTTTTCGGAGCGCTCCGCAAGCTGATGGCTTGCTTGAGCTTCTCGACCTCGGGGTTGTTGGGGTTCGCCACGCACGCCCCGACAGCGTTGGCCGTCGCAGGGTCGCGCATCTGATCAGCAGCGTTGGCGAGCCAGTCCTCGACAAACAAGCGGCGCCAGGCGGCCAGCCGGGATCCCGGGCCCGTCTCCCGCTCGCACTGGCGCCACGAGAACGCCGCGTCCAGGTCTTGGTCGGCCTTCTCGTGCACCTGCAAGCAGGCCTCCGCGGCAACCGCGCGCGCCTGGAGCGCTTCGATGACCTTGTCCTGGTTCTCGGCGCCCTGCTGGATCGGGTCCGCGGCCGCCGCGCATGCGAGCGGGATACCGCCGACGGCGTTGGCGAGGTCTGCCTGCGCGGCGCGGCTGCCTTGACAGCGCGTGAAAACACGTCCGCGAGAGCGCCATCTTGGGCGATAGCCGCCCGAAGCCACGCAGTGGCGGCAGCCTCGCCGAGAGCATCCGAGGCGACAGGGGCCGCTATGTTGCGGAAGTTGGGCGGGTGCTACGTTGACTTGAAGTGGGTGCGGTAAGGTTTGAGCACCGACGGCTGCGGTGCACCCGCGGCGACCCGAAGAGGCCCGAAGGACTGCCGCACAACGCTGCGACGAGATGAAGATGAGAACGCGTTTCAGGACCGGGCGCTCACGGTTTGGGAAGCAGAAGGATGGGCAAGTCAGTCTTTTCGGACCCGGCTGTCCATCGAGCCCGCCGCCTCCAAGAACGGAGGACGGCCGGTTGGTGCCAAGGGGGCCCGGCGTCTTTAGGTACGACGCAGAATGCTTTGCTGCACCGACCGTGATCCAGGGATCTAGACAAGAAGGAAAGAGCCTGCCCAACAAGCGAACGCGGCGGTTGCGTTTCCGCATTACTTGCGCCATCACGCGGTGCTGGAAGACAGCGTCCCGGAACGGGTCGTCATTCCAACGCTCAGCAAACCGTGCGTCCCGAGACCCGGCGTCTGCGATCACGTTGGCTGAGCCGGCCAAGTGCACGGCTAAGCACCAACAGCTTGCAACACGTTTCGCTAACTTGAGCTCCTCGGCCAGGTTCACTAAGTCATTTTTTCGACCGGCCTGGAAATTCACATCATGAATCGCCGTTGTGTTGTCGATTCGGCAAACCACGCGCCAGCCACGCAACCGCGCAGCTTCACGCTTGACGCATTCCGCGGCGACCCAAAACTTGTTTAAATGATTCTGAACTCAGACGTAGGAGCACGGCTCTAGGAATCGGCTGGCCAAACGTTGTACCGCAAAATACCACCGCTGCACAGAATGTAAGACCAACCGTGCAGTTTCCTAGCGTCGGTCTCAATCGCGCGAAGGCAACCTCCAGCCGCTAACCTCTGCCACTCTGTGAATTTTGGAGACTTTGGTCCCATGAAAAAGAGAGGTACCCAGTTTCGCCGTGGAGCGGCCCATCCGGTGTAACGTCTAAGGCCCAGAGCCACCATTCCAAAGCGGACCGCGCTTCGGCGCTCAAGGTGACCACGGGGTTCGGCCCAGGGCGACACGACCACAACGCGTAAACGGCGTGGTCGTTCAAGACGGCCCACACGTGGAATAAACGGCATCGGCCTTGCAAGAAAACCTCGGCGATATGATTTGCCAAGCCCGCTGCTGCGGCGAGGTCCTGGGCCAGCAGCTTGCCGGCAACATCGGCCGAGAGCACCTCACGAAGGAAGTCTTATTTATCGCATTTATTCCGCTCCGCTGAAACCGCATTCCGCACAGCACCCAAATTTGTCTCTGGGCAGGGGGCCTGAGGCCCGAAGGCTTCGTCGACGCAAGGATGCCGACTTTGAGAAAGAAACGGATTATCACTTCAAATTTGCCCGAAGCTTTATCGGAAGACGCGGTGGAACCGAAATTGTCGTCGACGAAGTTTGTAAGTGACAGGTGTTCAATGTTTACATGAACGCCGTGTTCCCACTGGTTTAACAGCTCCGGCCGCGCGCCCAAGGCACGCAGGAGATCCACGTTCAAGCGGAGCCCCTTGATCTGATCCACCCATATTGCCCTGGCATCGGCACTCTGGATATCTTCAAGTTTACAGGATAGACAGGGATGCGCCTCCGCCGGTGTTTCCAACATCATGCTCGAGCCCCGTGGATACACAGACGGCGGCGCTGCCCGGCCGAAGGCGCCGGCGGAGCGTCGCATTAATAAGAATGCGTCAGTGGCGGACCCTGCGGAACATTGGGCGCCGCACGTGACTTTAATGTTATAGGAGCACCGATGAGGTTGGGGAGGTCGTTCTCGTCTTCCCTACTCATGAGCGCGGTTACCCTCGCGGAGCGTTCGTCTGGCACAACTCTTTTTGCAATGGCCAGCTTGTGTTTCGACGGCCCACCGGGGGCGCAAATGCCAAATTGCCCATTCTCCTGCATCGGCCTCTCGTCCAATTCCTCCGAGGTCGAAGAGGGGGAGAGAGGACGAGAGAAGGGAAGAGCAGAGAGAGGGGGGGGAGAGGGGGAGAGGGGGGAAGCGGGGCAGGGGGGAGAGAGGAGGAGGAAGGGCGGGACGCAGGGACGGAGGTGGCGAAATATAGTTAAACAAAAACAGAATGGACGAGGAACCACAAGTTTGCAGCCTGCACCGCAACGCACAAGCACAGTAGGCACCCATGCGCCACGTGGCTGAGTGGACCGTCGAATGACAATTTGACGACGCACGCACCACCTGTTTGCAGCCCACACCGCACAGCACAAGTATAATGGGCCCCCGTGCGCCACGTGGCTGTGGACGGTCCGGTCGCAGCATGCACCGTTTTGCATGTCGCATTCGCATTGAAAACGATTGAACAATTTGCCGCCCAAATTGTTGCTTGCACCGCTGCGGAATGGCATTGACGGAATGTTGTTGTTGCGCTGCAGCGTGATAAATCACACAGCGGACGCAAAAACCACCCGTTCAAGAAAGCATACAGCCCCGCACAGCGGCATTCGTCGGCCCCGCGGGCAGGTGACACCCCGAGCGGACCCTGGCTGCTCGAAGGAGCCCGCATTACCAAACCAACGCGGTTCTCAGGATACCACGGGTCGGGCCAGATGTGGAACCAAAAATTGGAAAAGCCGTCTTCCCGAACAAACCGAACGAATCAACAAGACGATGGGGTTGCTTCAAACTTAGTGCACCGATAAAGGATTGTGAAAAAGTAGCGCTGCCAAAAATGTAGTTACTTTTGCTACACTATGCCCTTTGACGAAATATTGCATCGCAGAATTCGGCGGGGCAGAATTTTTGAACCCCACACCGATGGTGGGGCATATTGAGCGTTAGTTTGTAATCAACAGTTGCGTGAGCTCAACACTGGCATGGGCTAATTCACGACCCATGGGAGACATGCCAAGTACTCAATTCGAGACGACCCCGGCGTTCGCGGAGGTCGAGGTGGGGCAACGGTGAATGAAAAGTTCCTTTCTTCCTCCTCTTCCTCCTCCCCTTTGTCCATCTCCATCTCCATTTATACTAATCCCTTGCGAAGACCATTCCGTAGAGCAATGCGGATTCCAGATGCGGGTCCGACATCGTCCCCCAAAACAGCGGTTTCGATACAGTACATCTCGCACGTCGACTCCCACCACGACGGTTTCGGCATCCGCGGCCAGTCCGATTCCAGGTATATCGAATTGGCGACAATAATGGACATATAACAACCAACAATGGAATGCAAGACGTGCTTGTGGAACGCATCTAGTGCACAAACGCCTTAAGTTCATTCCGGAGATATGATTTCCGGCGACCGGGTTACCTCCGCTACCAAAGAATATGATGTAATTCGTTTCGGTTTGCGAGCCTATGGGGCCGTCCCCATGGGCTCCCAAGAAGCCCAACACGGCACACGAGGCGTCCAAAACGACCCAAAAGGGCTCCAAGACGGCCCCAGGAGGGAGGAGGGGCGCAAAAGAGGAACCACGAAATAAATATTCCAGCCGTCCGCCCTAGAGGCCCCCAGGCGGCCACAAGAGGCTCCAAAAAGGCGTCCAGACACCCCCAAAGGCGGTCTTGCAGGCATTTTAGAAGGGTTTCCGCGTTGTGAAGGCAGAAAAATCGTATGTGCTAGGAATGCGCGTTTCCCTAAAGGAATTTGAAACGATCTTAGGCGTCTTGGAACGATCTCGTGGCGCAAGAAAAGCGTTTCGGAACGATTTTTCGGCATCTCGGAGCACTCTTGGATCGGGCAATGCCCGGCTCTACTCTTGCGCAAGTCCGTATTCCTCTGTATGGTTGATTGTGTCCCCGACCACATGCAATCTACGGATACATAACGACAAATTTCAGTGTGTTATGCGACGGCGTTTGGGTATCGCAGTGCTTTTCGACAGCCCTGACCCGCATGGGCACGCGAGATTGAACGAGAGCAGAGGGGTGCGATAGCATGGACGGCACTCGGGATTGGTTATTGCTTGGCGCCAGGTGTTGCGGGCATGTTCCTTCCTGTCCTCAGGCACGACAACCGACGCTTGGACATTATTGTGATTGGGTTACACATTGCACAAGGTTTACCGGTATTTTGCGACGTCACGGTGGTGTCACCCATTACTACGATTGGTTCTGCACGACTTGGCACGAGTAACCAGGGGGGGCGCTTATTTGAAGAAGCCGAAACTGAAGACAGTCGTACATACAGGGAGGCCTCGGAGAGTGGATTGGGAATTTTGTATTGCCTAGGATGTGAAGTGTTTGGTAGATGGGGTGCGCAAGCAATGAACCTTATACCAGCCCTCGCGCGACAACGGGCTCGGCATTCACGAACCCAACGCGGATTCACTTTAGGCTTGATGCATCGCTGGTGAGGTTTGCTCGGGTTGGCCTTGCAAATGCAGTGGCCTTCGCTGTGCTCAACGAGCATGGTGATCTCCCAGAGCTCCTTTTGGAAGCATCACCTCCGCTTGACGACCTGGAGGTGGTGTAACCCTCCTCCTCCTCCTCCTCCTCCTTTTTGGGCGTTGCTTAGCGCGTCCTCCGTTTCACCCTTGTTTCACCGCTTCGCGGTTTTCAGGTGAGCCTTTGAGCTGGCGAACCGTGGAGATTTATATATATATATATATATATATATATATATATATACATACATATATGTATATGTAGATGTATATATATATATATCTCTTGGATCGTCTTGGAGGCCTCTTGGGCGGCGCCAGAAATTGTCGTGGACCTCCAAAAGGAGCCCGGGGAGGGCCGGACCCACCTGGTGAACTTTGGCCGGACTGCCCTCCCCCCTCCAAATCGACCGGACCAGGCTCCAGGGGGAGACGTTTGGGGAGGGGGGAGCTTTTCGCGCGCCAATTATCCCCAAGGGTTCGGCGGATTTCTTGTTATGTGTATACATGTATGTATGTAAGAGAACTAGAAGCACGAGTTAGAAACTCTAATTTTTATCTTGGATTTACATATACCACCATATGAAGGTAGTATCTCGCAAGATTATATTATGTATACATACATAATAATATATATATATATATATATATATATATATATATATATAATATATATATAATGTATATGTGTGTGTGACTCCTGTATAGATAAGTCATAACAACATGCTTTAACATATGAATATTTATATTTCCGCGTCTTTTCCGAAAAAGAGGGGCGACCGCCGTTTCAGAAGAACCGCGCGACAATTTCAAAAAAATGAGATTCCCGAAAATGCAACAACCGTTTCAGACAAAAAACGTTCACCGTTTGAGAGAAATCGAGCACCGCTTCAGAAACAAATAATTGTCGTTTCAGAAACATAGTCATCCGTGTCCAAAAACAGTGCAATTACCCAAGTATTCCCGTTGGTGCATATAATACAAAATACAAACGCCCGTTTAAACCCGGCGTTTCAAGAAACATTCTGTCACGCGAGCGCATTTTTTTCTTTCCATCTTACGAGAGCGTTTTCCCATGTTCGGCGATGACGGGCGTCATGGGGGGGGACGGGGGGGATATGGCGTAACGTCCCGTCCCCCCGTGTGGTTTTGGCACTACAGCTGCGCCCGCGATGAGCGACGACAACGAAGACGAAGACGAGAACGATACGAGGAAAATGTAGGTGGCGATATGTTCCATTACCCTTATGTACACATGCTCGCGTGCACCACAACGCGCGCGAACATTACAATATTTGCGTACACCGTAAGAGAAGTGTGCAACGCAGCGCTTGTGTTTACCACAGTGTTTGCATACACTACAGCGCCGGTGTACACGTGTACACCGCAATAACCATGTGCAACAGAGCGTTTGTTTACACCTCAGTGCTTACGTGCACCCCAGCGCTTGCGCACGCCACAGCGCCTGTATATACCACAGCATCCACGTGCAATGCAGCGCGATTGCACACCAATGCTTACGTACAGGACATCGAATGATAAGTTTTTCCTTTTTCCCTCTTCCTCCACCTCCACCTCCACTTCCTTTTCTTCGTCCTCTTCCTCCTCCTCTTCGTCCTCCTCCTCCTGTCTCTTCCTTTTGGTCCTTCGCTTCTTTTTCTAAGCACAGGACCTGCGGCTCCAGTACTCACCCGTGCCGCGATTTGATTTTTACATAGGCCAAGCAGGACAAAATGTCCATGCCCATGGACGCAATAATTGACCGGAACCGGAATCCCCACACATTCCGGACAAGAAAATCAAGAATCTTGCTTCCCGCCCTCCGCGGAGCACGTGAACGTAAAAATTTAAGATGTCCGTGCAGTTGTGGCCTGCAGCTGGAGGGAACTGACTTCCCTGCTCTCTGGGCAAAATCTAATCAAAATTCCCGTTTGCCATTCCCGCGGGCGCGCGGAGCGCCAGGGACTCAAATTTCCCCATCACTTACTTGCGCATCGTAGCGGGCAAGAGCACCCATCGCGGACCGTGGGATGGCGGTAGAAATGAGATTCCCATGCTGAATGATTCCGCAAGTATTTGCACACGTTCGGGGCGAATTTTAGATTCCTAAATCCCGGTTCCCGCCAACTGCAGGGCATGTTGGCGGCTGAGTTTCCAATTTTTTCCGTCTCGCAGATGTGAGAACCGGGACCCCCGCATATTGCAAATAAGAATTTGTCAATTTCTGGTTCTCGCCAACTTCGAAGCCCGCGTGTGCGTCAGGATCACCAGTCTCGAAGTTATTTTTATTTCTAAGATTGGCACGCGGGCCGCAACCGAATCCAGGCTGAGCTGGATATAACAAATCAAATCAATTGATTCAATGTTTTTTTATCCAGCTCTCTCATTTACTTGCTCACCTGCTATTTTCACACACCTCTTATATCAATTACATTTTTACTCAGTCTTTCTCTCGCCCTCAACCGCAAACTTTCGTGACGGAACGACAATACGATCAATGGCATAGATGGCCAACTTTAATTGGGCAAATTTGGGTATTCCGGCTGCCGGATGACATAGGTACTAGATTTTGGGGTCGGACCTCTGGAACGGTAGGAAACGATCAAATTCATTTGGATGTGGTGACGCACCTCGGGGCAGGACAGCGAGTTGTATTATGAAAATGGCACGATAGATTGAGATATCCGAAATAATTTTTCTATACAAAATGATGCATCTCAATGCAGCATCACTGCCGGGATCCATATAATCCCGCATTGCGATAACATAGAAATCACGATTTTTGTACGTATATCCGTTTGGTGATGCATATAACGTGATTGATCGTCACCTATCCAACCGTAATGCTTTCAATGGTAATTATATTTTTTTGTAGGTCCGATTCTGGCAATTACCATTGTAAATCAAGTTTTGCCACCTGCCTTGAACGGCGTAATATGCGATGCACATGGCTTCAACTCATTTGGCTTTGTGCAGCGCTGTCCGGCTTGCCATTCTATTACGATTTTTCCGTCCAAAACTCCGTGAATATGATTTGCATTCACGCCCGCGGTTAGGAAGAAGGATGAGCGACAAGACGAGCAAAACGATCGATGTGATTTGCCGCGTCGTTCGCTGTCCAATCATTGGCCCAGCAACTTTCTGCCCGACTCTGGGCTTCGACCCATTCTTTTATTTTCCTTTCCGATACAAAACGGAGATTAATTTCTACATTTGAGTTCCGACGCCTTCGCCGATTCTCGTCCGACTTTTCCGTCTAATTTCTGTTGCGAATTCCGACACCGGCTCCCTACCCGACTCCAGCTTTCACCCAAAACAATTCTCGATTAGGGGTCCGTGACAATCTCGCAAATAAATTTAAAATTTGAATGTAGAGGTCACGCAAAAACCAAGAACGGCAGCTCGAGAAACAACCGTAATAAGGTTTCTGAAAGCAAGTCTTACATGGGCAAAAATGGCGTCCACATAAATCGTATTGATAGGCGTGGACTTAATGGAGGACGTGACGGGCGAGCTCTTTCACCCTCTATGGTGCAGATACAAACCCGACGAAAATGCAAACAACAATTCCCGCCTCTGTGACTTCCAACACTGCGGCTACTGCGACATCATCGGTCGCCAACAAAACGGTCAAAATTGAAGCAACGACTCCCAACTCTGCGGCTACTGCTCAACAATACGGGAATCAAAATACGTAAATCGAACACCATATCTAATTTCCGACTTCTTTCCACCGCCGACCCGGAACCTCCGAACACATTTTTGATTTGGAAAATGTCAGTTTGGGTTCAATGCGAGAAATCACTAAGTTCAGGAGGCACCGAAAAAGACGCTCTCGAGAACGTCTCTTGATCCATGTGTGAAAGCCCCGGCTCATGTGAGAAAGCATGATCCACTGCCGCTTTATTGTAGAAAATTGCCGCCCTCTTCCTCCGGAACCCGGGGGTTCCCCCCCTCCGAAAATCCTCTCTCCCTGCTGGAACCCCTCCCCCCCCCTCCTCCCTCGGCAAAACCTCTCCCCCTCCCCTAACCAACCCCCCTCCACCGCCTCCCCCTCGAAAACCGGGGTGGGGGGTCACTGCTGGTTCGAACCCCTCCACCCCCGCCCCCTTCGAAAACCGGAGGGCGGGTCACTACCGGTTCGAACCCCTCCCCACCCCCCCCCACTCACTGCCAGCAAACAATTCCCGGTCCCTACCACCGTCCGCACCACATCCCCCACTGTTGTTCCCAGCGCCACTGTCCTCACCACCACTGTCCCCGCTGGCTCCGCCACCAGCCCTACTGTCCCCACCACTGCCCCCCACCACCGTCGCACTGTCCCCACCGTTCCCACCACTGTCCCACCAAGGTTCCGCTCTCCGCACTTTCTCCACGGCCCCAACCACTGCCCGACTATCCCCACTGTCCCTTTGACTCCCACTGTTCCCACCACTGTCCCCACTGTCCGCACCATTGTCCCCACTGTACCTCTGTCCCATTGTCCCACCGCCGTCCTCGCCACCGCCTTCACCACTGTCCCCACCACTGTACCCTCCACTGTCCCACTGTTTCCACCTCATTCCTGTCCCCACACCACTGTCCCCACCACCACCGTCCCCACCACTGTCCACTGTCCCTACTGTTCCCACCATTATCCTCACCACTGTCCCCACCACTACCGTCCCCACCACCGTCCCAGTCCCAGTCCCCACCACTGTCCTGCTGTCTCCTCACCACTGTCCCCATCACCACCGTCCCCACCACTGTCCGCACCCCCTCCTCAGTTTTCGAGGGTGAGGGGTTCGAACTGGTAGTGACCCCCCCCTTTTCATGATGAACGGGGGGAGGGAGGGGTTCGAACCGGTAGTGACACCCCCCGCTTTTCATGATGAACGGGCGGGGGGGGAGGGGTTCGAACCGGTAGTGACCCCCCCCGGTTTTCTGGAGGGGGGGGGGGAGGGGTTCGAACCGGTAGTGACCCCCCCCGGTTTTCCGCCAGCAACGGTAGAACACGCTCTTTCGCTCATGTCGATCGCACCGCTGACGATGGCGGTAGCGAAAGCAATAACACAAAATACAACAATGACGACGCCGATGAGAACCACACCCCATCCCAACTCTATCTCTGGATCGTGTTCCCTCCGACTCCGGCTTCCGACCCCCGTCCGACTCCAGCAATTCAGGTCGGCAGGAAAATTGTCATGGTTGAGGCAACGACTTCCAACTCTGCGGCTACTACGATATCAACGGTACGGGAATCACAATGCGCAAGCCGAGCATCATATCTAATTTCCGACTTCCTTCCGCCGCCCGCCCCCCTTCCGACGACAATTCGGATCGGCAAGATGTCAGTTCATATTCAATGCGGTTTATCGCTAAGCCCAGGGGGAACAGAAGCAGACCCCCTCCATTTGTGAGTGCCCCGAATCATGTCGATCGCATCGCTGATGATGGCGACAAAAAACAGCAATAACACAATCTACACCTGACGACGCCGACGAAAACCACACCACATCCCGACTCTATCTCTGGATCGTGTTCCCTCCGACTCCGGCTCCCGACCCCCCTCCAATTCCAGCAGTTCAGGTCGCCAGGAAAATTGCCACGGTTAGCTCTGCGGCTACTAAGACATCAGCGGCCGCCAAAGGTGGTAAGATTGAAAGAACGACTTCCAATTCTGCGTCTATTCGGACACTACTGGCGTATTCAACATGGGGGCTGTCTCCGGCGACGTCTTCCAGTTCTCTTAGTACGAATACCGAATTAACGTGGGTATGTTTTGGCTACGCATGGTATAACGTACAAGGTCAAATTCGCTCGCGGCTCTTGCGTAAACGGGTCAACCCCACAATATTAAGGTTTGCGGTTGCGTATGTGCATTGTGTCTACGACATATATTCAATACAATGCCACATATCATTGTACCGCCTAATGTTGGCTCGAGCATGGCCCCCCCCGATGGCCTCCAAGTCCGCCGAAGATGGCCCAAGATAACCCCAAGTTCGCCCAAGAAACCTCCAAGACGCCTCCAAGACGGCCCAAGAGGCCTCCAAGAGGTCCTCCAAGAGGGCCCGAAGAGGCCAAAATCATTGATTGTCCTTAGGTTTTGGAAGGATTTTGGAATTTACTTCTTCTCGGCATTCCGACGGCCCAGGAGGCTCCCAAAATCGCTCAAGAGGCCCAGGGCCCCATGACGGCCCGAGAGGCCTCCAAGACGGCCCCAAGAGGGCCCCAAGTTGGCCGAAGGGGCCGCCTCCAACACGCCCACGATGGCCTCCAAGACGCCCACGATGGCCTCCAAGACGCCCAAGATGGCCTCCAAGACGGCCCCAAGTCGGCCCAGAAAGGCCCCCGAGACGGCTCCCGACGGCGTCAGACGTGCCAGGAACCCATCAAGATGACCGAAGTTGGCTCGAAGCTGGCCCACGGTCCAAGAGGCCTCCAAGAGGGCCTCCAGGAAGGCCAGAAGAGGCCCAAAACATGTATGTGTCCTTAGGGTATTGAAACATTTTGACAGTTGCTCCTTCCGACGGCCCGAGACGGCCCAAGAGCCCCCAAAGCTCGCCGAAAAGGCCTCCAAGATGGCCCCAGAACGGCCCAAGAAGGCCCCAGGAGGCCCCAACACGGCCCAGGAGGCCTTTAAGACGCCTAAGATGGCCTCCAAGACGGCCTTGGAGCATTCCAAGAGAGCCCCAAGTCGGCCGGCCCATAGAGGCCCCCCAAACAGCTTCCGACGGCGTCAGACAAACCAGGAGCCTACCAAGACAGCCGAACATGGCCCTAAGATGGCCCAAGACGGCCCAAGAGACTTCCAAGAGGGCCTCCAGGAAGGCCCGAAAAGGTCAAATCATTGATTCCCAAGGGGGTTTTGGAGGATTGTGGCATTTGCTGTTTTTCCAAGATGGCCTCAAAGACGACCTTCCAAGACGTCCTCCAATAAGGCCCGACAGGATCAAAATGGCCTCCACAGGGCCAAGATGATTTTCAAGATGCTCACGTGTTCCCCGAATGCTTTCCAAACCGATTAAGGGAACATATGGTCCGATAGCTTGGCAGGTCTGGACTCAGCGTTCGGCCACACAGGCGCTTCCAAAAAGGCAAGGGGCGGCGGTGATTCGCCGTAGGCGTCTTCGATAATACGTGCCGGAATGGATTGCGATGCAACTGGATGGGCTGATCGCCCAATATAAATAGATTTGGCTGACAATGTCCGCCATTCCCAGACTTCTACGGTTTACCGACGGGAAATTGGGAATATAGTGAATTATTCCAAGGGGGCGTTAATCAATATCATACCCATCGCTAGTTGCTGCCGGAATTGGATTTACAGAGCCATCACATCAATACAATCGTGCTCAATAACTTCATACCGATTCGATTGCGAGACAATTCTCTCTTATGTAGTTGATGTGTCTTCGACCGGTATTTTCAATGTGCCGTCAGACGTCGCCTTGGGATTATTTCTACGTTCATTTTCGGTTAATCCACACTGCCACGGGCATCTTACGCTTATTATTTATGAAGTAGATGTTTATTGCATGGGAATCTATTTTCTACGTTTCGTGAGTCCCTCCCCACCAACCTATTCATGAGCCCTGCCCATGAGAATTGACGGGGAAAGGTGCGAAAAGACAGATAGAATGAATCAGGCGTGAAAGGAGAAGAGAGGAATAATGCCATTGTGAAGGTTATTATGAAGTATCGCAGGTCTTTTTTGGTTTCGCAGGTTTTTTGGGTACTACGTGGTTGCATTGGCAGATTGGAGCTATTTTGGAGCATTTCGGGGTTATGGTGATACTTTTTGTGGGGGCTTGGGTCTTGGAGTCCTTTTGAAATTCTTTTGGAGCGGCTTGTGGACATATTTCAATTCTTAAGGAATGATTGCCTTCTTGCCTTTTTCGCTTCCGATGCGTTCTTGAAGCGTCAAGACGGCCTACGATTACCAGCCTCGAACTTATCCTCGCTCTCAAAATCAAAAAAATAGAAAGATTACCATCGTGATGAGGAGATGCCCAGCAGAAAGATATGGATCTGCTCCAGGCTGGTAATACGAGAACCCCAAGGGCCGCTCAAGAAAACATTTTGATGGTCGCAGAGGAGACAGGCAAATCGACGTTTCGACTATTCCGTAGCCTTCAGGATGTCCCCAGGAGGTTTCCGATCCCAAGAAAACAACGCACGAACCTATGAAAGCCCGAGAAAGTTCGGTCTGGGCATGCAAATTACTATTGCAATCGAATTGTTGACTTTTCGCGAATCCCCACCACCCCATTCAGAACCAATGCCCAGATGAGTTGCCTCGATCAAGGAAGTGGGCAACACACAAAGGAAACCATTGTGAGACATCTTGGGGTATGTGGAAGTCATTGTGGGTACTCCCAGGCGCTCTTGGAATCTTAATCAGCGCCCCCCCCCCCCAAGAGGCCGCCAATGGCTAAACCTTTCGTCAAATCAATGATTTGGCATTCTCGCCGAGGCCTCCTGGAGCATTTGGGATGCATCCGGGCGGTCTCTTGGGGCCTCGTGGGGACGTTTTCGGGGCATCTTGAGAGCCTCTGGGGCTTCCAGGCCGCCTCTTAGAGTCCTCTTGGGGCACCCTTGAAAACCTTGGTCGCCATCTGGGGTGAGATCGATCACAAGAAGGGTGGTTACTCATCAGCGTCTCCCCTTCGGAAGGCCAAATTAATGCCCAAACCCTAGTAAAACCAATGATTTTGGTTTCCTGACACCTCGCGAAATTCTTTGTCCAGCTCCAGGGGAGGGGGTAAAGGGGGAGGGGTAAATCACTCCCCGACGAGGAAGAAGGAAGGGTGGAAGAGGAAACTCCCAACACTACAGACGCCCAGAGGGCTGGTGGGATTACAGCCAGCTCCACTTGCAAGTCACACTCACCTAAACATGCACGATGCGAACCAAGTGCATTAGGCCGTAGTTTCTGAGCGGCCACCTTATTGTACGGTGTTGAGACAATGTGACTGACACAATCACATTTCAATTCCATTGGCCATAATAGATTTATACATCAGAATTGCACACGGATGATCGTCACGTGCCCCTGCTGCCCCTAAAAGCCTCCAAGGTACCTCAAAAACGGTCCCAAAAGCTTCAAAGAGGCCGCCCAATAGCACCCAATATGCTTCGAAGAGGCATGTTGCCCACGACCCTAGACACGGTGGCACGATGGACCGAATGCCACTAGATACATGAATTATCACGCTGGTGCCGCAACAGCTTCTCGATGGAGAAGCAGCTGACAAATAGGCAGACTGGGTAGCACAAACCCTCAATCGATGCCAGGAGGGCTCGGTATAAAGAATTTGCGCAACTTGTATTCAATCCAGAGACCTGTCGCACCAACTCGTCTGTTTGGTGATCATATGCCCCGTCGCTGTGTTTCTATGGACAACGTTTTTGTTGCCAACAAACCTTGGGAATTGCATTCCAACCGCAATCTCAATGTCGTGATCGCGTTTTCTGTGTGAATCTCGAGGGTGTGCGGCAATCGATGCTCGTTGATGTGCCGAACTGACTACCTCTCAATAATCCAATCGGACGAAATTCAACTGCGTCGAATGCTCGCCCCGTCCGCATTGCGACATCCGCTGCCGAAATGTAATTCAGCCTTCCGTGTCACGACTACGGAAGATGCAAATGTGGTCGCATCCGCTAATGCCAACAAATCGTAGGAGTAACCATACCGACCTATCGTGTAACACGTGTGCTCTTGCCGTAGTCATCCACCATGTAATCCTACAGGTTGCCACTGGTACAATGGCGGCTCTGCACAACGACAATCAGACATTGTGGAGACTTGCGCGATCGACCCATCGGCCTGTTCCTGGGTGCCTGAGGGGTCCAAGTTTTGATCATGACAAGTAGGGTGACAACCATGGTAGTTCTTGGTGACGACATGGCAACTCGATGCTGGCGAGCTCGATGGGAACAATCTGTCGCCACACACGAACCAAGCATTACCATCCAGTCGCACAGCTAAAAGCACAACAATGAACACTCGCCGCTAACGTGGAGGCCTGGATGAATAATGCAGATTTCAGGCGTACCGCTCACAGTGAGAGCCGGTGGCATTGCAGAAAGACGCATAGCACATTCAACTCGCAGTGTGTTGCAATCGTGAAATAGGCACGAGCTGTAACTCACGATATTGTATAACAGACTTCCGGCTCCCAACAAACTGGTTTCGTAGAAGAATGACCACTTGGCTTGTGGAGCTTGTAAACCCAGTTTTTTGGCTGGGCCCAATTGTACGCGAAACAATCGTGGGGAGTCCGAGTCGAAGCTGTGCTACACAAGCCTGTAAGACAAACGGGTGGAATGATATGGTCGGCTCATCGAGCAAGTGGGGCGCTGGCACTTGGGCATACTGGGCCTCGAAAAAACGGTCCGTGGCCACGACCAACTCTAGGTCCTTCGGGGCCCCCGCCGCTACGCTGACCTGCAGCTCTCTGTGCGCCTACGGCGCTGCGGTAGGAAGAGGAGGAGGAGGAGGAGGAGGAGGAGGAGGAGGAAGAGGAGGAGGAGGAGGAGGGGGAGGAGGAGGAGGAGGAGGAGGAGAAAAAGGAGGAGAAGGGGAGCAGTACGACTGAGAGCATCACGAGTATGACGAGTAAGACCAGCACCAGCGGCACCACTACGCCCAGCGCTTTGGCGAGCAGCACGACCGAGAGCAGCACCACAAGTGTGACGAGTAAGACCTGTACCAGCGGCACCACCACGCCAAGCACGTCGGCAAGCAGTGCGACCAAGAACAGCACCACGAGTATGACGAGTACGACCGGAACCAGCAGCATCATTACGCCAAGCACGTTGGAGAATACTACGACTGAAAGCAGCACCACGAGTAAGACGGGTAGGACCAGTACCAGCGGCACCCTTACGCCCAGCGCGTCGGCGAACAGCACGATCGAGAGCAGCACCACGAGAATCACGAGTACTAACGCCACCAGCAGTACCCCTGCGCCCAGCACATCGGAGAGTAGTACAAGCGAGAGCAGCACCACGAGTATGACGAGTACGACGGATACCAGCAGCACCACTACGCCCAGCACGACGGATAGCAGTACGACCGAGAGCAGCACCACGAGCATGACGAGTGTGATCGCTACCAGCAGCACCGCTCCGCCCAGCACGTCGGCAAGCAGTACGACTGAGAGCAGCACCACGAGGATGGCGACCACGACGGGGACCAGCAGCACCACTACGCCCAGCACGTCGGCGAGAAGTACGACCGAAAGCAGCGTCGCGAGTATGATCAGCACGATAGATACTAGAAGCAACGCTACGCCCAGCGCGTTGGCGAGCAGCACGAGCGAGAGCAGCCCCACGAGTGTGACAAGCACGACCCGTACCACCAGCACCACCACGCACAGCACGTCGGCGAACAGTGCGACGGAAAGCAACACCACGAGTGTGACGAGCACGACCGAGACAAGCAGGGCCACTACGCCCAGCACGTCGGCGAGCAGTTCGACCGAGAGCAGCACCACGAGGGTGACGTGCACGATCGAGACCAGCAGCACCCCTACGCTCAGCTCGTCGGCGAGCAGCACGACCGAGAGCAGCACCACGAGGGTGACGAGCACGACCGGTACCAGCAGCACCACTACGCCCAGCGCGTCGGCAAGCAGTACGACCGAAAGCAGCACCACGAGGGTGACGAGCACGACCGAGACCAGCAACACCACTACGCACAGCACGTCGGCGAGCAGTACGACCGACAGCAGCACCACGAGTGTGGCGAACGCAACCGATACCAGCAGCACCACCACGCCCAGCGCATCGGCGAGCAGTACGAACGAGAGCAGCACCACGAGTGTGACGAGCACGACCGAAACCAGCAGCACCACTACGTCAAGCACGTCGGCGACCAGTATATCTGAAAGCAGCAGCACCACGAGTGGGGCGAGCTCGACCGAGACCAGCAGCACCACTACGCCCAGCACGTTGGCGAGCAGTACGACCGAGAGCAGCGCCGCGAGTATGATCAGCACGACCGAGACCAGCAGCATCACTACGCCCAGCACGTCGGCAGGCAGTACGACCGAAAGCAGCACCACGAGGGAGACGAGCACGACCGAGACCAGCAGCATCACTACGCCCAGCACGTCGGCGAGCTGAACCACCGCCAGCAGCATCACGTTCGGGCCGAGCACAACCGGTACCAGCAGCACAGCCACGCCCAGCGCGTCGGCGAGCAGTACGATCACAAGCAGCACCACGAGTGTGACGAGCACGACCGCTACCAGGAGCGCCACGACGCCTGGCACGTTTACGAGCAGTACGACCAAGAGCATCACCGCGAGGGTGACGAGCACGACCGAGACCAGCAGCACCGCCACGAGAGCAGCACCGCGAGTGTGACGAGCACGACCGAGACCAGCAGCACCACTACGCCCAGCACGTCGGCGAGCAGTACAACCGAAAGCAGCGCCGCGACTGGGACGAGCACGACCGGCACCAGCAACACTAACACGCACAGCAAGTCGGCGAGCAGTACGACCGAAAGCGGTGCCACGAGTGGGACGAGCACAACCGGCACCAGCAAAACCACCACGCCCAGCACGTTGGCGAGCAGGACGACCGAGTGCAGCACCTCGCGTGTGACGAGCACGACAGGCACCAGCAGCATCACCACGCCCAGCGCGACGGCGAGCAGTATGACCGAGAGCAGCACCACGACTGTGACAAGCACGACCCCTACCAGTAGCATCACTACGCCCAGCACGTCGGCGAGCAGAACGACCGAGAGCAGCACCACGAGTGTGACGAGCACGACCGAAACCAGCAGCGCCACTACGCCTAGCACGTCGGCGAGCAGCACGACCGAGAGCATCTCCACGAGTGTGACGAGCACAACCCAGACCAGCAGCATCCCTGCGCCCAGCACGTCGGCGAGCAGAACCACCGCCAGCAGCATCACGTTCGGGACGAGCACAACCGATACCAGCAGCACCGCCACGCCCAGCGCGTCGGCGAGCAGTACGACCAAAAGCAGCACCACGACTGTGACGAGCACAACCGAGAACAGCAGCACCATTACGCCCAGCATGTCGGGCAGCAGTACGACCGAAAGCAGCACCACGGGGGTGACGAGCACAACCGAGACCAGCAGCACCACTACGCCGGAGGCGGAGGCAGGCACGACGACGACGGCGAATACCAGCTCGGGCAGTGCGACGCCCACGGCCAATTCCACGGTGAGCCCCACGACTACGGCATTGACGACCACAGGGGCTTCCAGCGCTTCGGTGACTCGCAGTGCGTCACAGACGAGCGGCAGCGTGACTTCGAGCAGCACGGCCACGACCGGCACGGGCACGGGCACGAGCACGGCGACGATGGCGATTGACGCCCACGCAGGCAAGGATGCCTGCGCTGGCGCCAACAATGACCCTTGCACCAATGCTGGTGCCAGTGCCAACGCCTACGCCTACGCCAGCACCGACGCCTGCGCCTACGCGGGTGCCAGCGCCAGCGCGTACACCTACAACGGCGCCGACGCCTGCGCCCACGCCAGCACCGACGCCAGCGCCAACATGGGCGCCAGCGCCTACGCCTACGCCAGCACCGACGCCTGCACCGTCGCCAGCACCGACGCAGGCTCCGACGCCAGCACCACGGCCGGTGCCAGCGCGAGCGCATGCACCTACGCCAGAACCGACGCCTATGCTTACGCCAGCACTGAGGCTAGCTCCGACGCCAGCACCACGACTGCTGCCAGCACCTCCGCTCACGCCGGCACCGGCGCCTGCGCCCACGCCGGCACCGACGCCAATTCCGACGCCATCACCGACGCGGCCACCAGCTCCTACGCCTACGCTAGCACCGACGCCTGCGTCAGCGCCAGCACCGACGCCAGCTCGGACGCGAGCGCCAACGCCGCTGCCAGCGCCTACACCGGTACCGACGCCAGCGCCTACGCCAGCGCCGCGGCCAGCTCTGGCGCCAGCACCGACACTGACGCCAGCGCCCGCACATGCGCGAGCACCGGCGCCTGCGCCTACGCCACCACCGACGCCAGCTCCAACGCCAGCACCAACGCTGCTGCCAGCACATATGCCCATGCCGGCACCGACGCCGGCGCCGGCCGCAGCGCCGACGCCCGCCCCGAGTCCAGCACTACCGCGCGAAGGGGCAGCATCACAGCAGGGACCAACACTGAGGTCGGCAGCAGCCTCATGCTGACACTCAGGAGTGGGGCGACCAGTCACACGACAGCGAGTAACAGGACCAGTGCCAGCAGCAACGCGCTCGGGAGCAGCAGCCCTGCCGCCCGCGGGGTCGCCACCTGTCCCAGGAGCGGGGCGCTCCCGCCTGGGCCAGCGGGACATCGGGCGTCCTCAGCCGCATTGTACTTCCTCTTCCACCTCCGGAGCTGTGCTGCCCGGGCTTCAGGGGCCTCGGGATCAACGGCGGGGCCCGCGCCATCATCGCCGTGGTCCTCGAGGTAATCCACCGCCTGCTGAACTTGGCGCCGCCCGTCCTGGCCGCATTCGTGGCGTGGGGCCCGCCGCTCGCGGGGTGTCTGGTTTTGGGTTCGGGGGCTCATGCCGCCCTGAGCCCCATATTGTCGACGCCGGTGCATGTCGCCTTGGTGCTGTTCGCGGCGCGCCTCAGCGCCGCCCCTCTGGAGTTTCTTAGCTACGGGGCCGTCATTCATGGAGACCCGCTGCAGCGCACCCTGGCCTGCGCCAGTGCTTTGGCCTTGCGTTCCGATTTCCACGTCGGCCAACCCTGGTGCGAAACCTTGACGCTTGTCGCAACCTTCGGCCTCGGCCCCGCGATGGGGGCTGCTCCAGCTTCTGTCCGGATGGCGGCGGGTGCCGTTCTCCTCGTGCGCGCGGGGGCTTCACCAGCCTTCCCAGCCAGTGCACCGCAGCTGGTGCCGCAGCCAGTCCCGCAGATGGAGCAGCAGCAGCAGCAGCCGCCGAGGCCAGCAGCCGCGCAACATCCAGCAGGTGCCCCCCCGCCCACCGGTGACCCTATGATCGTTGAGGGTGCCCCGCGTCCTCCCGCGGAGCCGCAGGGGCCGGCGGCCGTGCACCAACCAGCTGATGCTCATGACCCGGATGCGGATCCCATGGCCGTGGGGCCCCGCCTCCTCCCCCAGCCGAGTGGGGAGTCGATGTGATGGGGCACCGGCGGGCGCGCGCCTGTTATGGCCCAGCTTGCCGCGAACCCTTCTCCAAGGGCGATCTGCGAGCTTTCCGCCCGCGACAGACTGGGGCCCACCGCCAATGCTTCCATCCAGGCTGCGTGGAGGGAGGCCTCGGTCCCATCGAGGAGGTAGAGGGGGCGGCGGCGCTGCAGCCAGAACGTCTGGATGAGCTACGCCCGCACTGTGACCGACTGGGGCGGCCGACCCGAGACGAGTTCTTGGCCGCTCAGCGGGCTAAGCGGCGACGCGCTCGCGCAGCCCCTGCCGCGCGGGCGGGGGCGGCCCGCGCGCGCCGAGAAGAGGACAGCGACAATGAGGCCAACAACGGCCTCGCGGGCCAAGACGCGCAGGGGGGCGCCGACTCCGCGACGCGGGGCCTTCTCAACCTGGCTTGGTGGGGCGGCGTGACCTACGACGACTTGGCCACCGACGTCCGTGCGTTGGGTCGCGTGCCAGGGCCCTTGGCGCACTCGCTGGCCCTCTTGCACGGAACTGTCGCGACCGCTTTCTTGATCGCCGTGGAGTCCGGAGGCGCCGAAGCGGCCGAGAGAGCAGGCAAACTACACACCTTCTTCGACCGGATCCTCCTCTTCCACCCGAACAGAGTGCGCGGCGGGCGGAGCGCGAAGAATCACGGCGGGCTCACTCGGGTCCCCACCCGCCGGATCCGGCTGGCATGGAAGGGAGATTGGGGCGCCCTGTGGCGGGAGGTCAATGCCGCGGCAGGCGCCGCGCCTGCAGGGCGCGCGCGCCAGAACTCCCCCAAGGACACGGCGCGGGCCGTCGAGGCTTTCTTGGCAGACGGGTTGGTCTCCAAGGCCCTCGGCTTGGTCGCCCGGCCCGCTCCGCTGGTGACCGAAGCCAGCGCGCAGCCCGAGTTGCAGGCCATCTTCCCGGCGGGCACTCCCGCCGCGGCTGGGCCCGTGCAGGAAGTCGACGTAGAGACGGTCAACAAGTTGGTTCACGAGGTGAAGTCGGCCATTCGTAAGGCTCCCAAGCGGTCCGGCCCGGGGCCCAATGGTTCCCGTTTCGAGCATTGGCAGACCCTTCAAGACGATGTCGAGGCGCTGGAGGCCAACGCCCGGGTCGCCGTCCTCCTCCTCCTGGGGGGCCTCCCTGCAACCTGGGAGTTCGCCTCCTCGCTCTCCGGAAGAAGAACGGGCGTCTTCGCCCGGTGGCGTGCGGGAGCGTCGTACGCCTTCTCGCCGCCAAAGCGGCGTGCGCCGTGTTCCAGGAGGATCTCGAGATCAAGGCTGCGCGTGGCTCGCACCAGTATGCGGTGAGTAGGCAGGCAGGCTGCGAACTGGTCCACAAGTGCGTCTCTGCGCTGGCTGAATCCCTTCCCTCGGCTGCCGTGCTCGCGTTCGACTCCTCCAACGCGTTCAACACAATCCCGCGCCAGAATGTCCTCGCCGCCGTGGCCAGGCGTGCTCCTGCTCTCCTCGGCGTGGCCAACGCGTGGCTCACCCGAGAAACCACCCACACTTACTGGCCCCGCGACGGCGCGGCGCTGCCGGTGCGGGCGCGGACCGGGGTGGACCAGGGCTGCCCGCTCTCCCCAGGGCTCTTCGCCATCGGAATTGCCGACGCCTTGTCCCGGGCCGACGCGAGACTGAAGCACCTGCACCCCTCGGCTCGCATCTTCTCCTAATGACGTGGTGGCTGTGGTACCTGCCGGTCTGGCGGCCCAAACGTGCGAGATCGTGCAGGAGGAGCTGACGGCGGCCGGGCTAACGTTGGACCCTGACAAGACGCAGGCGTGGACGCCCGCCCCAGGCACGGCGCTGCCGCAGCCGCTGGAGGCGCGCCGGGTCCCCGCTCTCACGGTGTTCGGGAACCCGGTTTCGCGGTACGACCGCGACGACGACGAGGACGGACGACCCCCTGTCCACGGTACGACCGACGGACGCGAAGTCCTCGACAAGACGCGGCGCTTCCTGCGGCACTGGCGACAGCTGCGGGACAACGGGCTGACAGCCGAGGGTGCCCACGCACTTCTGCGCACATATGCGCAGGGGTGCGCTACTCATTTGCTCCGGGCCAACTATGAGACCGCCTGGGCGGCGCAGCTGGATGACCTTCTGCGGGGCGCCTACGAAGAGTTCGCCGGCTTCGCCTTCGACGCTTGCCAGCGCGAGCAAGCCAGACTGGGATTGTCCGACGGGGGCTGCGCCTTCCCGTCTGCACGGGACACGGCTGCGCGCGCGCACTTGGGCAGCTGGGCCCTCGTCCTCCCCAGCGTTGCCGTTTGCCTCGGGGTCACCTCCCTCGAAGGCTTTCGGTCCAGGTGCCCGCGCGTTGCCCGGGACATGAGGAGCGCGGAAACCGAGCTGGACGCCCAAGGGGCGAAGGAGGGCCCCATTAGCTGGGGGAACTACCTGGCAGAGCCACGAGCTAAGCTACAGGGCTACTGGGGCAAGCGCACTTCCGAGCGCAGGCGGAGACAGTTGCTGCAAACCCTTGGTGAGGACGACCGGCTCGCCCTCCGCGAGAGCAGCGGGACCTCGGCGGGGAGTTGGCTTCTCCCGCGCCAGGAAGGGGACGCGCCGATCCCTGACGCCCACTTCCACGTGGGCCTGCGCAAGCGCCTCCGGGCTGACGTCTGCACGCCAGGGGCGGCTTGCCAGCACCGCAAGCGAGACGGCACGATATGTGGTGCGCCCCTGGACCCCAAGGGCTGGCACCCTTTGAAGTGCGGCTGCGGGGGCTCTCGCGACCACCGCCACAACAGCCTCCGAGACTGGAATGCGCCCTTCCACCAGGCGCAGACGGGCCACATGGCGGTCACCGAGAAGCGTGTCCCTGCGTGGGACCGCGTGGACCCAGTCACCGGGGAGCTGGAAGAAGCCCGCCTCGACGTGGCTACCGGCTATCTATGTTGATTGGTCTGTCACCTGCGCACACTCTGATAACCTCGAGCGCAGGTGGGCAAGATCCAACAATGACGGGCTGGCCGCGTCGCAGGCGGTGGGCGTCAAACGGAACCGCTATCCCCCCTCGGGCGGCGAGCTGGTCCCAGCTGTCCTGGAGACGGGAGGGCGGCCGGCGGATGAGCTCGTCTCATTTGTCCGCTCGTACGGAAAAGATTTGCCCGAAGCAGAGCGGTCAGCTGTCATCGCCACCGCGTGGCGCCGCATCCAGCGCACGTTGGTTGTGGGGAACGCCGAGATGATTCTCAGTGCGTGCTAAATGACCCACCAGCACTACGACCACCACGACCACCACGACCACCACCAGCTGGACCGCCTGGACCGCCACGGCCACGACCACCACGACCACCACGACCACCAACGACCACCACGATCATCGCGAGCACCGGGCCACCCCCAGGCCGGCCGCCAGCACGAACACCACGACCACCACGACCACCACGGCCCACCACGGCCACCACGACCACCACGACGACCAGCAGCTCGACCACTACCTGTTCGGCCACGACGACCACGGCTTCCGCGGCCACCCCGACTGCCCGCCCGCCCACCGCGACGGCCCCCGCCCCCCGGCCCCTTCCCCTTCCCCTCCCGGCCGCCCCTCCTGCTCCCCCCACCACCCCCATTGCCCCTTGCGCGCTGGCTGGCCGGCACAGAGGGCGCGGGCAGCCTTCGGCCCGCGTCGCAACCCAGGGCCTGCCTCAAGACGAGGCTGGCCCGGGGCGCACTGGACCGTGGACGGTCACCCTCTGGGCGGCCCCCAGAGAGCCAGTGGGGGCGCCATCCCCGCGACTGGCGAAGAGGAGCGAGGAGAAGGAGGAACGATAAGGAGGAACGAGGAGAAAGAGGAGGAGGAGGAGGAGGAGGAGGAGGAGGAGGAGGAGGGGGAGGAGGAGGAGGAGGAGGAGGAGGAGGAGGAGGAGAGGAGGGGGAGGAGGAGGAGGAGGAGGAACAGCAGGAAACGAGGGGCCCAGCCGTCTCATGCGCTCAAGGGGCGGCAAGCAAACATATGCATATATATACATATATAGAGAGAGAGAGAGAGAGAGAGAAAGAAAGAGAGAGAGAGAGAGAGAAAGAGAGAGAGAGAGAGAAATAGAGAGAGAGAGAGAGATGGAGAGACGCAAATAAAGGTAATCGCGTTCCACTTCTCGCACATGAACTTGCTGCCCGCCAATGGCCTCGCGCCGCCGCGGGAGATCTATGATACATTACATCGAGGCAAGCCTGTGTTTCCCCCCAACCATCATGTGGTGTTGGGTCCTCGTTTTGAAGAGACAACGCCCCGCGTCCCACCTCCTCTCCTATCTTCTCCTCTCCTCTCCTCTCCTCTCCTCCTCCTCCTCCTCTTCTTCTTCTTCTTCTTCCTCCCGTCGCCACCCATCAATTTGGCACGCCCCTCACACGTGTCGTGGCCCCATACGGAGCCCCACCGAGAGGGGCCCCAATGCCAACGCTAGTATGCGCCCACCGCGCCCATTTTGGTACACCCCTCTCACGTTTCCTGGTCTACAGGGAGCTCCACCGAAGGTCCACATGCGCCCGCCGCGCCCGTTTTACACCCTTCATGCGCTTCGTGGCTCCATAGGGAACTCCGCCGACGGCCACCGTGGCTGAGTTCGAATGCGCCCACCGCGCCCATTTTGGCGCGTTTCGTGGCCCCACAGGGGACCACCGACGGCCCCAGTCGCTGCGTTCGCATGCGCCCACCGCACCCATTTTGCACTCCCCCCGTACGTTTCGCGGCCCCATATGGAGCTCCACCGACGGCCCCAGTGGCTGCGTTCGCATGCGCCCACCGCGCGCATTTTGGTAATTAACCCCGTTCACGTTTGGTGGCCCCATAAGGAGCACCACCGACGGCCTCAGTGGCTGCGTTCGCACGCGCCCACCACACCAATGTTGGCACCCCTCACACGCTTCGCGGCCCCATGCGGAGTTCCACCGACGGCCCCCTCGTACGTTTCGTGGCCTACAGGGAGCTCCATTGAAGGTCCACATGCCAACGTTCGTGTGCCCAACGCACCCATTGTGGTTTACCCCTCACACGCTTCGTGGCCCCATGAGGAGCTCCACCGGAGGTCCACATGCCAGCGTTCGCATGCGCCCACCGCACCCATTTTGCCACATCCCGCGCACGTTTCGCGGCCCCAGAGGGAGCCCCACCGGAGGCCCACATGCCGGAGTTCGCATGCGCCCACCGCGCACATTTTAGTAAACCTTTCATGCGCTTCGTGGCTCCATAGTCAGCTCCACCGACGGCCCCGGTGGTTGCGCTCACATGCGCCCGCTGCACCCATTTTTGATACACCCCTCACACGCTTCTTGGCCCCATAAGGAGCCCCACCGGAGGCCCGAGTGGCTGCGTTCGCATGCGCCCACCGCGCCCATTTTGATACACTCATTTTCACACACCCCTCACACGCTTCGCGGCCCCGTAGGGAGCTCCCCCGACCGCCCCAGCGGTTGCGTTCGCATGCGCCCACAACACCTATTTTGGTACACCCCCACATCTGCCCCCCTTGCGCCCGCAGGCCCGACGACGGGCCCGCTGGGACGCTCTGGCGCCACCCTGGGCGCCGGGGCGTCTGAGCGCCCTTGGGGGGCCGCGGCCGGACGCACTCCGGCGGTGAGGGCGCTGGGTAAGGAGCTTCGCTGCCCCGATACGCAACACGCAACACGCAGCGTGTTGACACGGGGCTCAACACGCACAC
>CAUYUJ010001125.1:85270-104864 GCA_963575745.1 Prorocentrum cordatum | reverse complement strand
ACACCACACCACACCACACACCACACCACACCACACCACACCACACCACACCACACCACACCACACCACACCACACCACACCACACCACACCACACCACACAACACAACACCACACCACACCACACCACACACACACACACCACACCACACCACACACCACACCACACCACACCACACCACACCACACCACACCACACCACACCACACACACACACACCACACACACACACACACACGAAAAAAAACACGCACACCAAAAAACACAAAAAAACACGCGGGTCCTGCGCGGCGGCCCGGGGCGGCGTTCACGGAGTGGCCCTGCCCTGCTTGGCTCCTTCTCTGGGTGCGCTCCCCTGACGCCCTCGCGCGCCGGGGTGGCTCGCCTCGGTCCTCGGGGTGGGTTTTCTGCCCTCTATCCTCGATCCTCCTCGACCCTCGACCCTCGTCGACCCTCGATCCTCCTCGACCTTCGACCCTCGTCGACCCTCTATCCCCGATCCTCCTCGATCCTCCTCGATCCTCCTCGACCCTCGATCCTCGTCGACCCTGGGCCCTCGATCCTCGACCCTCGAGCCTCGGTTCGACCCTCGACCCCCTCGACCGTCGCCCTCCTCGCTCCTCCTCGATCCTCCTCGATCCTCGATCCTCCTCGACCCCCTCGGCACTCCTCGCTCCCGGGGCCCTCCCCGAGATCCTCGGCCCCGGCCCTCTCGGCCCTCTCGCGGCCCCTCGACGCCCCGACGCCCCCGCGGCGCCCCCGCGGCGCGTGCGCGCCCGCGGGCGCCTGGAGCGCGGGCGCCGAGGCCCCCGCGGGCCGCCCCCTCGCTGCTGGCGGCCCTGCTGTCGGCCGCGGCGCCCCCGGCGGCCCCGCGCGTCGCGTCGGCCGACGCCGGTCGACCGCAGGCCTCGAGATTGACACCAACACCAATATTGGTGGCGTGCCTCCACCGAGGGATGAGGATGTCGGTCTCGGTGATGGTGGTAATAGTTTGGCTTCCTTAAGGTGGCCGAAATATATTACCACCAGCACCGAAGTCTAGGATCATCTTCCCCCTGTGGAGGTAACCCCCTGTGTTGGTGTTGGAGCCTGTTTTTTTTAGCCTCTGGCAAGTTTACTTGCATGGACGGGGGGGGGGTGCTGAGCCTGAAGCAAGCCCGGGGGGTGGGGGGCGCGGGGATCACGCAAGTCGAAAGGCACTTGCACGCTAGTATTCGCTTGAAGAGGGGCGAGGGGGGGGGGGGGGGGGGGCGAACGCAATGCAAGTAAACTTGCCTGAATCCCCCCCAAAAAAACAGGCTCTTAGTGCCGATTTCCAGGCCTCCAAGAGTCGGGCGCCGATCGAGGATGGATCGCTCGAGAGCCAGATTGCGGGAAGGGCAGAGGGTCGGGGCCCGGGTGGAAGAGAGAGCGAGGTCGGCTCGGAGGAGGGGGGGGGCCGGGGCTCTGCGTGTCCGTGGGGCGCTCGCGCGCACCCTGGGGAGGCCATAGCCTTGGATGTCCCAGGTTCGGGCCGGACGAAAGGGGGAGATTGGGAAAGGGGGGGGTACGAAATTTGCGGCATGCAGCTGGTCTCGGCCCCACCGAGGGGCCCATTCCTCGATACATAGCCGCCTCTGGCGCCGGGAGGCGCCGGGAAAATCAGCTACGTGAGCTGATTCTCAAACCGCCCCTTTGCTATCCCCCCCTTTCGCCCGACCCGATAGGTCCGACCGTATGCTGATCTGAGAGCTGTTGGATGGACCGCATGTGTATGATGTCCTAGGTCCGACCGTACGTTGTGTGATGTTCTAGGTCCGGCCGCCTAGGTCTTGGGTGTTCTTGAAAGCTGTGGTTCCGTCCTATAGGTCCGACCGTATACGGCAGGTTCGCGTCGACGGTCGACTCGCCGCGGCCCCGCCGGGAGGCTGCTCCAGACTTCGTCATAACAGGGAGGGGGTCTCAACCCTCCTAGACGAGAAGTTGTAGACCCCCCCCCGTGGGAGAACCCTCCAAAACATCGTCCCCAGACCCCCCCAGGCCCTCCAAGATAGCCTGGAAGAGACCCCCCCCGAAATGAGACCCCCCTCCCTTTACTACGAGATCTGGAGTACCCTTGGATGTCCTGTGTGCGCTTTGGCTGGAGGGGGAGGGGCTCCTGCTCTTGAGAGCTGTCGTTCTGTCCTATAGGTCCGACCCTACGGCAGGTTCGCGTCGACGGTCGACTCGGCGCGACCCCGCCGGGAGCGTTCACAGGTGGAGCGCCGCCTGTATAGCCCAGAGTCGGCCGATGTTTTGGACGCCCGACCTGGGTACCGAAAAAATGGGTACGATGCCCAACAACAAGTGTTGCCCCAGACCAACAGGGGCCGCTGTTGGGCAGGCGGCCTCCTGTCTCGAGTGGACACAGGCCGCGGCGGCGTGGGCAGCGAGGCCTGTTCAGAATGAACAGGAACTGCTGTTGGGCATTGTACCCATTCTTTCGGTACCCATTTCGGGCGTCCAGAGATGTGGAACAATCTGGCGATCGGAGGGCTGCCGATCGTTCACAGTTGAACGGTCCACGTGGTGTCAGAAACGACCGCGCAGGCTGTCACGACGCGAACCCGCCGTACCGGTACCGCTGCCCTTCCCTCGTTTTCGTTCTTCTGTGCCTCCCGGGAGGCCCTCGTCGCTACCGCTGGATTCGCCTCGAGACTCTGGTCAGAACGCTCTCAGTGAGAGGTCCGTGCAGGAGCGATATCGCTACTAACCTGGGCTCGATCGAGGCCTCTCGCAGGAATCTCGACGAGCAAGAAGGCGCAAACAGAAGCATTCGGAGCTCCTCGCAGATCTTGGGTCGGCGCCCGGACCCCCCTGTCGCGACGCCTCCGGCGCCGCCCCTGGCGTGCTCTGCGCGCCAGGGAGGGGGGGCCCAGGCCGATCCAAGACTTCGGCCCAGACCTCGGAGGAACAAATTACTCCAGAGAGAAACCCCACTCAGTGGTTGGTTTACAACGACGCGAGGATCGGGACAAAATCGGATCAGGATAACTCGAAATCTCTGCGAATCGGCGGGTTTGGAGGTTGTATTGGGCGCCGCGGCCGCTCCAGAGCGTTCCGGAACGCTCTGAGAGCGCTCCGGAACGCTCTGGAGCGATTTATCCCGATCCTAGCCCTGTTTTATGGTTTCCGCTGAGGAGATCGACCGGGCACCCGAGAGCCCGGGAACCCGCAACCCACCGAAGTCGGCCCGGAACAACCGGGAACCCGGGAACCCAGCCTGCTATGCCAAAATCGGCGGGAAGCTTTCGCCAAAGCTTTCAACTTCCGCCATAGGGCCCCTGCAGTGCAAGCACTGATTGGGGATGTGTTATGGGAACAAAAAGTGATATAAACATAAAAACTCGGAGGTCCGCGCGGATTTCTCGGATCGGCGCTGGGGCCCCCCGGCGGCGGCGCCTCCGGCGCCGCCCCTGGCGCGCTCCGCGCGCCAGGGAGGGGGGTCCAGCGCCGATCCGAGAAATCCGCGCGGCCCTCCGAGTCTTTATGTTTATGTCACTTTTTGTTCCCCCGGGGCCAGCAGACAGGAGTTTGCCCATGGGAAGGGGTCGAGGCTTCTGGGGTCGTCGCCGCCGTCGCACTCGCCGCCGCCGTCGCCGTCGTCGCCGCCGCCACCGCCGCTGCCGTCGTCGCCGCCGCCACCGCCGCTGCCGTCGTTGTCGTCGCCGTCGTCGTCGTCGCCGCCGTCGTCGTCGTCGTCGTCGCCGTCGTCGTCGTCGGTGTGTTCGCGGTCGCCGCCGCCGCTCGGTGATCGGATCGGCTCTCTCGGCAGCTTTCGGGCGTCCTCGGGGGCCCTCGGGGGAGGTTCCTTGCAGGGGGGGAGGGATTGAGGAGGAGCGGGCAAGGGCGGAGGGAGGATGATGGAGGGATGTGGAGTGAACACAGGGCGGCGGAGAACGGAGGAGGAGAGCGCGAAGGCGGAGGGAGGAGGGACGCGAAGGGGAAGAGGGGATGCCTGAGGGGGAGGGAGGGAGTGATTAGCAGTTGGAGGAGGACGGGAGAGGAGGAGGAGGACGAGGAGGAGGAGGAGGAGGAGGAGGAGGAGGAGGAGGAGGTGATGATGCCGACGACGATGGTGGTGAAGGTACTACTGCTGCCGCTGCTGATAATGCTGACGATGATGACCAGGATGCTGGTACGGATGATGCTGTGTTATTGTGATGGTGACGATGACGACGAGTATGACGATGCTGGTGACGGCCATGATGATGATGATGATGCTGATGATGATGATGGTACCTATGATGGTGTTGACGCTGATGACGATGATGATGACGATGATGGTGAATATGCTGATGATGATGATGCTGATGATGGTGGTGATGATGATGATGATGATGATGCTGATTATAGTGCTGTTGACGATGCCATTGGCGATTGGGATGCTGATGCTGCTGATGCTGGTGATGATGATGATGTCAATGCCGAAGACGATGATGATGGTGAGGGTGATGGTGATGCTCATGGTGGTGATGGTGATGAGGATGACGATGACGGTGATGATGGTGGTGGTGATGGTGATGAGGACGACGATGGCGATGACGTTGATGAGGATGCGATGGCGATGACGACGATGATGGTGGCGATGATGATGATGATGATGATGATGATGATGATGATGATGATGATGATGATGATGATGATGATGATGATGATGATGATGATGATAATAATGACGATGCTGCAGCTGTTGCTGCTGCTGATGATGATTATGATGACTATGCTGATTCTGACGATGCTGATGCTGATGAGGGTGATGACAAGGATGCTCATGATGATGATGATGATGATGATGATGATGATGATGATGATGATGATGATGATGATGATGAGGTTGATGATGATGCTGCTGCTGATGCTGCGCATGCTGCTGATGCTGCTGATGCTGATGCTGCCGATGCTGCTGATGATGCTGCTGCTGATGATGAGGAGGGGAAGGAGAAGGAGGAAGCCTGACCAGGGCAATTCCGCGATGTGTGAACCATGCTGCGCTACACCCTCAACGATAACGATAACAACGACAACGACAACAACGATAACAACGATAACAACGATAACAACGATAACAACGATAACAACGATAACAACGATAACGATAACAACGATAACAACGATAACAGCGATAACAACGATGACAACGATAACGATAACAACGATAACGATAACAACGTGTGCGAGGTCCCTGCCGATGAGCCCCCAGACGTGTGCGGGTCTCTCCGCGACGTGCCTCCCCGGAGGGCGCCACGCCGCGTGCGCGGAAGCCCTGGGCGGGAGGGGCGCCGCCCTCCGCGCCTGCGGCCGCGGGGCGAGCGGCCCAGGACGCGCGCAGGCGCGGCGCCCCGGGGGCGCGGGAGCCCCGCTCTCTGCGCGCGAGGCGCCCTCCGTTCGGGGGAGCGTAAGACCCGGGTTTGCCGGGACTCGGGTTCGCCATCGTTTTTTGACGACCGTGATTCGGATTTTGACGAGGAGGAGTTTCGTGGGATGTCTGCAGCGGGAGGCCTCGTCAAAATGCAGGCTCGGCCTCGTCATTGTTTTGACGACCTCGTCGGGGATTTCCGAGTCCCCCGTACCCAGGTCTTACGTCTCCCCGATCCGTCGGCGCAGGTGCTGCCGTCAGTTACTCTTAGGTCGGGCGTGTCCCCCTACAGGGGGACCTTCGACGAACAAAAATACCAGGTGCCCCAAAAAAAGGCCCCAAGAAGGTCCAAGCATGCTCAAAAGATAGTCCCTGGGTTACTTTTGGACTGTTTTTGGGTTCTTTCTGGGGTGTGTCTTATTCTTCGTCCCAAACTCCCCTGTAGGGGGACAGGCCCGACCTAAGGTTGCTCTCCGGGGCGCGGGCGCGCGGCGCGCCGGGGCGCCGAGGGCCCTCTCGGAGCACGAGGCGCCGGCCGCCCCGCGTGCGTCGGAAGCTGGGCGAGGGGCTGCTAAAACTCAGGTCGGGCTGGTCCCCCGACAGGGGGATTTTGGGCGAAAAATAAAATATGCACCAGAAGTCATCAATATATATATATATATATATATATAGATTGTCCAGGCACTATTTTTTGAGTATTGTTGGACCTTTTTGTGGCATTTTTCGGGGTATTCTTGTTTGTTTGTCGTCGAAAATCCCCCCGTAGGGGGACACGCCCGACAGAAGCTAAAACCGTGGCTGCTAAGACGGCCCTCCCGGAAGGATCGACGCAGTTTCCCGGAATGAGGCGCGGCCCGCGAGACAGTGAACGGGCTTCTTCCCGGAAGGACGAAGACAACTAAGTTGTCTTCGTCCTTGCCAAGTTGAACTCTAAGACCTCCGGGAAATTGAACTGTTGGACGGATGACGACTAAGACCTCCGGGAAGTTGAACTTCCCCGAGGTCGATTTTTTTGCAGCTACGGATGTAGCAGCCCGTGCCCGGCTTCCGGGTGCCGCTGGCGGAGCTGTTTTCCTGTAAGGGTGGGGCCCTGCGCGGCGCCTAGAGGACGGCAGCCCGGTCTGGAGCACGAGCCGCCCCCGCCCCCCACATCCGTGCAAGATGAGGAGGAGGAGGAGGAGGAGGAGGAGGAGGAGGAGGAGGAGGAGGAGGAGGAGGAGGGGAATATCCAGGCCACTCGTGAGATCCGCCCTCACGACGCGCCTGGGTGTGCGACAGGGAGGAGCGGTTTCTAAGAAGCAGGCGTGGCGGCGGAGCGGGGGGGAGGTCTGGTCCGCTGTGCGCACGCGGCAGGCAGGAGGGGCGGAGGGGGAGACGGGTGAGGGCAACAGAGGGGAGGGAAGGAAGGAGTGAAGGAGGGAGGCAGGGAGGTAGGAAGGAGGCGGGGTGAGTGAGTGAGGGAGGGAGGCGGGAGGGAGGGAGGGAGGGACTGCGTGATTGAACTGCGTGTGGCGAGGGGGCCCCGCGCGGCGACTTCCCGCAGCCGTTGAAGGAGCTGCTGCGTTCAGGGTGCTCCAGGTTTCTCCTCAGGTGCACCTCGCGCACGGGTTCTCAGGGCTGGGTCTCTTGCGAGGGTTTCCTGCGGCCGCGCCCGCACCGTATAGTGTTGCATCTGTTACAATCCAGGCCTCCCAGATGGGGTCCGAGTAGGTGGGGTCGGAGGGTCGCGCCGCATCGTCGATGCATCGACGCTGCGGCTCGACGTGGAGACCATGCTTCCCCACGCCGACGTCGCCGATGCATCCCCGACGTCGCCGCTGCATCGCCGATACATCGCCCATACATGGGCGATGCATTGGCGATGCCGCGCGATCCGTCGACCCAATCCACTCGGATCCCATCTGGGAGGCTTCGAATACAAGGGATCGTGGCCGTCCGGATCAGACGCGTCGCCTGCACTGCGGCGGAGCAAGGTTCCGGACGCATGTGTGGGGACGCCGGAGGCGAAGTGGCTGCCCGGACCAGATGTCGGAGAGCCGGCCCGGGCTCCCCGTCCCCCCCCTTGTGGGGCTCCTGCGCGGTCCTCCTTGTTGCTCCCGCCGCGTGGAGCCCTCCGGCGGAGCGCCAGCAGGGAAGCGCCGGGCGTCGCCGCGCCGTCGGTGCCGACGCGCGGCCGCTGCGTCTCGGGGAAGGCCCCGAGGCCACCGGGGCAGGCGCCGCCTCGGGGGGCGCGGTGGGCCTGCAAGGCAATGCCGCGGGTCTGCCACGGTGTCGGCGTCGTCCACTAGGCTTGGGCGCGCTCAGCCTCCTCCTCCTCCGCCTCCGCCTCCGCCTCCGCCTCCGCCTCCTCCTCCTCCTCGTCCTCCTCCTCCTCCTCCTCCTCCTCCTCCTCCTCCTCCTCCTCCTCCCCCTAGCCGTTCTGGGGCGAGCCAGGTGCTCGCTCTTGCGGGTGCAATCTTCAGAGCGGCGTGCCCCCGCGGGCCGATGGCGAATGGAGTTGCAGGAGGCACGCGCGGTGCCAGCCTGGGTGGCGACCCCTGGACGTGCCGCTCGTGTGCTGCTGGCTATGTCAACATGGCATGGCGCACGGAGTGCAGGCTCTGCAAGGCGGCGCGGCCGCCACGTGGCGCTGGCACGATCGGCGAAGCCATCAACAAGGCCAAGGCGAAGGCCAAGGCCAAAGGGAAGGAGAAGGTCGTGGCGAAGCGCCTGCGCTTCGCCTCGGACGTGCCTGGGCCTGCCGCCGCCGCGGCCACGCCGGCGCCGTGGGCGCAGGGCGCGGCCAAGCGGGAGGCGGAGGAGCGGGGCCCAGCGGCAGCGGCGGCAGGGACGAGGAGGTTCGCCAGGCCCTCCTCCGCCACTTTGGCCCCAGGGAAGGCTGGTCGGCGGCCCTGGGGGCCCTGGTGCCTGTGGAGGCCGCGCCGCCGCCAGCGAAGCCCTTGGCCGAGCTGTCGCTCCAGGCCCTCCTGGCCAGGGAGGCGAAGATCAAGGGCCAGGTCAGCCGTGCCAAGGCAGCGCTGGTGGCCGTCCAGGAGGAGCAGGCGGCCGTCGCGGTCCGCGTGGCGGAGCAAGCGGACGTCCTCCAGAAGCGGCGCGACCAGCTGGAGGAGGTGGCCGAGGCTGTGCGCGCGAGGAAGCGCGCTGACCTGGAGCAGCACAAGGGGCCGTCGCCCATGGAGGTGGGCGAGCCCGTGGAGGCCGAGGACTGCCTGGGCAAGGTGCTGCTCAAGGGCCTCGAGGGCCTCGAGGCGGAGCGGGAAAGGGTCCTCTTGCTCGGCGAGGAGGGCGGCGCCCTGCTCGCGATGGCCGCCGAGGCCCGCAGCCTCGTGGAGAAGCTCGCCGCCGCCGACGCCCGTGCTCGAGAGGCAGCGGCGGCCGAGCGGGCCCGCGCTGCTGCAGCCGCGGCCGAGCGGGCCGCCGCGGCGCAGGAGGCCGCCCCCGCGGCTGATGGCGGTGATGACGGCGCTGATGGTTCTCCTGGGGGCCGCAAGCGCGTCGGCGACCTCGACCTTGGCCCCGAGCTCGTCGGGCTCGACGCCGTGTTCGACGAGGTGGGCATGGAGGGCGAGCAGCAGCGCGCAGCCTGGCGCACAGCGCTGGCCAAGCGCCAGCGGGTGGCAGGCCCCGCTTCTGGGTCGCCGCCCGCGGGCGGCGGACGTGGTGGAGCTGGTATCGGCCAACGCCACCGCGTGGGGCTCGGCGCAGGCGCTGGTCGAGTGGCTGCACGACGACGTGGGGCGGCTGCCTGCGGTGCTCTGCCTCCAAGAGCATCGCCTCAAGGGCAAGCAGGCGATGGCCCGCGCGGCGGGCTGGATGCAGGCGCGCGGCTTCAGCTGGCATGGCCAGGCAGCGCTGCCGACGGGCTCAGGGCCGCTGGAGGGCTCGGGCGGAGTGGACGAGGCCACGCTGCGGCCGTCGGCGGCCGCCGCTGCGCCAGGGCCCCCTGCCCATCGGTTCCAGGTGTGTGAGGTGAACCTGGGGTTCAGGGAGCCGTGCCGCGTCATCTCGGCCTACTTCATCACGAAGATAGGCAGGGCGAAGGAGAACATCGGGCTCCTGGCAGCGCTGCACGAGTTCGCGGGACAGCTGGAGTCGCCGTGGGTCGTGATGGGCGACTGGAACATGGAGCCCGTGGACGTTCATGAGTGGGCGCGCAGCGCAGGCGGTGCGCTCGTGGGCCCAGAGGAGCCGACCTGCGGCTCGAAGGTCTTCGACTTCGCGGTGGTCAGCAGGGTCCTCACGGGCTTTGTGGACGTGGTCGAGGTGCTGCTGAGGGCGCCGACGAAGGACCACGTGCCGTTCAAGGTGGTGCTCCGCGGCGTAGGGCCCGAGGCGAAGGTGCAGCGGCCGCTCTTCCCTGCGGCCTTCCCGCTGCCGCTGCCGCCGCCAGTGCGGCCAGCGCCGCGCGAGCGTGCCTTCTCGGTCTTCAGGCCTGAGGGAAGGCAGTCGCTCGAGGAGGGCTGCCAGGAGTGGTTCGAGGCGGTCGAGGCCTATCTGATCGACCTCTACGAGATCGCGCCGCCCAGCCGCTGGAAGGGGCGCGCGGGCGGGCTTCGCACGCAGAGGGTCGTGATGGAGGTAGCCTGGAAGCAGGACTGCAAGAGGGGCGTCGGCGCAGCCTGCAGGCGCTGGATGTCGTTCGCGGCGGCATGCGCCCGCTGGCGCGCGCTGCAGGAGGCGGCGCCTGGAGGGCGCTGCTGGGCGCCGCTGCGCAAGCAGCAGGAGGTGCTGATGGCGTTCGAGCTCGAGTGGCCAGAGGATGGCCCGCTGGCAGGGCTGTCAGTGGCCCGCGTGATGAGCTTGCTCAGCTCCTCCTCGTGCCAGCTGACGGTGCAGTTCGTCCAGGAGGAGGCGAGGCGACGCTGGGGGCTGGACAAGCAGCGGAAGGCCGCGGAGTGGCGCGCCTGGGCTCAGGCTGCGGCCACCGAGAAGGGCGGCTCGGCGGCCTGCCGCTTCATCAAGCAGGTCGCGGTGGTGCCCACGGAGGTGCTCGCGGGCGTGGGCGGCAGCGACGACCTGCGCATGCCCGTCGCGGGCGAAACTGCAGTGGCGGCGCTGCTGGAGGCGTGGCAGCCGCTCTGGGTCAAGCCGTCGCGGGCAGGCGAGGCAGCGCCCGAGAACTGGGACATCCAGGAGTCGGTGCTGCCGCCGCTGGAGCTCGAGGACCTCGAGCGCGTCCTGGGCACCTACCGCGAGGGGTGTGGCCTTGGGTGGGATAGGCTCCACCCGAAGCAGCTGCTGCGCCTCCCGCGGACCTACAGGCAGCGCTTCCTGGAGCTCCTCATGGCCTGGGAGCGGAAGCCTTCGCGGGAGGCGCTGTGGCAGCTGATCGTGGTGTTCATCCCCAAGGCTACTGGCGGCCAGCGGCCGATCGGCCTCGCGGCCATCTGGCTGAGGGTCTGGAGCAGGCTGCGGCAGCCGCTGGTGGCCCGCTGGGAGGCCTCGCTGAAGAACCCTGCCTTCTCAGGCACGTCGGAGAGCCCGTGCGAGCGCGCGGGGGCGGTGCACAACCTCCTGGCGGCCTTTGCGCGCAGCAGATGCCTCTCGGCGGCCACGGGCGTCACCGACCTGGCGAAGTTCTACGAGCACGTTAGCCACGAGGAGCTGCGCGCGCAGGCGGCCGCCACGAAGTTCCCGCTCGCGCTGCTGCAGTGCTACTGCGTGTCGTACCGCACGCAGCGCCGCGTGTCCTGGTGCGGCTCGGTCTCCCAGCCGTTCGAGGCGACCGGCGCCGTCGTGGCTGGATGCAGCGGTGCGGTCGGGCTGGCCAAGCTGCTGGTGCACGCCCTCTTCGTGAAGATCGCGCGGGGGAACCCTGTGGTGCGCCTGCAGAATGTCGTCGACGACGTGCTGCTGCAGGCAGTCGGTGGCAGGGCGCAGGTGGTGCAGCAGCTCCCCAGGGCCATGGCGGCCCTCACGGAGGGCCTGGTCGCCAAGGGGCTGGTCATCTCGCAGGCGAAGACGGGCTACCTGGCGAACAGCGAGGACCTCGGCGACGAGCTGGACGGCTGCTGGGCGCACGGGCCGCTGGCCCGCTGGACAGGCGCCCGTTGCCTCGGCGGCGACGCCGCTGATGGGCGCTGGAGGCGCGTGCGCGAGCAGGACGCTCGGCTTGGCCGCGCGGCGGAGGTCAGCGCGAGAGCGCGCCTGCTGCGCAGTGCAGGTGCGCAAGTGGGCCACATCCAGAGAGGCAGCCCCGCGGCCGCTGCCATCTGGGGCTCCGCGGTGACGGGCCTCGCCTGTGGGAAGCTGCACGGCCTGCGGATCGCCGCCATGCGTGCGGAAGGCAGGCTGTCCATGGGCGCCAGCGTCGGCCTGCGGCTGCGGGCGATGCGAGGCGCGGCCTACCGCGACCCCTTCGTGGTGCACGCGGTGGAGGTGGCGCGCTCCTGGGGCATGACGCTGGAGACGGGCCTGCCCAGCGCCGCGGTGGTGCAGGAGTGCTGGCTCGGGGCGCAAGGCTTGCTCGACCTTCGCCGCCCCTGGGGGCAGTGCCGCGACCCTGCGCAGGCATGCGTGCTGGCGCTGAGGCGGGTCGGCATCGAGATGGTGGCCGTCAATACCGTCATAGACTGGCAGGCGCGCGTCCTCTCGCTGGAGTTCTACTCGCCTGGCATGCTGGTGCAGGTGGCGCGGGAGTCGGCGATGCTGGCCTCGGACGTGCTCGCGCTGAAGCGGCTGCGCGGGCCAGGGGCCTGGGCATGGCCAGTGCGCTGGAAGGGGCTGGAGCGCCTCCTCCACGCGCGCCGCCGCCCCGAGGGGCAGGACGACGCCGAGGCCGCTGAGGGCGCAGGCTGCCAGGGGCCCGCGCCGCCGCTGCCGCACTGGCAGGCCCGCCACAGGCGAGCGCTCGCAGCGGTCCTTGGCGGCTCCCACTGGCCGCAGGAGCGCCTCTGGAAGGAGGGCAAGGCGCGCGACGGCTTGTGCCGCCTCTGCGGAGGCCGTGGCACGCTGTGGCACAGGGCCTTCGAGTGCGAGGCCTGGCAGATGCTGCGGCGGGATGCGTGCTCGCGGGAGCTGCTGGAGGGGGCGCGGCTGGTGGCGCAGCGCGGGGGCGCTGCGGCGGAGCTCTTCGCGCGGGCTGCCCCGACCCCGCCCTGGCCTTCCCTGCGACGGCCGACGCCGCGCTCGCGGCCCCGCGCTGGTTTGGAGTGCCGCCTGGCTCAAAGTTCGAGGGCGGGGTCTTCGTGGACGGCAGCGCCAGGTTTCCTGCGCTGCGCGGGGCCCGCCGCGCAGGCTGGGCGGTCGTGCAGATCGGCCTCAGCGGGGAGGTCATTGGCGGGATGCACGGCATCGTCGCGCGGGCGTACGGGCCCAATCAGGAGGCCAGGGACGGCGAGGACTACGCGTTCCACATGCTGGCCCAGTTCTGGTTGCCGTCGGCCGATGGCTCGGGCCTCGAGGTCTTCTGCGACTGCGCGGGCAGCGCGGTCGGCTTGGCGCTCTCGCAGGGCAAGGCCCTCGCGCCACTGCAGGCGCGCCGCCACCTCTGGCAGGAGTGGTGGGCTGGGCCAGGCCCGACGGCCACGGTGCGGAAGGTCAAGGCGCACAAGGAGCTCTCGGCAGCTGCCACCTGGGAGGAGGAGCTCCTGATCAGGGGCAGCAGGGCAGCCGACCCGTGGGCCAAGCGAGGCGCGGCGCTGTGGCCGATCGACGAGGAGCTGGTCTGGTTCCTCCAGGCGTGCGCCTGGCGCGTGGAGGAGCTCGGGCGCTGGGTTGGCGAGCTGGCCGCCACCATGGTAGACCGAGAGCAGCTGGACTCAGACGGGGTCGTGGGCACGGCCGACCTCGTCTACGACATCCCGCAGGAGGCGCTGGACGCGGCGGAGCAGGCCGACGCGGAGGTGGCGGCGCTGGCGCTCGAGGCCGACCTCGAGCTCGGCCAGGCGCCTGGCGCCGCTGCTGGGGCTGCTGCGGGAGAGGTGCATGGCCAGGCGCCCGCCGCTGCCGCGGCCGCTCCCGAGCTGAAGGCCGCGATTGCAGGAGCTGGTGTGGCGCGGGAGGTTCGTGGGCACTGCATCGTCGTCTCGCGCCTCGAGAATGGCGATGGGGCCGTGGCCTGGTGCATGAAGTGTGGTTGCCGATTCTGGAAGCGGTCCCCTCCTGCTGGGACAGGCCTGCTGGGCAGCTGCAAGGGACGGCCAGCCCCTGGCGAAAGGGCGGCGGAGGCGCGGCGACTCCTGATGCGCCTCCAGGAGCCCAAGAGCAAGGCCAGGCTCTCGGCCCCGCAGCCGCCCACGCTGGAGGAGCAGGCGCGGCTCGTGGCGGTGCTCCGCGACGGCGCAGACGGCGAGGCAGGCGCGGGCGCTCCCGCTGGTGCAGGGAGGCCGCCGCGCTGGGGGCTGCGGCCAGTCGTGGCGGACGCCTGGCAGGCGGCGGAGCTCCACGGCTTCGCCTCGCCCGCCGCAGCGGCCTGCTGGGCGCGGGCCCGAGTGGCGGCGGGCAGGGAGTCGCCCTTCGGCGACGGTGGCGCGGACTGACTGCCGCGCTGACGGCACCTGTAGCCTGCCGGCAGGGCGCCAGGGGGCCGAACAAAAAAATTGTCCAAAATGGCCTCCTCCTCCCCCTCCTGTGCCGGCAGATTTTCTCCGCGGCCACGCTTCGCGAGGCGGCTGCTTCCGCCTGCGCCGCCACGGAAGCTGACTGGGCCTCGTTCGACCACGTCCACGAAGTCCCTGCCGGCATGCAGATCGCCATGGGGACGGGCGTGGTCCACGCCTCCCACCGCCTCTACGAGTGGCCAGCCCACAACCTCTTCTTCTGCGGCGACTGCGGGGCTCACGGCACCACGATGGGCATGGGGCTTCGAGGAGTGTGCAAGGGCGAGACCACCCGCAAGACGGACGAGGCCCTCAGGAGGATCGCCAAGGGCGTCTACCCGTCGCACCAGGGGCCGCCCAAGCCCGTCATCGAGGCCAAGGCCATTTCCGCCACGATCGCCCATGTGGTCGGCGGCGGACTGGCTCCCGCGGACCCCGCGATCTCCGAGAACCTCCCCGATGCCGGCACCATGGGGCACCAGCTCGAGGCTGTCGTCGGCATCCTCCACGGCCAGGCGCTCAGGCGGCCCAGCGCCCCTCCCGCAAGCAGGCTCGGGAGCCAGGCGGGCCCCAGCCAACTGCTCGGCGGAGGCGGCGCGCGTCCTCGGGCCCCGAAGCGGGGCAAGGGGGAAACGCCACTGCGGCGGCCACGGCGGCCACTGGAGGAGCCGCCAGGGCCGCCCCCGAGGACTCCTCGAGCGGGCAGTTGCCGGCGCCGCAGTCCGGCAACCCCGCGGCTGCGGGCCGGCGGCGCCGCAGCCAGCCTAGTCAGACGACGCCGACCCGCGACGGCCAGACTGAGGCCACCGTGCAGGCGACAGGCGGTCCCTTCGGTCCTCGCCTCTGGCTGCCCGACTACACGTCCCCGCTCTCGGGTGCGGTCATGGCGTACTGCGCGGCGAGCCACCCAGCCGAGCTGGACCCTTACCAGACCCACCGGCAGCGCGCTACACCGACATCACCCCGCCCGCAACTTGGCCCCGCGGAGGCCCAGCGGCAGGAACGCCCCACGGCTTCGGCGGCAGACGAGCGCACCTTCGGCCAGAAGGTCGCCTACCTCCTAAGCGCGGCTAGGAGGCGGATCACAGGCCAGGGCCCGCTGGAGGACCACCACCAGCAGCACCAGTCGACCGACGGCCACGAGGCCACGCCACGCCCGTCCTGCGGCGCGCATGTCGCCCAGTTGGTTAGAGGAGTGCGCTGGGACCCCGACGGGGGCAACTCTGCACCAGGGTATCTCCGTCCCTCGACCGCTGCCCCAGACGTGGGGGTGGCCGATGCCAGCGGGGCGAGGAGCACCAATTGGGCGGGGTGCGCTAGCAGCGGGCACGCGGACAAGCACCACCCGACCGAGCACCGCGAGGCTCGGCCTCGCCCGACCTGCGACGCGCATGCCGCCCAGTCGGTTAGAGGAGTGCGCTGGGGCCCTGACGGGGGCATCTCTGACCCAGGGCATCTCCGTCCCCCAGTCGCTGCCCCAGACGTGGGGGTGGCCGATGCCAGCAGTCCGGGGAGCACCGACTCAGCGGGGTGTGCAAGCGGCGGGAGTGCGGACCACCAGCACCACCCTCGGCACACCACAGGAACAGGGGCACCGGCGGACGCGCCACCGGCGCCGCCGACGCGCGGGCGGCGGCTTTCCCGCAAGACCCCGCCACCCGCTGCCCACCCCAGGGGGCTGGCGGTGGCGAGGGAGTGGCGGACGCGCCATTGGCGTCGCCGGTGCGGGCGCGCGCGGCGCGCGGCCCGTTTGTACCTGGCGGTGTATAGGTTAACCGCCCCGTCCCCCCTGACTTCTGGTGCCCTGGACCTCGTGAGCCTGCTCATGGGGGCCAGGGGCGCCGTGGAAGCTGCGCCCACCCATCCTCCCCCTCCTCCTCTTCCTCCTTCTCCTCCTCCTCCTCCTCCTCCTCCTCCTCCTCCTCCTCTCCTCCTCCTCCTCCTCCCCCTCCTCCTCTTCCTCCTTCTCCTCCTCCCTCCTCCTCCCCTCCTCCTCCTCCTCCTCCTCCTATCCTCCTATCCTCCTCCTCCTCCTCCTCCTCCCCTCCTCCTCCTCCTCCTATCCTCCTCCTCCTCCTCCTCCTCCTCCTCCTCCTCCTCCTCCTCCTCCTCCTCCTCCTCCTCCTCCTCCTCCTCCAGGACGAAAGGTGCGGCGACGCACCGCGGTGGAGGCTGGGGGGGATCGTCCAGGGCTGGCCCAGTCGGCGCTTGCCGCAAGGCCTTTGTGGGGGGAGGCGGGAGCGCGCCCGAGGCCCCCGAGGCGGCCGTCGGCGCCGCCGTGGCGTCGGTGCTGCTCTCGCGGGCGGACGCGCCGGGCTCGGCCGCCAGGGCATCGGCGCCGTGCGTCGTCGGAGAGAGGCCGTCGGCGCACGGGGCTCTGGGCGTCCCCTGAGCTCACCACTCACCAAAGCACCCCAACCCAACCCGAAGGCATCAACCAGAGGAGGAGGAGGAGGAGGAGGAGGAGGAGGAGGAGGAGGAGGAGGAGGAGGAGGAGGAGGAGGCCGAGGAGGAGGAGGCAGAAGCACATGGGCCCCGTACCTCCCCCCAGCCCGACATTCGGGTCTAATTCGGGCCTTCGGGTTGGGCTGGGGTGGTCTGGTAGGTAGTCATGATCGGCCACGCGCAGGGGGGGTAGGGGGAGGTTGGAAGGCGCGGGCCTTCTCTAAGAAGAAGCCTCCTGCTCAGAAGCCTTCCACCCCCTCTCCCTACACCCTTGTACGCGCTGCCAGCCTGAGATCCTGGCGTGTGCATTTTTTGATCTGGGCGTTCTCGCTCGGTTTTGGGCCCCGAGGCCCTCACAGGTCGATCCGGCTCGAAAAATGGCGCAGATAGATGGGGTTTAGAGCTCCTGTAAATGATTTTCCGCAATGTTGTATTTTTTTGCCCCGTCGGGTCGTAGGGTCTGTGGGAACGCCGTCGGCGCCCAGTGCTGGACGCCTCTGGAAGTTAGGATGCATATCCTGGGAGGTTGAATTCAGCATCGGCGCTGGTAGATTCCTAGTCAGAAAATTGGCCTAATCGGGCTTACTCTCGCATTGCCCATCTTGATCCCGCTCATTCCAGGCTAATTCTGTGCAGTCCAGCCTATTATTTCTGGGCCTGATCCGTCCTGGTCCAGCTCAGTGGCTCCTTGATCGCGGGCTTAGTAGCCCTCAGTCGTTCTGACGAAGACTTCCCCCGAGTTGCCTCCCAATGGAAGTCTAGAGGGATGGGAGGTGAACATTTCGAGTACGTCTTCGCGGCGGAAGGTTTCTTGCAGTCTTCGGCCGCTGGGGGGCCCTCTTCTAGGCCCCAGGACCAGTGGAAGTGTACGGTCAGGAGCTCTGGCCCAGCGCGTCGTGCCGTCGGCTCTGGCCTAACAGTCTTCGGCGCAACACGCCATCCCCGCTCCCATTCCACAGCGTCCGCGTCAGGAGCTGCTGCCAGCCTCCCCCCCCGCGGACGCAGCGGAACGCCATCCGCTTGCAGGGCACAGCGTGTCGCCAGGGACGCCGCCGCGGCGCTCCAAGCAGAAGCTCCTCGCCGTCGTTCCCAATCGCGCTGGCGTCGTGGACAATGACAGGACGGAAGGTTTGTACCGTGTTCGGCCTCTGGGGGCCTTTGCCATGCCCCGGGAGGCTCCTGGACCGTGGAAAGTGAACCACTCGGGATGGAACATCTGTTCTGGGGGAAGGGTCGGGCATTTTCTGGACCTACTTGAGCAGGCCGAAAGATTTTCCTCTTGAGGCCCACATGACAAATGCGAAGCGTCGTTGACTTTAGCGGAGGCGGACGCAACGATCATATCGCGCTCGCGTCGAGGTGGGGTGCGGCATATGTTATGGGAGGCTGCGGGAGTTGGCCAGGCCCGCTGTGGCGCTCGAGCACCCACATGTTATGGAGGCTGCGGGAGTTGGCCGGGGCAGCTGTGGCGCTCGAGCAACGACATGTTAGCGGAGGGGTTCGGAGAGGTGGCCAGGCCCGCTGTGGCGCTCGAGCTCCCGACTTGGGCACCTCGGTCGTTTTGCCTCCTCCCTCCTCCCACATCCGCCTATTCCGTCCTCCCTTCTCGTCCGCCCCTCTCCTCCGTAGGGAAACCCCTACCCCGTAGAATCATAGCTTGGGCTGCAGGTCCAAGGCTCCGTGGATCCATTGCCCCTTCGGTCCCTTGAATTAATTGTTATCATCGATTTATTCCAGCAAAAGAACTGGATCCACGAAGCTTCCACGCCAAAAGATTGGACCCAGAAGACACGGACATTGGATCCACGTGACTCTCGCACACACGTAATTGGATCCAAATGGATCCATGCGTTCCCATGCAAGAGGAAAAAACTGTCGGCCTGGGGATGTAGTATTGACCAAACAGGACATCACATGTCTGGGTGTGGAAGTGTAGAGGTATGGGAGGTGAGTAGTCTCGAGCACCGGGAAGCCGAAAGCTTGGAGGGTTGGGATGTCTTGGGGCTGGAGCGCCTGGCGCGGGGACTCTTGTTTGCAGAGTTCGGGGCTCCGCGGTTCTCCCATCGGCGGCGCTTCGCCGAGGGCTCTCTGGGAGCTTTTGGCGTCGTCCCGAACCGAACGCACCCTTGAGGCCCAAGCTGCGCCCGCGACGACGCACGGGATGCTCGACCTTCGCCGCCGCGAAACATTTTGCGGTCTGGTGTTCTGGGCTCTGGCCCCCTTCGGCGGCCGTTTCGGGCAGTAGCCTGCGGGGAAGGGGTCGGGTTCTCTGGGGCCGCGGCCTGAGAAAATCACAGCGGAGGACGTCACGGAAGCGGCGGGGTCGACACAAACGGGGGGTCGGCCAGAGCGCCGGGACCCTGCGGGATCCTGCAGAGAGCCCATGGGTGCGCTGGCCTGGGCTGGCGCGCAGGAGCCCGCAGGGCCCTGCAGGCTTGGGCAGGATCCTGGGAAGCCCGACTGGCCCGGGTCTGCATGGACCTGGGTCGGTGCGTCCCCGATGAGGGGGGAGGCCCCTGGGAGCCTGCGCGGGCATCCCACTGGGATGACCACGGGGGTTGCTACGCGTGGCTGAGATCCTGGCGTGGCATTTTTTCACAACGGGCGTGGTCGCCCTTTTCTGCCCAGGGGACCCTCTCACAGATGGATAGCTTCGAACAACGATTACGCAGGAAGATGGGGTCTGGGGCTCCGTTCGCGTAGTTGTGCAATGTCGCATTTGTTTTGCAGCGTCAGATTTGAGGGGATGACTGCAGGATATGCTGAGGGGATTGGGGGTTTTAGGCGGTGGCTGTATCTGGCCCAGCCTGGCTTAGAAGCGGGATGCACGTGCCTCAGGTGGCTTGGGGGGGTGGGGGGGGGTGATGGCTCCGCCAGGGGGGCGGAGCCCACCTAGTCTGGATCGCTGGCCCCCCAGATCCCCTTCGGGAATTGGCAGCCCACTTATAAGCCAGGTTTGGCCAGACATCGCCACCTTGGCATCCGCTTGTGACCCACCTGTCCCCTCTGGAGCCCCAGCGGTCATCCCAGCGGGAGGGTCCCAGACGGACCAGGCAGAGGCACCCGAAGGAGTATCCACGAGGGGTGCAGGCCCAGACATGCTCGCGTGACGCGGGGGGGCCCAGCTTTGAGCAAAGCCTTCCAACGCTTGATTACCAACGCCACGCCCTCAGATCTATGCAGCTTTCTTACCTTGCGTCCACGCTTTCTGGGGGGAAGCAGCAGCCTGGCAA
>CAUYUJ010001125.1:52770-82770 GCA_963575745.1 Prorocentrum cordatum | reverse complement strand
GGAGGAGGTGGAGGAGGAGGAGGAGGAGGAGAAAGAGGAGGAGGAGGAAGAGGAGGAGGAGGAAGAAGAGGAGGAGGAAGAAGAGGAGGAGGAGGAGAAGAAGGAGGAGGAAGGAGGAGCCTCTCCTCCTCTTTCTCAGCAGCCGTTCGCAGCGTTTCCGAAGGACCCATGGGGCACAGCAACTACCGAGGGCTGCCTCCTCCCCCTACGTATCGTCCTCCTCCTCCTGGCCGCCGTCCTGCCCCTTGCTCTCGCGTCCGTAGCAGTCCTGGCGCCATGTAGCGATGTGCAGCATCTCAGTCCCCCGCACTCGAGCCCTCGTCCAGGGCAGCCCCATGCACCTCTGCGACACCCTGGGCGGCCCCGCCGTGCCCGTGCAGGCCACACACAACGTGCCCTTCGACTGCCGCTGCCGTTCCGCACCGCGACAGGTGCCGGTGCCGTTCCGCGCGCCACGGCTGCCGCCACCGTTTCGCGCCGCGCCAATCCGTTCATTGTGTTTCGGGGGTGGACAGAACCCCCGACAGTGACACGTCGATTAGTGATTTGTCCGTTTTCGGTTCTCGAGAGGGCTCCGTGGCCGTGATTTTCCAGGCTTGCGCCCGTTAGGTTTGGGCCTCAGGTCGTTTTCACTAAACCACGTTTTACTAAAGGGAGGTCTGTCCATCCCCGAGTGTTCGCCTGCCTGCCGGCGAACGGCCAGCAGCTCGACGTGCTGGCGCCGCGTGAGGGAAGAAGGCAGGGCGCGACACGGAAGCTCCTTCACTGGCGCAGTGCCTTCACCCGCGCGGTCTCAGCGCGGCCAGCAGGAGGTCCAGACGCGATGGCGATGCCGGAGCGGCCCCGGCCCCCCTCTCCAGGGTTCGCCCGCCTGCCGGCCCGGGTCAGGGGCCGCGGCCCGCAGGGCGCCAGGGAGCCGGCGCCCCTCCTGGCCGCGGCCGGGCTCGGCCCGAGAGGCTTGGCCCAGGGCCGTGCCCAGGGAGAGTTCCAGGAGCGGTGCGCGGCAGAAGTGCTTCGGGTGCGTCTCGAGCGCATGCGAGCGCAGCTACGTAGTGCTCCTCAGGTCGCCATTCGCCTCACGTTCGGCCAGTTCGAGGAAACAAGCAAGGCTGAGGTCCAGCCGCCGGCCGTTGGATCGGCACTCTCGCGCTGAGCATCGCGTTGATGCATTGGAAGAGGCGCGACATACTCTATCAGAGCGACTGCGGCGGCTGAAGGCTGACTTTGGTCCGGCCCAAGCTACGCCCCCGAATTGCGGCCTTGCTCGGACGATGCAGAGGAAATGCTTCGAAAACCAAAGCGATTAACCGCTTCAGCCCGCGATGAAGCGCCTCGTCTCCAGGCCGAAGAAAGTCTCAGCGAATGGTGGATATTCCTTTGGCACTGGCGTCAGGCTTGTCAAGTCGTCAACTCGTCTTTCGGACGGCGGGCCCGTTGGAGGCCACGATCCCTGACCGATCGGACAGCGTCCGGTTGCGATGCGTTGCGGTTCGGCGCTGGCCACTGGCGGTCGTTCCACGTTGTAGATCTGGGTGGTCGGCGCGTTCCTATCCAGTGGCCGTCGGCCCATCTCGCCAGTTTGCTCAGGTCGTTGAACAGAGGCCTTTTCGAGGCCATTCGGAAGGCTTCGCAAGAGTGGCGTCCCGGGGGATTTCTGGGGCCTCTTGGGGACCTCGGAAGGGGCCTCAGATAATCCAGAGGACCGACCACACGTCGTTCTGAGTGTGCGCTCGGTGAGCCCACGCGGCTTGGACCAGATCGTTCAATGTTGGGAAACTCCGCCGCCACCGTTGTCCTAGGTACCTTGACGACCAGCGCACCCCTGTGGCACGAGCCTATCCGTGCTCCTGGCATGTGGGCGCGCGGAGCTGAGCGACGCAGGTGCACGCTGCTGAACGCTTGAAGCCCACGTCCAGCCCAGACATCCGATGGTTTTTGTTGTCATGTCCTGCGGCCGCTTTCTCAAGACATTGCTTTCGTCCAGGACCCATGTTTGGGAGCGGGCGCGGAACCGGAGCAGGGCACGACCTGCCAGCGCAAGCAGAGGCGTCTCCCGAATCTGGCCAGCGAGGCCGGAGCCGATGCCGGCCGCAGCGGGCTGCAAGCACAGGTCAGGAGGGGAAAAAACACACAGACACAATTAATCGTCGACTCCCAGGAAAATATGGGAAAATATGGGAAGTGGGGGGTAAGACGAAAACCCAGAAAATATAGGAAAATATGGGGAATATGTTTATTTGTGTCTATTTATTTGTGTGTCCTGGGGCCCCTTCAACAGGGGGCGCCCCGCAGGCCTGGCCGGCATGCCCGGCGCGGCCCCCCCGAGTTCCACTCTGGCACGGCCGCCTGCTTTCCTTGTCCCCATGTGCTCCTCCTATCCTCCTCCCCCTCACTTTCATCCTCCTCCTCCTCCTCCTCCTCCTCCTCCTCCTCCTCCTCCTCCTCCCCTTTCGTTGGCCGCCTTTCCCTGCGCCTGACATCCGAGAGTTCTTAGCAAACGCTGCTCCCCGCGCCCATACTTTGGATGCTCCGCTCCTGTTTTTAGAAAAGCTGACGTATGCTCTCAAAACAGCTAAGACGAGAGCGCCTGGGCCCTCTCGTCTTCCTTATGCTGCCTGGCTCTCTCACCCGTGTGCCACTGTCTGCCCCCATGGAGTTCAGGAGCGCATGTATTCAGGGGATTCCCTCCCGTTCGAGGCCAATCATTATCTTTTCGCTTTCTTGCTGAAAAGTGGGGTGGGGGAGGACGCGAGGCGTGTCACTAGGAAGTGTCAGGACTTGAGACCCCTCAGCCTGAAGAGTAGTGAAGCGAAATCAATCAGCTCTGCTACCAATTTCACGCTCAAGTCGCTTGTAGCAGAGAGAGTGCACTGTGCTCGGCGAGTTTATCTAGCAGGAAGCAATTTCGCGTGTAATATCGCCTTGTTGGGCGCTGAGGCTAGGATATTGGGCTGGCAGCAAAACAATGAAGAACATCGGACGCTTCTCCTGTCTTTCGATTTCAAAGCTGCTTTTCCAAACTTGTCCAGGGTATGCTTGGAACATGTTATGTGTCATTATGGCGTTCCCCCCCGGATCAGATACAATATATGCCCTGTATACTGCTCCTGTCGCGTTTGCTAGGTTCGGAGATATGGACCTTGGGCCGTTGTTCGAGTTGCCTATTGGAGTCCTCCAGGGGTGTCCTCTGTCAGGGAGTCTCTGGGCCCTTGCAGTGGACCCCATCCCCTGCCTCCTTCGCATGCCTCCATCCCTTCTCCAAGTGATGGCGTGGTTCGCGCACGTGCCGACGATAGCCGATTGATGTTGGCTCGTATCTCCTCGCTCCCATGTTTCGCACGACTTTCCCGCGCAGCTGAGTCCCTTGCAGGTTTGGAGCTCCAGCCGAAGAAATATATAGCGGTATTCTTGTCGATGCCAGTTGATCACAAGCTCAAGCAACGCACGCTGCTTGATCCAGAGTCGGTCGATTCTGAGTGGCAGCGCTTTCAACTTCCGGATCATATAAACTATTTGGGTGTCGTTGTGGCCCCCGTGCGACCGCGCTCCGCCAATGGCAGAATCCCATGGGAAAACGGTGGTCCCGCATCCATGCCACCAGTGCCACCAGAGCGCCTCCGTCTGCTCTTACGTTGCTGTAGTGTGTAGCTTCCTTGTGGCGCACGTGCATCATCAGGCTCCAGCTAACGAGAATGCTCCAGTTGTTCGCATTGCCCAGGGTTTGCCTCGGTGGAGGGGACGGAGTGCCATCGTTCAAATATTCACTGATGCATGTTTGTGCAAGCCTCGCGGCACACCGTGCTTCGATAGCGGCAGGGAAGGCTGAGGTCGTTTTTGTCCGGTCGTCGGAGAGGGGTTGGGGAGGCCGAAGGTACAGCGTGCGTGCTGTACCTTTGCAGCTCACGAAAGCTCTGTCCTGACAACGTCTGGGACTCTGCGTCACAGGTTGAGAAACTGGTTTCCTGATTTGAGGGTTCACGAGGATCTTCAGGACAGGTGGAGCATTGTTTCTTACCGCTCTTCTTGAGTAGGCGTGAGCCTGCCGTCCCTTGGTGCCTTGGTGCTCTCAAGACGCCCTGTGGAGCCTGAACTACCTCGCGTCGGATGCATGTTGTCCCAGACTCTGAAGGCGTGTGTCATGGGCTGTCTCGGCTATCGCGACAACGCTCAGCATTACTTGACCTGGCATCGCTCGGACGTGTGCATTTTCTCTCGGCGAGAACCACTGAGGACGATCCTGGACCATCGAGCCCCCCCCCAAAAAAAGACCACGCACGAAACCGACAAATGCCCCGGAAATGGACGTCCGAGCGATGGCGAGTATTGATGTGCCCTCGTTTTTTGGGGGGATGCGATAAACTGGGGGTAGGGGGAGAGGAGGAGGAGGAGGAGGAGGAGGAGGAGGAGGAGGAGGAGGAGGAGGAGGAGTCGAGCGTTTTTTTGGACGTCCGAGCGGCGGCCGCTCCCTGGGCGCGTTCTGGTACGGCTGGGCTTCTGGGCGGAGCGCCGGCGCGCCGAGCGGTCGGCACACTCGCTCGCGTTTCGGTCGCTCGCTCGCTCGCTGCTGCCTCCTACAAGTACCCCCTCCTCCTCCTCCTCCTCATCCTCCTCCTCCCCCTCCTCCTCCTCCTCCTCCTCCTCCTCTTCCTCCTCCTCCCTCCTGGAGGAGGAGGGGCTCGAGGCGGCTTCTCGTTGCTCTCTCGCTGCTCTCGCTCCCTGCACGACTACAGTCAAAACCATAATAAGGACGCGCGACTTTGCTCAGGGTGCCCTTGCGTCCTTGCTCTTCCTTGCTCTGGAGTCCTTGGGGTCTTCGCCGTCCGCCGCCCCAGAAATCCCCACTTCGGCCTCCAAGGGTCTTGCGTCCTTTTACCGCGCGACCTTACTAGGGTTTTTGACTGTAACCCCCACCCCCCCTGCACGACCGCTCACGGACTCCTGCCGCCGCTCGCTCTCGTGCTCGCGCCACCCAGCGTCTGCGAGGCGCGTAGGTGACCGGGAGACTCTTCAGGGGACGTTCACTCCCCTCTTTTTGGCACATCTTCCTCCTCTTCGTCCTCCCCCCCCTCCTCCTCCTCCCAATTTTATCCTCGTTCTCATCATCCTCCCAGCATGCCACGGTTGCTCATCCTTCTCCCGGCCATCCGCATCCACCCCGTTTCATGCTCTTGCTTCGCTTCACTCCTCCTCCTCCTCCTCCTCCTCCTCTTTCTCCTCCTCCTCCGTCGTCGTCGTCGTCGTCTTCTTTGTCGTCCCCCTCCTTCATCAAATTTCATCCTCGTCCTCATCCTCCTCCCGGCCCTGGCCCCCTCCGTCCACCTCGTTTCATGCTCCTGCTGCTGCTCCCCCATCCTTCATCTCTTTCGCCACCTGCTGCTCCTCACTCCTGGTTCTACTGGTTTCCCCTTCTCTGTTCCACCCCCCCTTCACTCCTCCTCGTGCTCGTTGTCTTCCTGGTGTCCCTTCATCCTGCTGCTGATGATTCCCCTTCTTGAACTCCTCCTCCGCCTCGTGCTTTTCCTTCCGCTCCTCTTCCCCGCTGTCCTCAGCCCCTTCCTCTTGCTCCTCCTCCTCCTCCTCTTCCTCCTCCTCGCTTCGCGCTCCTCGTCATCATGCTCCGTTCCCTGCTCGTGCTGCCGCTGGTCTCCCTGATGTTTTTTCTGCTGCGCCTGCTCCTGGCCATGGCTCCCTCTCTGCTGCGGCCCCGATGCCCGCGAGAGCTCTCTTGCGGCTCCTGCTCCTGCTCTTGATGACAGGGGGTTAACACAAACGTTTGACGGCCCCAGCCCGATCCACACGATTCCCCCCGTCGAGCCGCAGACAAACGGAGTCGCCTGCGCCGACACCCGCGCTCAAGCTGCCTGCGTCAGTCGTGTGCACGCGCCCTGGTTTCCGATGTGGCCTGCCGCACTGGCGGCCCGCGGAAACCGCGGCGCAAGGGCGCTGTGTTTTCTTGCGTGAGGCCAGTTTCTTGTCGTCGCTCAATTGACTTTCAGACGGCTTGATCGGCTTGAGCGCTATGCCGCGCTGAACCTCGTCCTCCTCCTCCTCCTCCTCCTCCTCCTCCTCCTCCTCCTCTTCCTTCTCCTCCTCTTCCTATTCCGCCCATCCTGAGTCCACTGCTGCTCTTCCTATTCCGCCCAACAGGCGACGTGCGGCCCAGACATGGGCGACGCCGCGGAGATCTGGGTGGAGGAGCCGCCGATGGCTCGAGAAGGTCGCCCCCCCCCTCTTGCGGGGGAGCGGCAACAGAAGAGCCCCCCCCCCCACAGCCGCGAGGGGCTCCCTCACCTCGGCGGGCCTCCATGCGCTCAGGGGGGCGTTGAGGTTCTAGGGCTTTGGTGACGTCTCTGTGGGTCCTCGCCCGGCTGTTCCAGTCCCAGTGCCAGTACCCCGACCCCCGACGTCGCGATTCTCTCGCAGCGCCGACCCCCAGAGGTCTTCCACCCCGAGTCGCTTTGTGGACGGCCCCGAGAGCGGGGAAAGGGACCCCGAGAGCCGAAGCGGGGGGAAAGCTTCCCGTCGCGAGCCTTTCACAGCGCAAGTGGGGCCTGGGGGATGCTCTCCGGCGGCAGCCGCGCCTCGCCGAGAGCGCTCCGCGGGGGGGGCCCCGCTCGCCCCGAGCGGCCGCCGCGGAGCCTTTTGCCGCGGGCGCCCGGAGAGCACCGCGCAGGGCCAGGCCCCTGCGGGGCCCAAGGGCTCGCCGAGGCCCTGACGGGGGGAGCCCACGTCGCCCTCGGCGGCCTCTTTCGGCCCTGGGACACGCCTGGGGCGGCCCTGGCCCAGGAGCCCCTCGGGGCGTCACAAGTCGGCCAGGCCCGGGGCTCGCCGAGGCCCTGGTGTGGGGAGCCCACGTCGTCCTCGGCGGCCTCGTTGAGGCCTGGGGCACGCCTGCGGCGGCCAAGACGGAGAGCCCCCCGAGGCATTGCGAGAGCACGACGGAAGGCGCTTCGCTGCGTTCGGCCAGGGCCGGGGCTCGCCGAGGCCATGAGGGGGGGAGCCCACGACGTCGTCCTCGGCGGCCTCTTGAAGCCTGGGGCACGCTTGGGGAGAGCCCCTCCAGGCATTGAAAGCCACGACGGAAGGTTTCTCGCTATTGTGCGGCCCCTGGGGGCCCTCGCTAGGCCCCGTGGCCGTCAAAGAAGGACTCGGTAGGAAAAGCTGGTCCAGGGGGATGGGCCGGGGCTTCTGGTGGTCGACGTCATGCCATGACATCGGGGGCGGCCAACGGGGGGGTGATGACCAGACCATGAGGTAGTTGTTCTACCCGTGGAGACGACGGGCGTGACGGGGACTGAGGCCAGGGGGGGAGGGGGCCGGTCGTCTCGCGGTTCGCGCCGGCGACGTCTTGGGATGCCTACGACTAGCCCATTCCCAGACAGCGCTTGCGCCATTCGAGTCGTGGCGTGGCCAGGGAGGAGAAGGGGGGGGGGACGGAGGGGCCGGGCACGGGCGTTATCGCGAATAAGCAACAGGACCTTGAGATGATTATGCTGCTGCTGCTCCTGATGATGATGATGATGATGATGATGATGATGATGATGATGATGATGATGATGATGATGATGATGATGATGGTGATGGTGATGGTGATGATGATGCTGATGATGATGCTGATGATGATGATGATGATGGTAATGGTGATGATGATGATGATGATGATGATGATGATGATGGTGATGATGATGATGATGATGGTGGTGGTGGTGGTGCTGATGATGCTGATGATGATGGTGATGATGATGATGCCGATGATGATCATGATGATGATACTGGTGATGCTTATGATTATGATGCTGATGATGATGCTGATGATGATGATGCTGATGATGCTGATGATGCTGATGATGCTGATGGTGCTGATGATCATGTTGATGATGATGATGATGCTGATGATGATGATGCTGATGATGATGATGCTGATGATGATGATGGTGATGATGATGATGATGATGATGATGATGATGATGCTGATGATGATGATGATGATGATGGTGATGATGATGCTGCTGATGATGATGCTGCTGCTGCTGATGATGATGATGATGATGATGATGATGATGATGATGATGATGATGGTGATGGGGATGCCGGGTGATGCTGCTAGGGTGGGGGGTCATCATGGCTGGTGCTAGGGTATCTCCGCGGATTTCAGGGCCCCCTCTTCTTGCTCCAGAGCGTCGCCTGGCCCGCGCCCCTGGGCAGCGCGCACGTGCCGGCTCGGGGCCTGGGCGTGCGCCTCCCCCCCTCCTCCTCCTCCTCCTCCTCCTCCTCCTCCTCCTCCTCCTCCTCCTCCTCCTCCTCCTCCTCCTCCTCCTCTCCTCCTCCTCCCCTCCTCCTCCTCCTCCTCCTCCTCCTCCTCCTCCTCCCCCCTCCTCCCCCTCCTCCCCCTCCTGCCCCCTCCCCTCCTCCTCCTCCTCCTCCTCCTCCTCCTCCTCCTCCTCCTTCTTGGACGCCCCCCCCCCCTCCCCCTGGACGCTCCTGGACCTGGCCAGGCCCCTCGCCGCTCTGTCTCCTCGCGCCCGCCCTCTGTCCGTTCCCTAGGACGGGCGGCCGCTCCCTCCCCAGGCGTGATCGCGTCGCAAAATCTCCCCAATTTTCCAAGTTCCCCGGGACGGCAAGTTTTTCCCAGTTTTCCAAAATAATCGGGACGGCAAGTTTTCCCCAATTTTCCGCCCCTGGGGGCCCTCGCTGGTCCCCGGGAGCTTCAGAGAACGACTCAGGATGAAAGACTGGCCCCAGGGAAAGCGTCGGGATTTCCGGGGGCGCCGTACGGAAAAAGGCAGGACGTCGTATGTCTGGCTGGGTCCCCTTCTCCCGCATCGGTGCCAATGTTGCCCTCGCGTAGCCTGCCCAGGCCGACTCGTGCGATCGCCGAGTCCGCGACAACGACTGCTGATCTGGGCGTCCCGTGGAGTGGCGCCGCCCGCTCCGCCAGTACGGAGAGCGTCGCCACTTGGCCGGCCGCCTGTGAATACATGCGGCCGTCGCGCCCTGCGCACGGCTCTGCTCGGGGGAAGCCTGAGGCCGCAGCACTGCTGACGGAGGGCTGCATGTTGCGCGGGTTTGGTCGAGAGGGATGCCAGTTTCTCGGGTTCAGAGCTGTGGGAACCCATCGGCTCCTATTTGTGCGAGACATGTCTAGATGCGGTTCGATTTGAGCAGGCGCGTGTGGGCGCTCATGGAAGTCTCCGCCGAGCTCAGTCATTTCCGGGGCGCCCGAACTGGCTTTTGAACAAGAAACGCGCCGATTTCAAAGCAGGTTTGGGGCTCCGGATTGGTGTGCCCTGCTTTCGGCACCCCGACTGTTGCAGAATCGGCGATCTCATTCCCGCGCGCACGTGTCATGCTGCGCCGGCTAAACAAGGTCAACATGTCTGCTGGCCTCGCACCGCGTTTCCGACCGCAGCGTGCAATCACGAGCGACATCAGCGCGAACACGTGGGTCCGTAGCCCTCGGGTCAAGGAGAGCTCGTCCTCCTCCTCCTCCTCCTCCTCCTCCTTCTGTTACTGTTCCTCCTCCTCCTCCTCCTCCTCCTCCTCATCCTGCTCTTCCTCCTCCTAATTTTTCTGCTCCTCCTCCCTTTCCTCCTCCTCCGCCTCCTCCTCCTGTTCCTCCTCCTCCTCCTCCTCCTCCTCCTCTTTCTGTGCTCGCAGCCCCCGCGAGCATCAGATGCGGCGCTGGGTCTTCCTTCTGGTGGTGCTCGCGTCCGCAGGCGCGGGCCTGGTCGGCTGGCGGCTCGCCACGCGCAGCGACGACCTGTACGGCGCTGCACTGCGCTCGCAGAGGGCGCAGGCACAGAGCGCCTCCGGCATCTCTAGGCTCGGCCTGGCCTCGCTGACGCTGGAGATAGGGGGACGAAAGCTTACGCACACATCAAAACTCGGAGGTCCGCGCGGACCTCCGAGTTTCTATGTTTATGCCTTTTTCGTTCCCCTAGGAGAAGGCCCGCGACATGGGCCTCCCCAGCTGGCGAAGCATGATGGGCCGATTCTCCGCCACCACTGCCGTAGGTAGGACGAGGGAGAAGGGAGGAGTGGGAGGTCGTCGTCGTCCTCCTCCTCCTCCTCATCCTCGTTCTCCTCCTGCCTCCCCCTCCTCCTCCTCCTCCTCCTCCTCCTCCTCCTCCTCCTCCTCCTCCTCCTCCTCCTCCTCCTCCTCCCTCCTCCACCTCCTCCACCTCCCTCCTCCTTCCTCTCCTGCCTGTGGCAGTGGTGGCGGCAAATCGGCCCATCAAACCAGCCCCGAGGACGCGGGGCGCTCCGAGCCCTCCGCTCCGGCGGCGAGCGCCGAGGCGGTCCTGCAGCGGGCGGGGGAGGCCAGGACGCAGGGCCCGCCCGACGACGCCGCCGACGCACCGCCGCACACGGCCGCGCCGCCGGCCGCGCCGGCGGAGCCCGCGGCGGCAGAGGGCGCCGCGGGCGCCGAGGAGCGCCCCCCCAGCGGCAGCGCTCCTCGGCCCGCGGGGGCGGCGCCCCGCGGCGGCGGCGGCGAGGCAGTGGCCAGCCTTAATTACGCCGGGCCTGCCCCATCTACAGGGGGAGCCATCGAAAGGAATCCAAAAAACAGTCGGGGGACGCTTCCTGCGTTATTCTTTGTTTCCCAGTGATGTTGTTTGAGCATCTGTGGCCTAGTTTTCCTATACCTTTCCTCCAGAGCCCGCCCGTGGGGGGGGGCATGCCCGGCCCCCTCCCACCCCGCCCGCAGAGCCCGCCGCGCCCGCCGGCGGCGGCCCCGGGCCGCCGGCGGGGCCCGTGGGGGGCGGCGCCGCGGGCGGCTCGGCGGCGGCGGCGCCGCCGGCGGCGGGCGGCGCGGCCGAGGAGGCCGCCCGCGCTTCCGGCGGGGGGAGCCTCTCCATAGTCGGGAGCGGAAAAGAGGGGGGTGATGACTAGGGGGGGTGGATATCATGGCGCGGGCCATACGATATGTCCCAAGGTTTCATGGCGCCTCTTCTTATTTCATTACGTCCCTGGCCCCCCCGCTGGGCCGCGCACATGCCGCCGGTCATGATTTGCACCCCCCCTCTTGGACACCCCCCTCTTGGCCGCTCCCGACATAGGCAGCCGAAAAACGACATAAACATAGAAACTCGAAGGTCCGCGCGGATTTTTTGGACCTGCGCTGGGCCCCCCTCCCTGGCGCGCGGAGCGCGCCAGGGGCGGCGCCGGAGGCGCCGCCAGGGGTCCCCAGCGCCGATCCGAGAAATCCGCGCGGACCCCCGAGTTTTTATGTTTATGTCATTGTTCGTGTCCCTACTCCAGCCGGTCTGGCAGGGAGGGCGGGCGGAGGTTCAGGTACAACGCGGTGGACGCGGGGGGGCCCTGGCCTGGGCAGAACACGCTGTCGGAGCTCCTCCTCCAGGAGCTGCCCGACGATCTGCTGCCGGTGCACGGCGATTGCGACATCTTCGTGCACACGGGCTGGGTCATCTCGCTACCGATGCTGGCAAAGGTGGAGGCGGCGCTCAAGCAGCGCGGCCTGAACAATTCTCGGGTCTGGCTCCTGATCAACCAGGAGTATCCTTCAAACGATCTTGTGAGGAGAAAGTTGAAACATATCTACGTGGACAAGGCCGTGATACTGGGCAACTGGTGGAATGGTACTATTCAGGAGCTCTTTGAGGAGGACCTGGCCTCGCTCTGGGTGCCCTTCGCCAGCACGGTCTTCGCCGACAGAAAGCTTTCGACGCCGCTCGACCTTCTAGATAGAAGGAGGACTGGCGATCAGCTGCAGAAGTATGCCATCAATTGGCCTGGACGTCAAGGAACTGAGCGCAGCACGATTGCTTATCAGCAGAAGTCCTGCTTTACGAACAAGCAGGTCGATGCCGAGGCCAGCAAGAAAGGATGGCTGAATTTTCGGCAGAAATTCTGGGACCGCGTCAACGAGTTGATGGCTCAGCGGGGGACTCACGGCTACGCCATCGGCGAGTGCAATGGGGAAAAGAAGTTGGGGCATCGGGCGAGGCCAATCTACCAGGCGTACGACCAGGCGAACGTGGACTCCCTGAGGCATGAGATGCCAGACTTTATTGCGAAAGTGTTGACGAACGTTTCAGTGTACGAGTCACAGCACAAGATGACTTGGCAGACGTTTCCAGCGTTTACAAAGTATGACGAGTCCGTTTTGAAATATTCGCACTTCAGGTTCGTTGTGTCTCTAGAGAACACACTGAGCAGGGTAGGTTACATAACGGAGAAGGTGATGGACTCGTTATTGGGTGGCGCAATCCCAGTCTACGCTGGGTGCAAGCATGCGGCAGATGTCATCGACCCGGCAAGTTATTTGCTACTCAAGCCAGGAGAGAACGACCAGCAGGTCGCTGGGCAGATTGTGAAGGCACTGCTGGATCCACTCGAGTACAATAAGTTGATGGTGGAGAAGGCCCTCAGCGAGGATCAGCTCAAGCGCTTCTTTTCCTGGCACCCGGCCGTGTGGCCCAAGTTTGGCGATTCCTTAAGACGCCGGATCGTGGCTGAGCTGCAGAGACTGTGCGCACGAGGCAGGTAACATCGACAGCAAGGCTAATTTCTTGACGCTGCGCGTATCCCCACCAGCCCGCCTAGAAACAATCGCCAGGCGAGTTGCCCTGATCACGGATGTGTAGGAGCATCCGGTGGAACGGACAGGTGAGCCAGCCGTCAAGACACGACTTCCTCCTCCTCCTCCTCTTCCTCCTCCTCCTCCTCCTCCTCCTCCTCTTCCAATTCTCTTGGGGCCTCCCGGCCTTCCCGGGCGGCCCTCGGGGCGCTCCTGGGCCGTGCCGGGGCCTTCCTGGGCCCCTTTCCCGAGGGCTCCCCTCGGGCGCTCCTGGAGCCAGCTCGGGGCCGCAGAGGCTCAGAGCCCCCCGAATCATCAGGGGTAACTCGGGTCAGGGCTAACTCGGGTTCCTTTTTCGGGAATCCAAACCCGAGTTACCCCGGGCCCAGTTACCCCGGATAACTCGGGCGTCCAGAGCCCCAAATCATCAGGGGTAACTCGGGTCAGGGCTATCTCGGGTTCCTTTTTCGGGAATCCAAGTCCGAGTTACCCTGGGCCCGAGTTACCCCGGATAACTCGGGCGCCCAAGAGGCCCCTCGGATGCGAGCGGGTGAGAAGGCACACGGCACTGATTCCCCGTACCCAGGTGCTGGAAGGATCTTGGCCTCTCGGGAGCTCAGAAGGCGAGAGCCCCCCCCCCACCCCCAGTCCCGACTCCCATCCCCGAGCCAGCGAGTCAAGGGGTCGGGACTGGGGGTGGGGGCGTTTTCTCCATTTCTTAGACCCCGAAAATCCACCCCCACCCCCAGTCCCGACCCCCTGGATCGCGGGTTCGGGGATGGGGTCGGGACTGGGGGTGTGGGGGGGGGGGGGCTTTCGCTTTCTCAAGCGTCCTTGGAGGGCTCCGTGGCTGCGTGGAGCCATCGGGGGGGCAAGCTTGGAGCCTCTTGAAGGCACGTTGGGGATCCTCTTGAGCCATGTCGGGTTCTCCTGTGCGCTCTTGGAGCCCATTTGGGGATGTCGGGGGCGATGCTTGAGCCATCTTGGGCCATCTCAGAGGCTGACCGCTCGTTCCCCCCCCCGTCCAGACCCAGGGGAGGGGGGAGGGGGAGGCGTACCCCCCCTCCCCGAAGGGGAACCAGGGGGTTGGAAGAGCCACTTCCTGCTCCCAGAGGGCTGGTGGATTACACCCGCCATAGGTTGCAGAGTGCCCTGCGGCTGGAGCGTTCTGCCTCGCACGGCGCATCCACGTCCTCGCCGACGGCCTCCTCCGTGAAGGGCGCCAGTTGCAGCACTGGCGGCCTCTGGTGGCGGCGGCTCCCATGGCTGTGCCGTCAGCGATCTCAGCGGCTTGAAGGCCCAGACGTGCTCAACAGGACCGCGGGTGCGCGCTCGGGTGCTCGGCTCTGTGCCGGTGGGCCGGGGGGGAGGCCTGGCACAGCCGCGCCAGACGTTGCGAGCTCTGGCGGTTGCCCGCCCGTTCCGCGGGCCCTCCCGGACTGCGCGGCCCCATAGCCGCTTCAGGCTCCATGGATGCGGCTACGACGGGACCTGAGGCCTGGAGCCTGTTTTTTTCCCAACCATCCTGTGGTGTTGGGTCCTCGTTTTGAAGAGACGGTGCCCCGCGTCTCTCCTCCTTCCTCCTCCCCCTCCTCCCTCCTCCCCCTCCTTCCTCCTCTCCTCCTCCCCCTCCTCCCTCCTCCCCCTCCTTGCCTTTGCTCTCGGCACACCTCTCACACGTTTCGTGGCCCCATAGGGAGCTCCACCGAAGGCCCCAGTGGCTGCTCTCGCATGCGTTTTCCCCGCCCTGGGCAGCGCTTCGTGGCCCCATAGGGAGCTCCACCGAAGGTCCCAGTGGCTGCTCTCGCATGCGTTTCCCCCGCCCTGGGCAGCGCTTCGTGGCCCCACAGGGAGCTCCACCGAAGGGCCCAGTGGCTGCTCTCGCATGCGTTTCCCTCACCCAGGGCAGCGCTTCGTGGCCCCATAGGGAGCTCCACCGAAGGCCCCAGTGGCGCAGTTCGCATGGGGTTCCCCCGCCCAGGGCAGCGCTTCGTGGCCCCATAGGCAGCTCCACCGAAGGCCCGCCCCAGTGGCTGCTCTCGCATGCGTTTCCCCCTACCCAAGGCAGCGCTTCGTGGCCCCATAGGGAGCCCCACCGAAAGCGGCACCCACAACGCGTTACGAACAATTGCTTATGGTTGGGTCCTTCGCCAGGATGTTTTTTTTTGTTTTTTTTTGGGGGGGAGCGAAAATCGGGCGTCACTGGGGGGTGGGGGGGAAGGCGGCCAGTGACGTCACGTTTCGCGCCGGCGGTGCCTGGGAATGTTTACGAATGGCCGAGGACGGGTAGGAACAGCATGTCGGTGGCGATCTGCGCCACAGCGCCTGTGTGAACCACAGTGCGTGCCTGCGTGGACCACAGCGCCTGTGTACACCACGGCGCTTGCGCACACCACATCAGCCGTGTGCAGCACAGCACCAGTGTACACCACAGTCCCTGCGTGCACCACAGCGCTTGTGTGCACCACGGCGCCTGCGTGCACCGCAGCAACCGTGTGCAAGAGAAACCATTGTTGTATACATAATGTTATAAGGAATCGTTATGACATGATGACATAATTGAGCGCTTGTGGATTCCACATGTAGTATTTCTTCCATGTAGGATTTGGAGGGAAATCATCTGGAACGAGGAGCGCTTCTGGAATCTACGAGTCCTCCCGAGTCCTCCCGCATCATCCAGATCTTGCCCGCATGCGTCCAAAGTCTCCCGCAGAGTCTGCCGTCCGAGAACCACGTGGACTGATTCAATAGACCAATTATCCAGGATGCGCACTGAGATGCGCAAGTGCGCTGCAGCGCTGACCCACGCGACAAGGGGGGAAGGGCGAGGGAGGAGGAAGGGAAGGAGGAGGAGGAGGAGGAAGAGGAGGACCAGTGTAAACCCAAGGGTCACCAACGATGTTGGAATAAGCTCTCCCCCAGGCTCCCTCTGCACACGCCCCTACAACGTCTCATTTCCACAGCGGGACCTGCCTCGTTGGAAGACAACTGTAGGATCACCCTGAAGCAGGCCAAAACATTGTTTTCGGGATTCCAGCGCGACGGATAAACCTGATTGTTGCGTCGTGACGATCCTGAATCGTCCCAGAAAGCCATTCCTGGGACTTCAGCATTGCGAATGATCGTAGCTGTTGCGCCCTCATAATCGTGAATCCTTCCAACACGCCATTTCTGGTACGTCGGTCATGAGTCATGAGAATCCGAGGAATGTTTGAAAGTTGTTAGCAAGACGGCGCGCGGCGCTAAGGCGGGATCCACATTTTGAAAAGGAACCGCCCTCGACCCGTGATCTGTTTTGCAAAATTTGCAAACGAATGTTCTTTCGGTCTTGAGACGACAGCCACAGTTTGAAGACCACCCGCCCTCAATCCGTGAAGCTCTTGCACATGTTGGAAACGAATGTGCGCGGCGCTAAGGCAATAGCCACATTTTGAAAACCATCTGCCCTCAATTCATGAAGCCTCTTGCAAATTTTGACAACGAATGTGCGTGGCGCTGAGGCGAGAGCCAAATTTTGAAAACCACCCGCCCTCAATCCGTGAAACTCTTGCAAATTTTGAAAACGGATGTGCGTGGTGCTAAGGCGAAATCCATATGTTGAAAACCACCCGCCCTCCATCTGTCAATCTGGTGCCAATTGTCAAGTTGCGGGGTCATGAATGGTGAGGGAGTCTCAGGCGAGACGCCGGGCCCGCCCTAAAAACTGTCTTCGGGGTGCGACAGGGAGAAGTCATTTATTAGGAAAGGAATGGAGGATGATGAGGTGGAGGAGGAGGAGGAGGAGGAGGAAAAGGAGGAGGAAAAGGAGGAGGAGGAGGAGGAGGAGGAGGAGGGGGAAGGGGAGGAGGAGGAGGACGACGACGAGGAGGAGGAGGAGGGAAGAAAATCGCATTCTAATATCAGCACTGCCTTTGCGTGGTGTTTAGCTGTCGCAGCAGATCCTCACCTACATGCTCCTTCTACCAGTCTTGTGCACGCAGGCGCTGTGGTGTACACCAGTGCTGCGTTGCACGCGGATGCTGTGGTGTACACAAGCGCCGTGGTGTGCACCGGCGCTGCGGTGCACGCAAGCATTGTGGTATACAAGGCGCTGTGTTGCAAACGGCTGCTGCGGTGTGCACATTCGCTGTGGTGTACACAGTCGGTGTGGTGCTCGCAAGCACTGTGGTGTACACATGCTCTGCGTTGCACACGGTTGTTGCGGTGTACACAGGCACTGTGGTGTACACGCGCGCTGTGGTGCACGCGAACACTGAGGTGTACACAGGCGCCGCGGTGCAGACCGCTACCTCCATGCTGGACGCCGCCGCCGGCATTCCTGGACGCGGCCGGCGCCGCGGAACGTGACGTCACTTGGGGGGGGCGCGGGGCTGGTGACGGCCGTTATCGCGGCCCAAAAAAACCAGGCTCCTGTTAGCGCGCAGTGCTGCCTCCCCTGGCACGCTCACGCGCAGCAGGCAACGCTGGTGCTCGTGTATTCGTTCTCTCCCTGGTCGGCCCGAGAGGAGACCTTGCAGTGCGGCAGGCCGGACGCACCAGAAGAGATTGCGGCACCTGCCACCACGCACCCCTCCCCAGGCGGGCACGCGCAGTTCAAGGCAGCGGCGTTGGCCGTCTCCTGCTCGGCTGCAGGCCGTGGGGCCGTGGAGTGATGCTCCTTGGCCTCCGCGTGGCGTTCCTGGCCGACGCACGCTGGCCGCCGTCGAGCGGCGGGCACCCCGACCGCCCGAGCTGCCAGCACTTCCCTGTCAGGCGCTCATCGTCGGACCACTCTGGCCATCGTTCGTCCTCGGACCACTTGGCAATGGTTCCTCTTGGGATTGCTCTGGCAATCACTCACCGACTGTCATTCCTCATTGCCTTCGGCCCGCTGGTGATGGGACAAACATGACGGAGAAGCCCAGTGCTGTGAGGGAGCAGCTTGGCTCAGACCTCTCCGGCCTTCCACGGTCAGCGAGTCTCTTCGTGGGCGAAAAACATATCCGCGTCCACGGCCTCGCGGGCTGGGCCTCTGGGCCACGACCCCGTGGATACGCAGCGTAGTTTCTGGAGTGCTCCGCGTGGAACGTATCCGTGCGACCGCGTATCCGCGGGATCGCGTATCCGCGGGATCGCGCCACGAAACCCAGACCGCGAGGGCTCGGGTATGGATACGTGTGCCGCACGCGATCCAAGGCAGGCGCTGACGAATGCCGTCCTTCTCCTGGCGACTGCGCGTGTTCTCGAGACGGTTCCTCGCCAGCCTGCAGCAGTGAGGGCTCGGAGGAGGCGGACCGCCGAACCAGGCTCATCGCTGCGTGGCCGACGGGGACTTGTCGTGACGTGCTGAGGGCGAGAAGCCCCCCCCCCTGGAAGCATCGGCACCTCTGCGGCAGAAGACCTTAAAAAGCCTGTGCGCACCTGCGCGGTTGGGGGCCACGTTGGGCCACCGGTCTCGGGGGCCCACAGGGAGTCTCACAGGCAAGCTGTCCGCGGAAACGCGCCGCAGGCTCCGAAGCCATCCGACGATGTGTGCCAGCTCGGGCCCCCAGCGGTGAGCCACTGCGCTCCAGACGTGCCTCCTGCACGTGGCGCAGCGCAGGCGGTGCTATAGGTTGCGCCGGAACGCGGCGAATCCCCTGTAGGGGGCCACATGCGAACCCTACCCCTACCCCCCACGATTTCTGAGGGGGGGGGATGGGGTTCACTCCATTCGGGAGCTCCCGAGCGAAGTGAACCCCACCCTCCCCCGCAGAAGTCTTGGGGGGTAGGGGTAGGGTTCGCATGCGGCCCTACTCTGGACCCCCCCACGGGCGGCAGCGGGCGGCAGTTGGCCAGAGCGTGGCGAATCCTCCGAACGCCCCGGCAGGCGGCAGCGGGCGGCAACAGGGCGGCAGCGGGCCGGCACGTGGCGAGTTCTGGGGGCAGCCCCGCAGGCGGCACGAGGGCGGCAACAGGGCGGCAGCGGGCCAGAGCGTGGCGGATCTCCAGGTCACCCATGGCCTCGGCATCCCTCGGACGTGTGCGTTTTTTCTCGGCGAGAACCATCTAGGACCATCCTGGACCATCGAGCAAAAAAACATGCACGAAACCGAAAAAAGCAAGGGAAATGGACGTCCGAGCGACGGCAAGTGGCATCCTCTATAAGCGCAGGCGGGGAGGTCAAGCGAGCGGGCACTGCCTGGGAGATGGGAGGCTCGAGGCGCCAGTCCTGGTGGTCTGTCGTGATGCCGTCGTCTCCGTCCGCGCAGCCTGCCTGGCCATGCGGGCCTGGAGCCTGCAGGGGGTGGGGGCCCCGCCCTCCCGAGAAGAGCGCCTCGGTACGCGGCGGCGGCCGTGGCCTCGGGCGGGGCCGCTTCGGGGGGCGGGCCCGGGCACGCTGGGGAGTGTGCGGCGGGGGGCCTCGGACGCGCCCGCTGAGGCCAAAGGCGCCCTTGGGGACGGGCGGGAGGGAGGAGGAGGAGGAGAAGGAGGAGGAGGAGGCGGAGGAGGAGGAGGAGGAGGCGGAGGAGGAGGAGGAGGAGGCGGAGGAGGAGGAGGAGGAGGAGGAGGAGGAGGAGGAGGAGGAGGAGGTGGAGGAAGAGGACGGAAAAGGAACAGTAGAAGGCATGAGGAGGCAGGAGGAGGAGGAGGAGGAGGCGGAGGAGGAGGAGGAGGAGGAGGAGGAGGAGGAGGAGGAGGAGGAGGAGGAGGTGGGAGGTGGGAGGAGGAGGTGGAAGGAGGAGGTGGAGGAGGAGGTCGAAGGATAGCCAATCGCATAAACATACTTTCGCATGTCTGCGCAGATGTCTTGGATCTGCGCTGGTCCATGACTCTTTGCCGTCCACGGGAGGCGATCCTGGCGTCGACGTCACTATGTTCAAGTTCTCTTCAATCACCCGCCGTGGGCGTTGGCCCTATCCCGGGGCGCTGCAAGTTGCGAAACGGTGCACTCTAGTGCGACGTGTGTAGCCCGTGAGTGTCTCTGGGCTTGCTCCCTCGCTGCTCGAGAAGGCGGCGGCGGGGCCCTGGGCTGTGGAGGAGCCTCCCCCCCTCGCCAGGCGACGCGCCGTCGCCCCAGGTCCGCGCCGAGGCGCGGCGGGCCTTGGCTGCGGAGGCCGCGGAGGCTGCGCCGCCGGGGGGGCTCTTCTCTTCGCAGTCGCAGGGCGGGTCGAGGCGGAAGTTCCGGGGCCGTCGCGGAACTCTGGCGGCCAGGGGCGGACCGGCAGGAGCTCCGGAGCAGCGCTCGCGCACACTCTGTGCATCCCAGCTCGCATTCCCCCTCCCAGGTCTTCGGGGAAGGCGGCTGCCAAGGCGGAGTATTTGGAGCGTGGTATATTCAGGAGATGGGTCCCTATGAGGCCCCGATGTTCGTGAGAGGTGTGCCTACATTGGCGCGGTACCGCCATGCGCCTGCGTCCACTGCGGCAGTAGTTGGGGCTCCCCATTGGGCCACGATCCTCGAGAGTGGTGTGCCGAAATTGGCACGGTGCCGCCACGCGTTTGCGCCCATTGAGACCATAGGCGGAGCCTTCTGTGGGGCCACGATCCTCCTGATGGTCGTGCCGCGATTGGCGTGGTGCCGCCGTGCGTCATGTGACCACTGAGACAGCAGGTGGAGCTCCTTATCGGGCCACGGTCCTCGCGAGGGATGTGACGAAACTGGCGCAATACCGCCATGCGCCTGTGTCCACTGAGACCGTTCGTGGAGCCTTCGATGAGACCACGATCCTCGAGCGTTGTTTGCCAAAACTGGCGAAGTGCCGCCATGCCTTTGCGCTCGCTGAGGCCGTAGGTAGAGCCCTCTATGGGGCAACGATCCTCGGGAGGGGTGTGCCGCAACTGGCGCGGTGCCGCCGTGCGTACTGCGTCCACTGGGAAAGTAGGTGGAGCTCCCCATGGGACCACGATCCTCGTGCGGGGTGAGCCGAAATTGGCACGGTGCTGGCGCGCGTTTGCGCCCACTGAGTTCGTAGGTGGAGCCCTCTGGGGGGGCCACGATCCTGAGGGGATGTGCCGCAACTGGCGTGCTGCCGCCATGCGTCTGCGCCCACTGCGCCCCGTCTGGGGGCACTGAGCTTCGTGCGGAGTGTGCTGCTCTTGGCGTGGTGCCGCCCTGCGCCCTCGCCCACTGAGGCCGTAATCGTAGAGCTCCCTGCGCGGACGACAGGTGAAGTAGGGGGAAGAGGAGGATACGGAATGTTGCGCACGCGCTCCGGACTCGACCACGCGGACCCAATTCAGCCTGTTTTTTTTTCGTCGGCGCCTAGGCAAGGGTCGTCCGCGCTGGCAAATCGAGCTAGCCAAACGGGGGCACCGTTGCAGCGGATTGGCCAGCATGCAAGGGAGGGAACACAGGACAGAGCGGGCGGCCGCGGAGACGAAGCGCTTCCCCGGGTGGGCTGGCGCGGCCGGCCCCGCCGGCGGGGACCGAGGTGGTTGTTGCGCCAGTGTGCTTGCTGAGGCGGGGCCCAGTGCGTGTACTGCACCCAAGTCAGCACAGGAGGGGGCTGGGAGCACAGCACACAGTATTTAAACGCGTGTGTTAGCATGTGTTTCAAGCGCACACATGGACTCATTGAAAGGCGAGTGCCTCTTACACTTTTGCGCAGGCGATTTGGTTATAGTGTGTTTTGAAAACGTCTCGAGACAGAATCTTGAGACAAACATTGGGTCGCTCGACGTGACGTCACGACCTGTGGGAGTGGTGCTTCCGATGATCAGAATGGTGAAAACCTCTCGCGCGAAATGTCTTTTCAAATCCGGACGCGCCGACCCCAATCATCGGTTTAGAGTTCTAGTATTCCCTCGGAGAGGTGCGTATGACAATGATCACAATTGGTCCAGACGCCTGTCACTCCCATCACCAGTGGGCGACACTGGCCCAGAGCATATCAAGCACTGCCGTGTGTCAGCGACCGCGACATGGGTCAACTGCCACATCGGGTCGTTCACTCCCTCACAGCATTTATTAGACTATGGTTGCCAGGGTGCTGTCCCTGGTGAGTGCCTCGGGCAAACGCCAGATGTGAGCTGTAGTTATTCCATCGCGTAACTCTGCCCCGCTTTGGCGAGCGCAAGCGTTTAGGTTGAGCAGATCGGTCAAGAGGTGGCTGTCGAGGGGCGGTGCATATGCATGTCGACGATGGCAGCCAAATCTGTGGAGCATATGAAACAGTTCATCACAGATGTCCGTTACTGCGCCAAGGAATGCGGCGATGGACAGCAGGGTCGGCACGCCCGACTAGTCAGGGCAATGTACTTGGAGATCATGGTCGGGTGTTTGTGCCGCTCTGGTGCCAAAGCGAATGGAATTGATCTACGCTTCACCCGGGGGGGGGGGGGGGCGGAATGAGTTTTTTTGGTGCAGGAGGGCTGATGACAGTGCTTTCTCGAGGCTGGGCTTCCTGAGTATTCTCTCCGATTCTTCGAGGACCTTCCCAGCTGGAGAAGTAATTTAGAGCAATGCATCGCAGTGCAACACTAAATTCAAAGCGAAGAGCCGCAGTGCAAAGGAAGGCAGAGCAAAGCGACGCAATGCTGCTCTATGTGATACGAAGCTATGCTATCCACTGCAGTGCTGGCGCGCTGTGTGGGGCGAGGGTTCCAAGGCGATGCAGCCGGCAAGAGCCAGGGCGGGCATTTCTGTTTGGGCGCGGGACTGCGAGCACCTCCTTGGACGTCGTCCACGGTGGTGGTGTTGCTCTAGGCTCAGAGCTGCACCCGCTGTTCACCCAGGGGGGGGCAGTCCCTGAGGAGGAAAGCAGTCCCCAGACCCCTCCTCTGGACCATTCGAGGCGTGCTCCTTCCCAGATTGGCCTCCGACGGCTCCGGGGGCCCAGAGACGGCGTGCGAGCGCCGAGGAGTGACACGAACACGCCATCGAGTCTCTTGGCATCGCTCGGACGTGTGCATTTTCCCTTCGGCGAGGACCATCGAGGAGCATCCTTGATAAGTTGGCGAAACAACCACGCGCGAAATCTAAAAAAGCACAGGGAATGGACGTCCGAGCGATGGCCAGGTCTCGAACTTCGCGTCTCGAGCCTCGGCTCTCGATGCCAACCCCAGAGGGGCAGGAGCACCTCGCGGCACGCCCACAGCCCCCGCCCGCCCCGCAGGCCCTGCGGCCCGCGGTGCTCCCTGCGCACCCGGAGGGGCCGCTGCAGGAGACCCCGCGGGGGCCGCGCGGAGCACGAGGGGGGGGGCGAGTAGGAGGCCGAGGAGGAGGGAGGAGGGAGGAGGAAGGGAGGAGGGAAGGGAGGGAGGGAGGAAGGAAGGAGGGGGAGGAGGCGGAGGAGGAGGAGGCGGAGGAGGAGGAGGAGGAGGAGGCGGTGGAGGAGGAGGAGGAGGCGGAGGAGGAGGAGGAGGAGGAGGGGGAGGAGGCGGAGGAGGAGGAGGAGGAGGAGCAGGAGTAGGAGGGAGGAGGAGGAGGAGGAGGGAGGAGGCAGGAGGAGGATCAGATCAGACACTCTTCGGGGCCAACATCCGCTTCCGGGATGAGGAAACGCCCCAGGTCCGACCGAACGGCCGCGTTGTTTCCGGCCTCTGGCTTGTCCACTTCTCACAGAGTTCTGAGCCCCGAGCAGCAAGTGAAACCTACCCCTGAAACCCCAGCAAGCGAGCCGCTGCGCCCGCCACAGAGTCTCAGAACACACTGCTTCGAAAGACACGGACAGCTTGCGACTGGTTCCGCGCTCTCCTTTGGGGGAGGGGGGAAAGGGGAGAGGAAGCGACAGAAGAGGGACACACACGAGAGACCCACACGAGGAGGGGGGGACACGGCCTGGCCCTCGGAGGCAGCAGCACGGTCAGGCTTGGTAATCACCGCACTCGAGGCCGTCGAAGCTGTTCAACCAGAATCATTGCTGGCGGTCTCGATCGGGAGAAGGTTCGCCCCCCCAGCCCTCGTCGCCAACGTCGTCGACACATTCATCGAGGGAGGGGCGAACGGGAGAACGAACTCAGCCTTGGCCATCGTACTCACCCACTGTCACTGGACTACTACGGCCATGACCCACATCATCCTTTCCCATCGTGCAAGCCGAGGAAGTAGAATAGACGCATGCCACAAGACATCGCCGAGCCCTTGATATCGTTCACATCATCATGCACTGAAGTCTCCACCTCTAGAGCTCGTCCATCTGGCCGTTAACTAGAAAGGTCTGCAACACGCGCATCGGCGAAGTGCCGACCTTGCGTACAAAGCCTAGCCGCACCGACCAGCACGTTTAGCAACGCGGTCTGCTTCAGTAGTATCCTGCAGTCTCCCTCCTGGAACGCCACTCTGGATCTTTACGAAAGAAGGGTACAGCAAATTCACTTCCTCCAGGGACTTGCCATTCAGCAGGCCGCGAGCTTCTGCGCGCTCGCCGCCCCGACGGCCACGCCCTCGTTGAGTCTTACCTTTTCTCCTCTTCCCTTCCCCTGCCTCCTCCTCCCCCCCCCTTCTTCCTCCTCCTCTCCCTTGTCGTCCTGCTGGTCGTCTGTCGCGTCTCTCCCTTCGTCTCCCTGTCCACTCGCTCCTGGCCCAGCGCGAGACGTGGATCGTCTTGCTCGGGCCGCGCGCGTTGGTGCGCGCGTGGGGCTCCGTGCCCTCCTGTGAGCCCCCCGCGAGGCCGCGCGCTGCCCAGCCCGTCCGCCTCCCCTCCCCTTGGCCGCGGCCGCGAAGGCCCTGCGCCGCCTCGGCCCGGCCTCTGCCATCGCGCCCCTGACGACCCCACCCGCGCCGCGGACTCTTGCCAAGGGCTCCCTCGAGGGCGCGAAGTTATTCGCGCTTCGCGCTTCGCAGTCCTCGTTCCTTCTCCCCCTCCTCCTCGTCCTCCTATTCTCCCTTTGGGAGGGCGGCGCGAGAGCGCGAAGTTATTCGCGCTTCGCGCTTCGCGCAGCGCGAAGCGCGAAGTTGGGAGCCCTAGTCTTGCTCGGTGTTCGGTGTTCCCTGATTGTTCGGCAGTTTGCCTTCTGTCTTCCCGAGGTCTTCCGTGGGGAATCGAAGTTCAACTTGTGGGAGAAAGGGGCCCCGTTCCTGATGGAGGGTTCCTTAGTTAGGGTCCCTTAGGTCAACGCCGAGGGTGATCGCCCCCTGCTGGCGGGTCTGCGGGACAGGTTCATTCAGGAGGGAAAAGAACACCCAGACACAATGAATCGTCGATCCCCAGGAAAATAGGGGAAACTATGGGAAGTGGGGGGGAGGACGAACATCTGAAAAATATGGACACATATGGGGACTCCTGTTAGTTGTGTGTATTTATGTGTGTGTGTCCCAGGGCCCCTTTACTCATGCTCATCTTCACCATCACGGGCGCCACTCTTCTCGAGCGGTGTGTCGCGCCGGCGCCGGGCGCGCGCGATCCCCCGTGCAACAAAAAAAACGAGAACGTGCCCTCTTTCAGCACGCCCCCCCCCCCCGTCTGCACATCGTGTCCCTCTGTATCCCATGCAGCTGCCACAGTGCAGTCCACATGACCATCTTCAGCAGCACGGGCACCACCTTTCGGATGCGCTCCACCTCCATCTAGCATTTCGAGCGCGTCGATCTCTTATCTCGGCACCGTGCGATTGTTGGTCTTTGCGCCGCCCTCTTCACGCGACCTGTTTCCGCGCCCTCGGCGCTTCGGTTGCGGCAGCCGCGCCGGGTCTGAGCGGCGTCCGGCGAAGCCGCTGCAGGCACCGCCGAGAACATACCACACTATTTCAGGAAGAGGTAGCGGTAGGTGGCACACCTGGCGACGATGCAGCAGCTCGTGAGAACCAATTGGTTCAATACATGCAGGGCATTTTCGAAGTTCAGGGTCCATGATCGGTGGGTCATACTTCGAACTTTCAGCGCGACATTTTTCGTACCGGCAAGCATTCACAAGATGTTTGACAGCAGTGTCACGACAACGAAACATGCCCGAGCACGCGATACATTGATTGGTCACCGTAAGCTTAGTAACATCCGAGGGGATGCCATGTTGGCCACCAGTGGCCTGACGCTGATGCACGAGCAGGGCACGACGAGTCCGAAAGCGACGTTCGCAGAGTACGCCCTCAGCAACTCGCAGCAGAAATCACCTTCTGCCAGCTCTTCGGGTTCGGGATTGGGACCTCCAAGGTACTAGACCCGAGGAGCCACTTAGCCCGAAACTGCTGCATGCTCCGAAAGTGTTGCCCCTAAACGCGTTCAAGAAGTCCCCCTCCATGGCCTCCACCACTGCCTCACCCTCCTCCGTGATCCTCATGTACTCTACGTCACCGAAGAACTGCTTGACCCACGGGTTGCTGCGAGAGGTCTCCTTGGGGCGCATCAGGGAGCTGGGAAACCAATCGAAGTCCTCCGACTGGATCTCCTCCTCGCAGTCAAGCTCTCCGAACACAGCCGTGAGCTGCTGTTCATGATGGACTGGTGATCTAGCGATTTTTTGCCAGTCCTTCAGCCTCTGCACACGCAGCTCCAAAGACAACGGTACAATCCCTGCCTGTCTCCATGTCTGGTCCGCAGGCAGCGTGCGCACGATGACCGTCTCCCGTCCGTCCCCCGCAACACTAGGGATCCTCCGACCAACTCCTCCAAGCAGCACCTTCATATACTTCAGGCACGCCGACTCCAGACGGGCCTCTTGGGACCTCGAGAGGACCAGAGCAGTGAGGCCCGACAGGGCCGCACCGATAACATGACTTCCACACGCCACCTTCTTCGACTTCCACGAAACACACTGGATCCAGCAACGCCTCATATGAGCCCATCTCCTGGACATAGCAGAGCACCTCGCTTCCGCCTCAGGAGTCCACGAACCACTGGGGCTAAACAGATTCCCAAGGCAGGGAGCCCCAGGCCGTACCATGCCATACCTGGCCGCCCCCAAGCCGACACGGTGCGGGACAATGGAGCTCTTCCCCTCACTCTGGTGGATCCCGTGCTGCTGGATGTGCCGGTTGAGATGGCGGTCCGATGAGACAAGCACGCGCACGGCATCGCCAAAGTCTTTGTGACACCATGCGTCGTATTCACATCGCCCGCAAACCATGCGCACCGAGAGGTTGCAGACCGCACCTGTGATCGGACTCCTGCCGCACGGGCCATGGGCATGAGCTGCGTGGTGATCCTTCACCACCCACTAAACCACCCCAACCCAACCCGAAGCCCTCAATTTGCCTTCCATTTCCAGTGGGGGGGGGTCGGGGAACGTTGAAAAAACACACGGTATCCGTACCCCCCCAACCCGAAATTCGGGTCAAATTCGGGTCTTCGGGTTGGGTTGGGGTGGTCTGGGAGGTAGTCAATCCTGGGGTCACGAGCAAACCGGGGTAGTGAACACTTCCTGAATCACCGTGGCCGCGTTAGTGACACCCATGTAGTTCCTCTCAGCGTTCTGCAAGACCCGAGGCTCCCCGTCACTGACCTGTTTCCTGGAAGCACGCACGACTATGACGCCGTCGGAGTATTTGGGGCCTCAGCCTCAACGTACAAGCGGCCAACGGCTTCGTCAAGAACATTCGGATGAACAGAGCCGAAACCCATGACGCATATCATGTTTGGTGTCACTGGTACTTAGTCTCATCTTCTGAGCCCTCCATGGAGTAGCAGCAGCAGTCCTGACACCCCTAGTTCGAGACCTCATCGGCCAATATCCGTACTCGTTGCAAGGGATAGTACGTGGCCTCATGCGGGCCTTGTTTCACTCACATCTCACCAAACGGGAAGGGTCCGTGGAGTAAGCGGGTGCCCCGGGTCCGCAGTTTCCCGTTTTCTCTGGAAGTTGGTGAGTGGGCGACTTGTTCCAGTGTGCCACCAGTCTCTCATTCTGTCCCACTTTCACCAGCACGCCCAACACCCTTTTGATCTGCGGGGCGAGAGCGAACCTCTTCCGCTAAAAGCTAGGCGGGCTACGCACAGCTTTATTAGGGAGACAGGGCACAGAAGGGCGGGGCCTCAGGCGGCCGGAGTGGGCGAGGCCCAGGGGTGCAGGAGGTGCCGAAGTGGATGTGCAGGAGGAGCCAGGACGCCCAACACCCAGTCCCCGAATTTCTCCCCCAGCCCACCGGGAGGCTCCGTGCCAAGGCCAATCACGCGCTCTCGAACTTCACAGAGCGCCTCGAAGGCAGAATCGCCCACGTCTCGTTCGGGAATCTCCGGGGAACAGCGGCCCGTCGGCGACGTTTAGTCCGAAACCCCTCAGCGATACGCGCCAGGTCTTCCTCGGCAAGGCCCACCTCTGCAATGCCCAGCTGGCTCCTTCAGTCACCAGCCGACGCCTGAGGAAGGAAGATCTCCTGCTCAATCTGACGAGCAGCATCCCCCCACGACTCGACGGCATAGCGAGGTCCTCGAACTACTGTGGGCGCCTGCCCGCTCCGCTGCTGACGCCACGGGCGCTGGCGCCCACGCTCGTCGCCACGTCTGTTTGCGGGCAATCGTTGCATCCATATCCACTGCGTCTTGGCAGGGTCGCCAAAAGGCCGAGGCGCAATGCATACGGATAGACCCAGACTTGCATCCATATCCACTGCACCTCTGGTTTCGGGGGAAGGGAACCAGAAACTCCAAGACGCAGTGGGTGCAGATACAAACCTTGCACGCGTCGCTGTCGGTGAGAGAGTGGAGAGCGGCGGTGGGCCCGCCGGGCGTTTCTGGACCAACGGGCCGTGAGGCTTGTAGCGCGTGCAGTGGAACGCCGTGCTGGCGCGCTGTTTTCCTCCCGTGTGCTGGCCTGGGGTCACGGCGAGGCGCGCTGCCGCGGCCAGCATGCCGCCGATCTTCTGTAGGGGGCCCGCGTGCTGCGGTGTGGTGGTGGATGGTGGCTTTGCTGGCGCTCGCCCCAGCCCTCGCTGCCCCTGGCACCTGCCTTGCTGGGCCTCTGCTCGGGGCGTTTTTGGAGATCGTCGCCGTGGTGCTGGCTGAGCGGGCCGAGCGAGCCGTGCAGCAGTTGCGGCAGGGGACCCTTCGTGGGGTGCTGCACCACGGCGCGCCGCTTCCGCCGCGGCCCCGGGCCCCAGTCAGGGTCCCCGGCGGCTTCAGCGCTGTGCTTCCTGGAGCTGAAGGGCGCGAGCGGCAGAGGCACTTGGCACGGCAGGCTGGTCAGTGGGATGGTGGTGCTGGTGCTGGTCCCGATGGCCACGCTGGCCTTCGTCCAGGACCCATGCCGGCATTCCTGGTCCCGCTGGTGGTCAAGCCTTTGGGGCTGGTGAACGTCTGCGGTCTCTTGCGGCTGCCTGCTTGGCGCCGGGCTGCGCAATTCGCCCGCCTCGGTGCCCGCAGCGCTTCGGCCTGCGTGGCGCTCTTCGAATCTCCTCGGCTGCCCTCCCTGTGGTGCGCATCGGCTGGCTGCTGCGCTGGAGCGGGCAGGCTCCACCACACGACCAATTCGCCGTCCCTGCTCCTCCTCCTCCTGCCCTTCCTCCTGCTCAGAAGTCATTCTTCGCCGGGCGGCCCTCCATCGCGCGCTACACGGTTGCGTTGTTGTTGCCACCATCCACGTGGTTGGCTCAGCTCAGGCGTACGACTTTTCGTTCGCGGGTTGTGTCCGCTGGGGGAAGGCATGCGATCAACAAACCCCTTTGTCCCCCCCTGCTGCCCGCGCCGCCCCTCGCCGGCCGCTCCGCGGCCGCCCGAGAGGCCACTTCTTGAGGCTGGCACGTCCTGCGGCGCAGTTGTGTGTGGTCGCGGATCGATCGGCGATGCAGGGCGCCCATCGACCAGAACAACAGGCAAGGCTGCGCCCGCTCCTCTCCGCTTCCTCCTCCTCCTCCTCCTCCTCCTCTTCCTCAGCATCCTCCTCCTCCACAACCTGCGGCCGTCGAACCGACGCGTCGGACGGGGGAAGTGTAGTGTCAAGGGCCTTTTTGGACGATTTGGGTAATTAGATGCATTTCCAAAGGCAAGCGTGTGCCACATTGGGGGTCCCAGGAGACCCCGAAACGGCACATCGTCCCAGCTGGCGTTTCTCCACTTCGTCGCCGCCAGATATTCCCAGATTCTCACCACACTCTTCCTCCTCCTCTTTCGCCCTTATCCTTCCCCCCACCCCCCAGCCGCAGCCAGCAAACATCGGCCCAATCTGGCATACTCACACCTCACACTTATTGCCGCTGAGTCCCGCGCAATCTGGCGTAATTCCGGTTTTAATCTGGGCTGATCCCGATCAATGGTTCCTTAGTCAGATTCAAGTGCCCGTAGTCGTTCCTACGAAGATTTCCCAAGATTTGTTTCTTAACCTTCCTCCCCCTCCTCCCGCTTCTCCAGCGCACCCCCAGCCCAAGCAATTAGTTTGCATCCCCTGCGACCGTCCATATGCGCTGCGTGACAGGCTGCGCGGTGCGTGACATACGGCTTCTCGAATTGTCGCAATCTGGTTGCGAATGTGTGAGATTTAGCTTTGAGCCGAGCGATTGCACGGCGAATCGCAGGTCAGATAGAGACCACACGCCAGACCGAGTCTCTCTCTCTCTCTCTCTCTATCTCTCTTTCTCTCCCCCCCTCCCCTTAGTCCAGGCCTCCCTTCTCCTCACCACCCTCCTCCTAG
>CAUYUJ010001125.1:0-52670 GCA_963575745.1 Prorocentrum cordatum | reverse complement strand
GGAGGAGGAGGAGGAGTAGGAGACAAAGGAAGAGGAGGAGCAAGAGGGGGAGGAGGAGGGGGATGGAGGAGGCGGAGGAGGATGAGCTGGAGGAGGAGGAGGAGGGGGAGAAGGAGGAGGAGGAGGAGCATGAAGAGGAGGAGGAGGAGGAGGAGGACGAGAAGGGCGAGCGGTGTAACCCTAAGACTCACCAACGTTGCTGCAAGAAACCCTCCGTCCAAGTTCCCTTGTCATCTGTGCCTTCAAGATGTATTTTGGCCTCGGGAAGTGTTCCGTTGGACGACAACCTTTGATTATCTGCAACCATGCCAAAGCAGTATTCATGGGACTTCGCGCCAAAATGCCATTCCTGAGACTTCAGCACCGCAAATCAACGCGACTGTCGCGTCCTGACAATCCCGAACCGCGCCAAAACTCAATCTCTTGGACGTTACCGAGTCCTTGCAAATTGTTGTAAATTGAAAACGAATGTGCGCGGCGCTTAGGCGAAGGCCACATTTTGAAAATGAGCCACCCTCCTTCCGTGATTTTTGCAAAACGTTGAGACGAAGGTGCGTGGCGCTCAGGCGAGAGCGACATTTTGAACATCACCCGGCCTCCATTCATGTATTCTTCTTTTTTCCCGAATGCGCGCGGCGCCAAGGCGAGAGCCAAATCTTGAAAACGGCCCGTCCTCCAGCCGTGCATCTCCTGCAAGTTTTCAAGACGAGCGTGCGCGGTGCTGAGACTATACCTACATTTTGCAAGCAGCACGCCCTCCATCCGTGAAGCTCTTGCTGACTTGTTAGGCGAATGTGCGCGGCGCTGAGGCGATAGCCGCATTTTGGAAACGGCCCGCCCTCTATCCGGGAAGCTGTTGCACATCCCCAGCTTCAGGATCATGGATGGTGAGGAAGTCTCGGGCGAAACGCCCGGCCCGCCCTACCGACCCGGTTCGGGGAATGACAGGGAGGAGTTATCTATAAGGACGAGGGATGGAGGAGGAGGGGAAGGGGGAGGGGGAGGGAGAGACGGAGGAGGAGGAGGAGGAGGAGGAGGAGGAGGAGGAGGGGAGGAGGAGGAGGAGGAGGAGGAGAGGAGGAGTAGGGAGGGCGAGAGGGGGAGGGAGGGAGGGAGCGGGGGAGGGAGGAAAGGGGGGGAGGGAGAGATAGGGAGAGGAATAGAGAGTGAGAGAGAGAGAGAGCGAGACAGAGAGAGGGACAGAGGGTGGCGACGGGGGGGAGGTGAGGGGTGGGTGGTGGTGGTGGTGGTCGGTGGGTGGGTGGGTGGATGGGTTGGTGGGTGGATGGGTGGGTGGGTGGGTGGTGGTGGTGGCGGGTGGGCGGGGGGGCTAAAAAAGCGTTCGACCCCTCCCCCTCACCCGCCGCCCTCTCCAATCGGAAGCTGGGTCATAAGGGCTCCAGAGAGTTCTTACGGTTTCCAACGGCACCTGAGAGCTTCCGGGGACTACCGGATACTTCGGATACACCTTCAGAGGGGAAAATGAGGAGGAAAACGGCGACGACGATGATGAGCATGAGGAGCAGCAGGAACATGAGAGGCAAGATGCGCAGACGGATGTAGGCGCATGAAACGGAGAGGGAAGAGGCGGAGGTCGTGGATCTTACGCCTCTGCGTCCACGAGGGCTCGCGACGACGAGGAGGCATCGGAGCCACCACCTGGCATCTCTTTCTGGGTGTCCGCGCCGAGCCGGTTCACCCTGCATCCAACCCTTCTCCTCCTCTGCCTCCTTGGGCTCCGCCCCTTCTCCCTTCTCCTCCTTTCTCCTCCTCCCTTCTCCTCCTTCTCCTCCTCCTCCTGCCTTCTCCTCCTCCCTTCTCCTCCTTTCGTCGACAGGCTGTCGGGCCGGCCCGGCCCGTGGCGCCAGGGGCGCGGCCTGCCTCCTGCAGCAGGGCCGCGCAGTGCAGGGTCGGCAGGACAAGCCCGACGGAGGCCCGAGCACGGCGCGCGGCGCAGCGAGGGGATGGTGACCCTAGGGGGGATCCAGCACAACCCCCCCCTCCAGCGTCCTCGTCAGGTGTTCCGCTTTTGTCCCCAGCATCCACGATTCCGCCTTCCACGGCGTATTCCCCATATCCTAGGGAGGGGCTCGTGTTATTACTTGGACGCCTCCTACTCCTTCCCCTTCTTCTCCTCCTCCTCCTCCTTCTCATACCTAGACTTACTCATACACAGGCTTACTCATACACAGGCTTACTCACACTCAGACCTGTTCACATCAACTTACTCACACTCAGACCTAAACATACGCAGACCCTACTCATACTCATGTTTACTCATGCTGAGACTCACTCATACCCGGACTTAGTCATACTCAGACCTTCTCATTGTCCGACATTTTCAACACACAGCAGATTGTGAGGATGTCTCAGGCGGGGCGCTGGTTTCAGCACCCCTAAGGGGAGCCGCCGAGGGGTATTGCACGGTGCCGTTCGCGGCCGTTTTGCGGGGATGTCTCAAGCGGTTTGCTTGTATTCTGTCTCAACCTCCTTCGCTTGGAGAGCAGATTGTGAGGACGTCTCAGGCAGGGCGCTGGTTTCAGCATCCCTAAGGGGAGCCACCGAGGGGTATTGCACGGTCCCGTTCGCGGCCATTTTGTGGGGATGTCTCAAGCTGTTTGCTTGTTTTCTGTCTCAACCTCCTTCGCTTGGAGAGCAGAGTGTGAGGATGTCTCAGGTGGGGCGCTGGTTTCAGCTCCCTCAGGGGAGCCGCCGAGGGTGGATGTCTCAAGCGGTTCGCCTGTTTTCTGCTTTTGCGTTGTGTCCCGTTTTGCGTTTCTGCTTTTGCTGTGTACAATATGAGATGCACATATGGCTCTTATGGCTAGACGCTCGTTTAAACTGTCCCAAAGACAATCTTACCTCCTAAAAAAGGGATGCACATATGGGGAGCTCCACGCAGTGAGTAATTTGCTTCGACCCATTTCGCAATCTCCTTCCTTGAGGAGGAGGGGGAGGAGGAGGAGGAGGAGGAGGAGGAGGAGGAGGAGTTCCCCTCCTTCTCCTTCTCCTGCCGAGTTGCCCGTCGTGGCGATCCGCCGCGCGCCGTGGCGCCGGGATGGCAGGGAGGCGGGGGCCCCTGAGGCCTCGAGCGCTTCCCGACGGCATCACGGGGGAGCCACGGCAGATGCGGCTCCTCCCCTCGGGTTGACGGGCCTGTCTTCCACCACCACCACCGTGAGTTGGAGGGGGAGGGGGTCGTCCTCCTCCCTCTTCCTCCTCCTCCTCCTCCTCCTCCTCCTCCTCTTCGTCCTCCTCCTCCTCCTCCTTCCCCCCATCCAACTCATGGTGGTGGTGGTGGACAACAGGCCCATCATCGGGTGGCGCTTGGCTGATGCTCCGCATGGTTGGGCACAGCCCGAGGCGAGTTGAGGCAACGGTAGTTGGCCTTCGAGGGGCCACCCCTCGTCGCCGCGGCTGGACGCAGCTCGGGAAAGTGTTGCGGTTGGACCTTGGACAGTGTCTTGGGGGGGGGGGGGGCGATTTTGAGCTGCCCTTGTCTCGACTACAAACCCTGCTCCGATTTAGACTCGGTAGCCCGTTAAGTTGCAGGCCCTCAGAGTGGAAGCTGAATTGGGGTAGTGAGAAAAAGTCTTCTCAGGTGGCGCAGGGGCCAGCTGGCGAAGCAGCAGCTGCGGCAGGCGCCGCACTCAAATACTCACTTCCCGCTTCCGCGGGTCGCAGGTACAGTAGACACACGAAAAGACTTCCTGATACACGAAATCTGGTGGCACAGTCTGCTTCGATGGTTAATGCTCCGACGGTGCTTCAGAGCGTTTTGGGGTCGTTGGGGCCATCGGGGAAAACATTTCCGTGGGGCACCCGCTCGCAGGCCGATTTCTTATTGGAAGTGCTGGCTGTACTTCCCATTTCCGCTGGTCGCAAGCAGAGCGGTGCAGCCTTGTCCCCAGGGGGGCTTACGCCGGCCCTGACAGGGGGCACCGGTGGGGTACAGCAGACATCTGACATGAGATTCCGGCCTGCCGACGGATGCCCCGCGACAGCTTCTTAACTCGTGGTGTGGCCGCAGATCCCTCAGGCACCCTACGAGCCCAGAGTTGACGGAGGATGTGCCCCCAGATCTCTCATAGCAGGTTCCTTTGTCGTAGGTGCCTGCTGTACAACTTGGACTGGCAACGGAAGTGAGCATTCGAGCAGGGCGCCGCCACGCCGCCCTCGCTGCCTCCCTCGCTGCCCGCGTCGCCGGGTGTGCCCGCGGCTTAGCGCGGCCGGCCGCGACGGCAGGGCCTCCATCTCACGACCAGCAAACACATCCGTGTCCGCGCCCGCGCGTTTCGGATTCCGAGGCGCGACCCCGCGGATGCGCGGTCGCACCGATACGTTCCGCGCGGGGCATCCGCGAGAGAACGCCCCGTGTGCGTGTGTCCGCGGCCCAGGGGCCCGGCACGCGAGGCCGTCCAGGGGGTTTCCGGTGTCCCTTCCATCGAGGGGGGAAACACGCTGACCATGACCAAGGTGCCGCGGGATCTTATCCCAACGCCGATCTTGGTCCTGGTCCACGCTGGCCACCGCCGATCTCGCGAGGAGGATCCGCGAGTCGACGGTGTCCACGCTGGAAGGCGACCTGGGATCGGCACCGTCGCTGCCCTCGTTCTTTCATTCCTCCTTCTCCTTGTCCTCCTCCTCCTCCTCCTCCTCCTCCTCCTTGTCCTCCTCCTCCTCCTCCTCCTCCTCCTCCTCCTCCTCCTCCTCCTCCCACTCTCGAGGGGAGGATCTTGGTCGTGGTCCACGTCTTCTCTCCCTCCGTTCCAGGGTGCCGCGGCCCCCGGGGCGGTCCCCCGCGGCCGCGCCTCCCCTCCGGGCGCCCCTTGGCGCGGCCCGGAGGGTGTTCCCATGTGGCCCGCCCCCCGGTGATGATGCTGCTGCCGGCGATGGCGATGGCGATGATGCGGATGCTGATGGCAGTGGTGATGATGTTCATGATGGTGGTGAGGATGCTGATGCTCTGCTGCTGCTGCTGCTGAGGCTGAGGCTGAGGCTGATGCTTTGGCTGATGCTGCTGCTGCTGCCGTCGGTGATGATGATGCTGATGCTGCTGCTGCTGATGATGATGATGATGATGATGATGATGATGATGATGATGATGAGGATGAGGATGAGGATGAGGATGAGGATGAGGATGAGGATGAGGATGAGGATGAGGATGATGAGCATGCTGCAAATGATGATGACGATGTTGTTTATGTTGTTGTTGATGGTGGTGGTGATGCTATATGATGATGAGCAGGAGGATGATGATGACGACCACGATGATGACGATAATGACGGTGATGACGACTATGATGATGCTGCTGCTGCTGCTGCTGATGATGATGATGATGATGATGATGTTGACGCTGCTGCTGATGAGGATGGTTATGAGGATGGTGATGCTGTTGATGATGGTACTTATGATGGAAATCATGATGCTGATAATGCTGATGATGATGTCGATGCTACTGTTGTTGTTGGTGATGAGACTGATGCAGTTGATGCTGATGATTGTGGTACTGCTGATGGTAATGCTGATGATAACGATTCTGATGAAGGGGAAAGAGATGATGATGATTGTGATGGTGGTGTTGATGATGCTAATTCGTGGTGATGTTGATGATGCTGTCGAGGATGCTGACGCTACATGATCAGGGTGAGTGACGATAACAGTTAGAGGACAAGGAGGGCAGCCTTGTGCGTGCCTCGTATTGCCACGGCTGCAAGTCTTCACGCTTCGCGTATCCCCACCAGCCCGTTCAGAAACCCTGACAATGAGAGCTGACGGGAAACGGGACGAAGGGATATACATATATATATATAGATGTATATATATACATATATATGCATACATACATACATACATACATACATACATACATACATACATACATACATGTTTCAAAACAAAGCGGGCAACCACGATGAACAGAGGTCTTTAGGAGCAAAGGTGTGGCATTGGAGGGCCTCTTCTGGCCATCCCTGGAGCCCGTGGGGGGGCGAGGGGAGGAGGAGGAGGAGGAGGAGGAGGAGGAGGAGGAGGAGGAGGAGGAGGAGAATGCAGAGCGCCTCTTGGGGCCCTCGTGGGACGCTCTTTGGGCGATCGTGGGGCGCTGCTGGGGGTCCTCTCGGGAGCCATGGAGTATGGAGGGCCTCTTGAGGCAATTTTCTTGGAGGCTATCACTCAAAGGAGCGGGGTACTCGATGTTCCTGACCCCCCCCCTCCTGGGGCCATCAAAGTCGCCTCTTGGGGCGTTCGTTGGCCAATCTTGGGCGCCCGTGGGGCCGTCTTGCAGGGCCTCTTGGGCCCCTCTTGGGGCTTTCTTGGGCCACCTTGGGGCAATCTGAAGGATTGGAAAGCGCATCGGAAGCGAAAAGACGAGAAGCCAAACATCATTGATTCTCCAAAGGCTTTTGAAGAGGTTTGGCCTTTCGGGGGGGGTCCTGAAGGGGGCTCCGAGACACCTGGAATCGTGTTGTGGCCCTCGTCGGGCCTCTTGGAGGAATGTCGGGATCTATCTTAAATCATCTTCGGCTATCTTGAGCCGGCTTGGAGGCCATCTTGGAGTATCGGAGGCCTTCCTCTTGGAGCCATCTTGTGCGAAAGAGGACACCCTGCCACCTCGCGAACCCCACCAACGAGCCTCATGGAGGGGAGGGGGAGGGTACCCCTCTCCGAAGGGAAGAGGGCTTTGGAAGAGGAAGGGATGAATTCGTTGGACCATCTACGCCCAGAGGGCTTGTACAAGTCTCGAGGCCCAGGCTTACACCCTTCTCTCCATTCCCTCGCCTTCCCCCCCCCTCTCCCCCACCGTCTCTGCCCTCCGCCCCCTGCTCCCCCCCCCTCTCGCGACAGGCAGACGACAGGCAGCTAGACGACAGGCAGGTCGCTTTGTTGCACGGTTTAGTTTCCCCATCGGTTTTAGTGGACTTTTCCAGGTCCCTGGGGAGGGGGGAGCCTGAGTTTTTTGAGGAACCCTGCCGAGTGGTAGGCCTGTCGCTCTGCGGAGAGGGGGCCCTGCCCCATGTAGTCAGCACACTCAGCACACTCCCCCCCCCTCTCCCTATCCCTTTCCCTCTCTCCCCAGCCCTCCCCCCCCCTCCTCTCCCCTCGCATCCCTCCCGGCATTCGCAGTTTCAAGCGGCGCTGCCGTTGGCCGCCGCCGCCACCGTCTGGATCCGCCCACCTCCCAGCGAATACCGTGTGACACCCTGTCCTGTCGTCCCTCCCACCCCCCCACTTCCCTACCCTGTCCTGTCCTATGCTGTCATGTGCTGTCCTATCCCGTCCTGTCCTATCCTGTCCCCCGCCCTGATATCCGACGTCGCGATTCCGTCGATATTGGGGCATCAGAAGTCCCGCCCTTTTTCCAAGTGTCCGTTCTTACCCGATTCACATACGTTCAATGTGCGCTTCCCATATGCTACACACGTTCCGTGTACACTTCAAGTGCGGGCCACTGACCTTTCATATATGTTTCGTACACGTATCGTAAACGTTGCACGTATCATATAGTACCATGTACGCCACAGCGAATGTCCAACTACTATTCTTATAAGCATATCATACGCTTCGGTTCCAATTGCCAATCTGATTTTTGCAGCCGCAGCTTTAAACAGAGCTTTCTACCGGCGGTGGGGATCTGAACCGTTCCGATGTTCTTGCCAGTTGGGATCTGGACCGTCCGGTTGGGAACTGAACCGTCCGGTTGGGATCTGACCCCCATCTTCCCCGGAGGCCGAACATGGGCACAACCCTCCCGCCGTGATTTCTGCCACGACGCGGGAATGCTTAGGGTTCTGTCCCCGCCCCCCCCCGCCCCTGCCCCCCCTCCCCTCCCAGCTGCTGCTGCTGTTGCTGCACGTCCTCGTCCTCCTCCCTCCTCGTCCCTCTCCTCCTGCTCATCCTGTTGTTCATCCGCCGTCTCCTCCTCCAGTTTACGTAGCTATCTTGTTTTCCAATGCCGCATGCCCCTCATAGGAGTTCCACGCCCGCTACAACATGCGTCGGCGGATAGAGCAAAAGCAGCGCAATGGGAAGTGATGGGCTAGAGGGGCAGGATGTCAGAAATGGCGCGAGCGCACCCAGCGTGCCACTTCCCCTCCCCTCCACCCGCCAGCAACACGCGAGCACCCAATGGCACGGGTTGACAATGGTGGCTGCAAATCCTTGCGGCAGGTACGCGTGGCCCAGGTTGGAAGGACCATCTACACGTAAGTCGGGCATGTTCCTCTACAGGAGGAGTATCTAAAAACAGTCAAAAGTAAAACAACTAGTATGGGGACGACCTTTTTACTTGTTCGACTGTGTTTGATTCTGTGTGACTATGCTTCACGTTTCTCTTACAACTCGCTTGTAGGAGAATGTGCCCGACCTGAATCTACGCGCATCAGACATCTTCAGAACAACATCGACGTTCTGGGACTGCAGACCTCGCCCCACGAACTCAGAAGTAACGACTGGCCTGTGTGCGTGTTCTCGGAGCTTCCAGAACGTTCGCGTACCTGGACATGGCTCACGGTTCAAGAGAACACTCGGACTGACGTCCACGTTTTTGGTCTACCGTGCCTTGAACTACCAGCACTTATCCCTATCCCTAATATTGACATGCCAAAAGGCGATGACAACCTTAGGTAGGGATGCGCCCTCAAACCATAAGGGAATCCCTAAGATTGGCATCGTGATGAGGAGATGCCCAGCATAGGGATAGGGATATGTTCCAGGCTGGTAATTGACCCCTAAGCAGAGGCTTGTCGCACGCGTGACGGCTGCCAGGCACACGCCAGCACCGCCGCACGGCCCGCTGCCCCCCCCGCGCGGACCCTCGAGAGGCCCAGGCTCCCGCGGACCTTCGCGCCTCGCCTCCCCCTTCGCCTGCCCCTCCGCCCTCGCTCGCTCTCGAGGCCGTGGGGCGCCGCCGCCGGCCGCCCCTCCTCCTGCTCCTCCTGCTCCTGCTCCTACTCCTGCTCGATGTCTTCCTCCTTCCTGCTCCTGCTCCTGCTCATGCTCCTCCTTCCTCCTCCTTCTTCATCTTCTCCTCCTCCTCCTCCTCCTCCTTCTCGATGTCTTCCTGCCCCTCCGCCTCCACCTCTTCCTCTTCCTCGATCTCCTCCTCCTCCTCCTCCTCCTCCTCCTCCTCCCCCTCCTCCTCGATGTTATCCTGCTTCTCCTGCCTCCTCCTCGGTATCCTTCTCCTGCTGCTGCTGCTCCTTCTCCTCCTCCTCCTCGATCCTGCTCTCCTCCTCCTCCTCCCTCCTCCTCTCTCCTCCTCTTCTTCTCGACATATCCTCCTCTGCATCCTCCTCTCCTCCTCCTCCTCCTCCTTCCCTCCTCCTCCTCCTCCTCCTCCTCCTCCTCCTCTCCTCCTCCTCCATGGCCTCCTGCTCCTCCTCCTCCTCCTCCTCCTCCTCCTCCTATCCTCCTCCCTATCCTCCTCCTCCTCCTCTCTCCTCCTCCTCCTCCTCCTTCCTTCTCCTTTTTTTCTTTTATAGTATCCTCCCCCTTTTCCTCCTCGATGCCCCTGCTCCTCCCCCTCCTTCTCCTGCTCCTCCTCCTCCTCCTCCTCGCCCTCCGCCTCGACGTCCTCCTTCTCATGCTCCTTCTCCTCCTCCGCCTTCGCCGCACAGCTCGCTCGCTTCACGAGGCCGTCGTGCGCCGCCGCCAGCCGCCCCGCTGGCGGCAGCTTCATCTGGCCCGGGGGCGTCCCCGCGCCGCGGGCGCACAGCGGCCCCGTGCTGCGCGGCGAGCGCGCCCGTCTGCTGTTTTTGTTCGTCGTCGTCGTCGCCGTTTCCGTCGTCGTGGTCGTCGTAGTCGTCGTAGTGGTCGTAGTCGTCGTATTCGTCGTATTCGTCGTCGCCGTCGCCGTCGTCGCGGTCGTCCTCGTAGTCGTTGTCGTCTCCGTCGTCGAGCTTCGCGCGTTTTTCAACCTGCTGGCATACTGACTGTCACGAGATGCTTCTTCCCAGGTTGCATGGGGTTCGGGTTCTGCTCCCCCCTCCCCCCTTCCCCCCCTCCCCTTCCCCTCCCCCCCCCCCGAGGTAGGATGGCCCCACGCCTCAGAACATGGACTATCGTCCCAAGCCAGCGCCTTAATCTCCGCCGCGGGTTGTTCTACCAGGGCAGCTCAGGGTTGTGCTCGATAGGAGTTGGATTCCTGACCGAAGTGTTTTAGGAATTCCAGTGGTGCATCTCTGTCGCCTCCGGGGGGGAATCTGACCGGAGCCCGCTTGGGGTGACGTCAACCCGGCCGGCGTTTTTTTGGATTTGGCTTTTTTCGAGTTGGAGCCTTCATCCAATGGGTGCGGTGGAAAATAAAGAAACATATCCCTATCTTAGGGATGGGGATAAGCTCGAGGCTGGTCATTGTTCTCCGAGGGGCGTCTCGGGCGACCGGGGGCCCCCGAGGTGCCAGCCAGCACGTGCGGCGACGGGCCGCGCGGTTGAGAGGCCGCCGCGCGGCCCGTGCGGTGGCGGGCGGGCGGCCCGATCTCCGACGGTCCGGTTGCGGCAGCCCTGCGGCCGGAGCCGCCGAACGCGTTCGCGAGGAGGGGGAGGAGGAGGAGGAGGAGGAGGAGGAGGAGGAGGAGGAGGAGGAGGAGGAGGAGGAGGAGGAGGAGGAGGAGGAGGAGGAGGAGGAGGGAGGAGGAGGGAGGAGGGAGGAGGGGGGGGAGGAGGAGGAGGAGGAGGAGGAGGAGGAGGAGGAGGAGGAGGAGGAGGAGGAGGAGGAGGAGGAGGAGGAGGATCTGGATCAGGAGGAGGAGGAGGTTAGGTGGCCAGGCATGGGAGCTTCATTTCCCCACATGTTTTTCTCAAATTATGGTTTCATGGCATTTAGTGCGGTCTAGTGGCCGTCAGCGCTTGGAAGTTGGACCCGCGCGCTTGGCTCGCACTCCTTTCCTGAAAACCGCCAGCGCGGCCTTGGGCACAGGTCTGGCATGCGATCCGCTTCTTGCACTTCCCCTCACTATATCCCTTCCAGTTCCACTGTCTCTCACTGGTTGTTTCGGCGCGATGGGCGCGCAGCATTATCTCATCGGTGCGCGCCCCTCTCTGCGGCGGGTGCCAGCCTTGTCTCCCTCCCCCTCTCCCTCTCCCGTTGTGTCTTTTGTTTGCTTTATTTGTTTGCTGTGTTTCTCTCTCTCTCTCTCGATCTCTCTCTCTCTCTCTATTTCTTTATTTCTCTCTCTCTCTCTCTTTCTCTCTTTCTCTCTTTCTCTCTCTCTCTCTCTCTCTTTCTCCTTTTCCGTTGTCCTCGTGGCAGCGCGCATGGGGGTGCGCGCGCATTGCATCGGAGTTGTGCCCGCGTATTCGCTTGGACAAAAAAATCCCCCTCTTCTCCCCCCTCTGGAAATCAAAGAGATCTGATAATCACGGAGAGCGGGATGAGAAGGAGGAGGGGGGGGCGAAGGAGAAGGAGGAGCAGGAAGAGGAGGGGGAGGAGGAGGAGGAGGAGGAGGAGGAGGAGGAGGAGGAGGAGGAGGAGGAGGAGGAGGACGAGGAGGGCGGTCGAGCTCGCGGGCTTCCTTTTTTCCCTCGCTCACTGGGGCTCTGGTGTCCGCGGCGTCCCCTGGCATCCTCGCGTCGCTCTGCCGATGCTCCAAGGAAGTAGAGGTGTACTCATTGCCGCTGCCCCTCGCCCGTTATCTCCCCTTTTGCGGTCTCCTGCGGGGCCCCCTCGTCGCCACCGCTGGATGCGCCGCGACATCCCGGTCAGATCGCGCCCCAGGAGGAGGTCCGGGGAGCAGCGGCATCGGTGCTTCTTGGTTTCTCTAATGGCGTTCGCGCGGAACGTCAAAAACGCACATGATACAAACATCCCCAATTTTTCATCGCCGTAGTTTTTTGGTTCAGGCGCTTGGGAAGGCGTAACCACGGCCTCACGTCCTAACGCGTGAGGCGCCGAACCTCTGACATAGCCTTGAGTCGTACTGCAAAAAAGTTTGGTTTCTCTAATTGCGTTCGCGCGGAACGTCAAAAGCGCACAGCACGAGTGGAGAGCGCCTCGCGCGTGCAGGGCAACGGCGATCCGCGCGCCCTGGCGGGGCCTTCGAAGATCCGATGCTGGCCCCTTGAGTCCAAAGTTCTTGCCAATTGGTCTGTCTGCATTTCGGATCTTGTTTTTTCGATTTCCGACGGCTCGATGTTTTCGAACGTCAGTTTTCCTGCGGGCCGAGCCCCCGTTTCGAGCGAGCGAGCCCTGTTTCGACGGTCCCCGGGCCCGAAAACTGCCTCCAACGGCCCAACACGCATGCCAATTTTAGAGCCGATCTGTTCACGTCCCCAGGATTTTGGGAAAAGAGGCTCCGCGCTCTATGTCGACATTCGCCGGGGGCTTCATCGCCCTTCGAGGGGGGAGAGCGGAGGGCGGGGGGGGGGGCGAGGGGGAGGGAAAGGGGTCAAGGCGTCTGACGGCGTTCGGCGTTCTCCATGCTGCCGACGGCAAGCGCCGCCCTGTCTGCCTGCTCGCCTGCGCGGGGGACGGACAAAAAGGGGGGCGGCGATGGGGGAGGGAGGAAGCGCGTCCGAAACAACATGTGGGGCGCCACCTGCACGGGGCCCTCCGCCCCCCATGTTCGGGAGGGAGGGGCGGGGGAGAAGAGGGGAGGGGGGAAGGGGAGGGGCGACTCGCGGGCCTTCTGCCGGTCGGCGAGCCGAGGGGTCCGAGGGGCAACCTGCCGTGGCCTCGCGAGTGGCAGCCTGCCGTGGTCCTGCACCACGTCTGCTGCAGCAGCGCGCGCGTGCAAGCGCGCCGAGCAGCTGGGCGCCAATGCTCGCGAGGGCAAGTTGGCCCTCCTCGCCCTCAGCCCTCCCCCCTCTCTTGTTCGTTGCCCTCCGCCAGAGACCTGGCATCGCTCGGACGTGTGCATTGCTTCTCGGCGAGGACCATCGAGGACGATCCTGGACCATCGAGCAAAAAACCACGCACGAAACCGGCAAATGCACGGGAAATGGACGTCCGAGCGATGGCGAGAAGATAACGGCGATCACCCGCTCGCGCCGACGGCGTGCAGTCAACCCCCCCTGGCCCTGCGGCCCGGGCTCGGCATGGCCACGCCGGGCCGCTCTCTCGCGCCCGCCCCCCGCCGGCGCATGGGGGCGCGCGGCCGAGTGGCGAGAGTTGGCCGAGAGTGCGCAGCGCAAGATCCGCCAGCGCAGGAGAGACCGCCAGCGTTTCCACGCGAAGGAGATTCGTGGCCACGAAGGCCGCCCTCGCGCCCGCCCCCCGCCGACGCATGGGGGCGCGTCAGCGTTGCCAGGCGACGGAGATTCGTGGGTCGGTGTGGGGGCGTGGAGGGCGGGGGTGCCGCGCAGGTGGCGCGCTCCTTGCGTCGGTGCGCCGTGCGCTGGGCCGCCCGGGCCGCGGGCCATCAGCGACGTCGCGCGGCCTGCCATTCTGCCGCCGTTGGCGCGGCGGCGGGCAATGCCAAGATTTCGTTTCCCCCGCGGTTGGAGAGAGGCCCCGCCTTCCAGGGCGGGCGGGGGGGGGGGTCAAAACGCTGCGCGTCCGGGCGTTTCGGCTGCATCGAACGCGAAGCGCGGCGACTCGCCCAAGGTGCCCTTGTATCCCTTCTACTTTTGTGTCGCCCATCCTGTGCCATACATGACCCGCATCTGGCGACCCGATCAGGGCCTTGCATCATTTTTGTCGGCCCCTCATTTCGCGTGAAACTTGTCGGAGGTGTTCCGCGGCGCCCTCGCCTCTCCGGAGCCCGCGCAGACGTTTCTCGCCCTGCGGGCCTGGGCGTCGCGGCGGGCCGCCGAACGCGACTTGCACCTCGGGGCGCCCGCCCGGACGGAGCGGCACGCATTGCAAACGCAAGTTCGCCCGAGACGTCGCCGAGAAGGGCCTCGCGCAGGCCGCGCGGGGGTTCGTCGGCGGCCAGCGGCCCGCGGCAGTTCTCCCGCGAGGACGGCGCTCGTCGCAGCGCCATTCGGCCCTCGCTGCGAGCGCTACCAGCGCTCCTCCCCCCCTCCCCCCTGACTACACAGTGTTTTACGTTCCATTGCGTTCCCGCGAGATCCCCCTTGCGCCCCAACACAACCGCCCATTACATATTACACAACCCTATTGAGTTTCATTAAACCGCTAAATATCATTAGATCTCACTCGTCTCTCTCTCTCTCTCTCTCTCTCTCTCTCTCTCTGTCTCCACATATATATATATATATATCGTTAAATCCCAGTGAATCCCATTGCGCCTCATTAGACCTCACTAGACTTCAGTAGATTTCATGAGATCTCATTGAATTCACTGAATCCCATCGGACCCCAGTAGATCCCATCCAGACTGGGCCCTTCCTGCTTCCACTCCTCCTGCCGCCGTCCGAGCATTGAACACTACATGAGATGAACATTACATGATATCTAGTGAGTTTTAGTGATATCCACTGAAATTCCATGGGATTGAATGATAATTAGATTCAGTGATATTTAATGAGGTTTAGTGAGGTGTACTGAGATGTAATCCGATTTAATGAGATTTAGTGAGATTTAGTTGGATCTGATGAGATTTCGTAATATTTAATGAGATTAAAATATTGAGTGATATCTAATGAGATTTACTGGGTTTAATGATATTAATTCAGTGAGGTTTACTATATCAGAATAAGATTCCTGGAATGGAATGGAATTGGATGGAATGAAATGCGTAGTCAGGAGGGATGGGGGGGGCGCTGGCAGCGCTCGCAGCGAAGGCCGGGACACGCTGCAACGAGCGTCGCCCTCGCGCGGGAATCGCTGCAGGCGACTAGTCGCCAACGAAATCCCGCGCGGCCTGCGCGAGGCCCTCCTCGGCGATGTTCCGGGCGAGTCTGCGCGCTTCCAAAGCGTGCCACCCCGCCCGGGCGGGTGTTCCGAGGTGCCGGACGCGTTCGGCAGCCCGCCATAGCATCCAGGTCCGCAGGGGGAGAAATTTCTGCGCGGGCCCCGGAAGGTCGGGGGCGCCGCCGAACACCCCTGAGAAGTTTCGCGCGGATAAATGCAAGGCCCCGATCGGCCTTGGACGCCGGCGGCGCGGAATGGCGGGCCGCGACGTCGTCGATGGCACATGGCATGGAAGGCTCAGCGCACGGTGCACCGATGGAAGGAGCGAAACTTGCGCGGCACACCCGCCCTCTACGTCCCCACATCGACCCGCAAACTTCCAGCGCCTGGAAAAGCTGGCGGTCTCTCCTGCGCCAGCGGATCTGGCGCTGCACTCTTGGCCACTCGGCCGCGCGCCCTCTGCGTCGGAGGGGGGCGGGCGCGAGGGCGGCCTTCATGGCCATGTCGAACTCGGACCGCAGGGCCAGCGCGCTGTCAGCGCTGTCCATGCCATGCGCCATGCGCGCTGTCAGCGCGAGCGGAACATCTCCGCCATCCTTGGTGGAGGGCGACGACAGGCGGAGGGGGGAGGGCTGAAGGCGAGGAGGAGGGCCAATTGATCTTCGCGAACATCGGCGCCCAGCTGCTCGACATGGTTGCGCACCCTCGTTGCCGCAGCAAGCGCGCTGCAAGCCCGGGCGGGGCGCCCCTCGCAAGACCGCGGCAGGTTGCCACTCGAGCCCATCGGCTCGCCGACCGACCGAAGGGCCCACGAGTCGCCCCTCTCCCTCCCTCCCGCCCTCTTCTTCCCCACCCCCCCTCCCCAACAGGCCGACGCGGGGCCCCGCGTGGGCGGCGCCCCGCATGCTGCTTCGGGCGCGTTTTCCTGCCCCCCACCCCCGTCCGCCCTTTCTCTCCCCGCGCTGGCGAGCAGACAAATGCAGCGGCACCGGCCGTCGGTAGCAAAGAGAACGCCGAACGCAGTCGGACGCCTTGAGCCATGTCCCCCCCCCTCCCCGGTCTCACCCCCGATCCCCCCCCCGCCCCCCGCTCGCCTTCGAAGAGCGATGAAGCCCCCGGCAAATGTCGACATGGAGCGCGGGGCCCATTTCCCCCAAACCCGGGAATGTGAAACTAACGGCTCTACAATTGGCATGTTGTTCCCGGCGCTGGAGGCCGTTTTCGGGGCCTCGGTACCGTCGAAACAGGGCTCGCTCGAAACGGAAACCTGACCCGCAAGAGAACCGATACTGGAAAATATCAGCCGCCGGAGGTCCAACAGAGAATATATGCGAAATACGGACAAACAAATAGGCCAGAACTTTGGGCTGATCGGGGCCAGCGTCGGATCTTCGAAGGCCCCGCCAGGGCGTGCGGATCGCCGATGCTCTGCACGCGAGATGCGCTCTGCACTCGTGCTGTGCACTTTTGACGCTCTGCGCGAGCGCACCTGGGGAAACCACAAAGTACCGAGACCGCTGCTCCCCGGACCTGTCCCGGGGTGCGTTCTGAGCAGGATTTTGAGGCGAATGCGGCGGTGGGGGCCAGGGCCTCGCAGGAGACCGGGAAAGGGGACGACGGGCGACGGTGCCCGTTTCTCATCTGAGCATCGAGAAAGGCGACGCGAGGATGCCAGGGGACGCCGCGGACGCCAAAGCCCCAATGAGCGGGGAAAGGAAAGGGAAGCCCGCGAGCTCGACCCCCTATATCCACTTCCTCCTCCTCCTTCTCCTCCACCCTCCTTCTCACCCCCCTCGCCGTCATTATCACATCTCTCTCTCTCTCTCTCTCTCCCTCTCTGAATCCCAAAAGGGGGGAGGGGGGTTCTGCTTCCCCATTCGAGTGCGGGCGCCGCTCAGACGCCGTGCGCGCTCACTCCCATGAGCGTCGCCACGAAAACAACAGAAAGGAGCGATAGAGAGAGGGAGAGAGAGAGAGGGAGAGAGTGATAGAGAGAGAGAGAGAGAGAGACACACACACACACGCACACACACACGCACAGGGGAGGCAAGGCTAGCACCCGCCTCAGAGAAGGGCGCGCGCCGATGGGATAACGCTGCGCGCCCATCGCGCGGAAACAACCAGTGAGAGACATCGGAACTGGAAGGGGTAGTGCGGGGGGGTGCAAGAAGCGGATCGACGGCCAAACTGCTGCCCAAGACCGCGTTGGCAAGTCACAGAAAGGTGGTTGAGCCAAGCGCGCGGGTCCAACTCTCAAGCACTAGCGGCCACTAAGCCGCACTAAATTCCATTAAACCATGCTTTGAAAAACTTTCGGGTTTGAAATGAAGCTCCCTTGCCTGGCCACCTCAAGGAGGAGAAGTGATTGAGAGGCTGAAGGGTGATGTTGACAATGATGATCATGGTGAGGGTGATGATGCAACAATGATAGTGATAATGATGATACGGATGATGCTGGTGATGATGATGATGACGATGATGACGATGATGATGTTGCGGATGATGATGATGATGATGATGATGATGATGATGATGATGATGATGATGATGATGATGATGATGATGATGATGATGATTATTGAAATGATTGTGATTATGTTTATGGTGATGATGTTAGGTGTAGTTGTGATGCTGTTGGTGGAGATGGTTGTGATGGTGGTGATGGTAAGGATGATGTTGATGATGATGATGATGCTGTTGTTGATGATGATGATGATGATGATGGTGATGGTGATGATGATGATGATGCTGTTGATGATGACGGTGATGATGATGATGATGATGCTGATGATGATGATGATGATGATGATGATGGTGGTGGAAGGTGTTTGATGGTGAATATGATGAGGAGGACGAGGAGGACAGGGAGGCGGAATTCGGGAGGCAGGGAAGAGGGGAATCTTGGAGGTTGAAGGAATCCTCATCCCATTAAGCTCTGTCAGGGCCAAAGTCGAAAGCGAGGTGTGGAAGGTCATGATAGAAGTTGGTTTCCGATGACCAAAATGATGGACTGCTCGTCAGGGTGTAGCAGGTTGCGCGGGCGTCGGACAAGTGGTGAGCAGGCGAAGGAGATTTGGCGACCATGGGAAAACAGGATGGCGCACGGGAACAGTTAGGTGGACGTGCGGAAGATTTATTTGGTATGGGACATATGAGACGGACGTGATGACGCTGGGGCTGGAAAGGCCATGAGGAAATTGGGGATGACACTGGGAAGCTGGGGCGCACATGAGGGAACCCGGGAGGGCGTGGGGAAGGGGCGACGAAATTGGGAATGACATGGACATGGGCGGGTTAGCGGACATGGCCAGAAGGGCCTTGGAGCACCCCGGCGTTATCTGGACGGGCCCTGGAGCCCCCCCCCCCCGCGGCTCCAGCCAGACGGGCCCGGGAGACCCCTAGGGCTTTCGCCGGAAGGGCCTTGAATCCTCCAGCCTTGGCTGGACGGGCCCCAGAGCCCCCAGTCTTAGCCGCACGGGCCCCGCGAAACTCCGCATTCCTTGCCCGGGAGCGCCCCCCCGTCAGAAAGCCGGGCGGGCCACCGAGCCGGACGTGCCCCGAAGCCCCCCGGCCGTAGCCAGACGTGCCCTAAAGCCCCCCAGCTCTGGCCAGCCGGACGTGCCCTGGAGCTTCCTCGCGTCGTAAAAAAATCAAGACGAGAGGTTTTGGCCATTTTCGGCCTCGGGGGGCCCTCGCTGGCCTCGGGGCCGTCCAACAACGACTCAGGACGGGAAGAAAACGGTCCCGGGACATTGGTCGGGACTTCCAGGGACGCCGTCCTGAAAAAATCAGGACGTCGCATGTTTGGGTCCCAGTCTTAACTGGACGGGCCTTGGAACCTTCCAGCCGCAGCCGGGCGGGCCCCGGAACCTCCCAGGCAGCCGGACGGGTCCCATGGCCCCGCCAGTCTGGCTGCAGGTGGTCCGGAGCACCCCGGCCTTGGCCGGAAGGGCCCAGGGACTCTTGCGTTGCCCCGGAGTTGCTCGGGGGGCCCTGAGCTCAGACGTTCGCCCAACCTTTCCCATGGCCATCCAACCTTCCCCATACCCTTCCAACTTTCCCCATACCAGTATCGTCCCTCTTAACGATCCAGACCTTGCTCGTCGAATTTTCCCATGTCCATCCAAATTCCCCCAGTGAGCGCCCAACATCTGCACACCTCCGCGCCAAGGCGGGAACGCCCCCAGGGTCCTTCAACCTCCTCCGCCTCGAACACACGCGAGACACTCATAGCGAAGGCGCGTGTCCTTAATGGGATGTGTCGGAGGTGGATCGACCTCCTACCCTGACACGTCGATTGAGGAATTGGCCGTTTTCGGTTCGCGAGAGGGCGTCGCGGCCGTCATTTTTGCGGGTCCAGGTCCGTCGTTTTCGGTCCCAGGCCGTTTTTACTAAGGGGAGGTTTACCAAAGGGAGGTTTGTCCACCGCCGAATGTGGAGCTCATCCTAGTAGAGGCAATCAGGATAAAAAGGAGGAGGCGTCCAAGCGACTCTGGATCAAGGGTTCGCACTACCTCCGCTTTCACCGTGCCTGCGTACCTTCTCCGGCCCCCGGCATGCGGACGCTCTGCGCTGCCGCCGCGCTGGCGCTGCTCGCCTCCAGCGCGACCGCGCTCCACGCCCGCCTGGACAGCAAGACGACGAAGGCCGCCGCTCTTTCTGGGTGGTCTCGCCGGTCGGCGCGAGCCCCGGCCTCGCCATGTGTCGGGCGTGTCCCCATACAGGGGGATTTTTCGACGACAAATAAAGCATACCCCAAAAATGCCCCAAGAGGGTCCAAAACTACCTAAAAAATAGTCCCTGGACGATTTTTGGATTATTTGTTTTGATTATTTTGGGGGTATTTTTTATTTTTCGTCGAAAACCCCCTGTGGGGGGGCAGGCCCGACTTAAGGCCTCGCCCCCCTCTCCCCCCCCGTGGCGAAGCCAGGAGCTGATTCTGGCGGCTTCGGTGTGAAAGTGGGCCAGCCAGCAGGGCCGCGTCGCCGCCTCCTCCCCCGCGTGGAGAAGGAGGAGAAGTAGGAAGAGGGAGACTCGAGTTCGTCTCGATACTGAAGAGCGCTCGTGATCATTCCCATTCGAACAGTCTTTTCCAGCTCTGTAGCTAGCTCGAATTATGACAGATTGCAGAGTGCAAGTAGTTGTTCAGTTCTAGCTCTGGTAGCAGACCAATCTCAGACGATATAGGCGACTGTGTCTGATCATTTCCTGTTGAGCAGTGTGCTTTCCAGCTCCATAGTTTGCCCTATAACTTGAATTAAGTACAGAAATCCAGCGCCGCGATATTTCTCTCCTGTGGCGGCTTCTCAATGCAGTCGGCAAGAAGGGAACGGCTCCAGGGCGCTGAGTGAGTGAGGAATCTCGCCGTCTCGTTTTGAGTGTTGCTGCTGATCTGCGCGGCTTCCTCTCGTCCTCGTGCCCCTCGTCTGCCTCCTCGCCCTGAGCGTCGTCGTCCTCCGCGCTGCCACTATCCTTCTCCCTCTCCCCTCCCCTCCCCTCATCGGCTTCCTCGTTCTCCTCATCTGTTCGTACCCGTCCGTGCTCATCCTTCTTCCTCCTCTCCCTCCGTCTTCCCTCCTCCTCCTCCTCCTCCTCCTCGTCCTCCTCCTCCTCCTCCTCCTCCTCCTCCTCCTCCTTGTCATCCTCCTCCTCCTCTCCGTCCTGCTCCGCCTCCTGCTCCCCATCCTGCGTCTCCTGCTGCTCTTCCTCCGACTTGACCCCCCACAGCCCCTGATGCCTCTGCGCTGCCCGCCCCCCGAGAAGCAGGCGGATCAGCTGGAGGACGACGGCCCTGGGACCTACGTTGTCGTCTCGGCCGGGCCTACCCTCAAGTCGCTCCCCGTGAGCAAGGATCGGGCCGGGCGAAAGGGGGGGATTGGGAAAGGGGGGGTCACGAAATTTGCTGCATGCAGCTGGTTTCGGCTTCACCGATGGGCCCATTCCTCGATACATAGCCGCCTCCGGCGCCGGGAGGCGCCGGGAAAATCAGCTACGTGAGCTGATTCTCACCCCCCCCCTTGCTATCCCCCCCTTTCGCCCGACCCGCTAGGACTACGCCCGCACCAGCGAGAAGGTGGGGGAGGTGGCGGTGCAGCAGGAGGTGAACGTCCTGGAGGTGGCCGCGGAGCTGAACGATGGCAGGAGGCGGGCCCGGATCGCGGATCCCGCGGGCTGGATCACCCTGCTGGCCACCAAGAACAATTTCCGCTTCGCCGCGAAGCAGTCGGACACTCTGGCGGTGGCGTGCGAAACCTCTCACCCCCCTGGCCTGGACAATAGGAAGCCACGTGTGATAGTTGCCGCTCCCCTCTCAGGGCCACGTGGCAGTGACGTGCGGCACCTCTCCACCCGAGTTCCCAGCGGTGTTTCACATGCGAGGTCCTGCGCCCCTAGCTTTTAGACGTATCAAAAGATGGTATGATCCTTGACGGGCCGCATCATTTGGAACACACGGCCCCGCCTTTTCCGCCAGCGTTCAAACAGCAGTGCTACGGTACATTACATGTAGACGTGCGGAGTGTACCGTAATGCATGGGACATTTAGATGTTTGACGTGAGCAAGCGTGTATCACGAATGGTATTGTAAATCAAGGCGCCAGCATCGGCGACACTGTGCGATGAGCATGCATCATGTTCCAATTCTGATTGCCTTCATTCATGGTATCGCGCGGCGCGTGATAGTATATCAACCTAATAAATACTAGATCGTGTGGCACATGTCTCCCCTGTTCGGGGAAACTCGCAAGATGAGACAGTGCCCATCCCCAGGGCCCGCTGGGCAGTAACATGTGATTTCTCTTTTCCAGTCTGCAGACTGGCATCGAATCCATGAGTTTTCTTTGCAGGCTCCGAATGCCGTAACCTCTGGCAGCGGTATCCCTTTGGCAGCAGGGTGTCGCTGCGTATGCCACATCACTCCCTCTAAGCCCGAAAAGACAAGAGTATATGGGTGGGTGATTCCGTTGGTGCGAAGATCGCCGTAACACGTGACGTCTCTTTCCCCGAATTTCAGCTTCTTGCGAATACCGTCACGTATCACGGTCTTCCCCAGGGCCTGGGATGCATCAGAAGGATAGAGTGAGGAGAGAATAATCGAGGACGAGGGGCATTCGGAGAAGATTCCTGGATACCTCTGGGAGTTTTCTCGGGGGCTCTTCGTGTCTCTAAAACGCCTCTCGGGATTTGCTCGGGCGCTCTTTTACCATCTTGTCCAACTTGGGAGCATATTTGCCGGTGACTGGACACTCCAAGGCGCTAAGAAGGAGGCTGTCAGCGGATAAGCGCGACGAGGGACGTCTTTTTTGTTTTCTCACAAAGTTTGAGCTGCACATGCGAAATCCCCCAAGCAGTTTGTTGTTGCTGGTGGGTCCAGCGGAGTGAGGCACCGCGCAGATCTGAGCAAGATCTCGCTGTCGCTGGGGGGCTGCGATCTGCGAAATTGTCGCCACTTTCGAGGGCTGCTGGTGGGTCCAGCGGAGAGAGGCACCGCGCAGATCTGAGCAAGACCTCGCCGTGCCTGGGGTGGCTGCGATCTGAGAAGCTGTCGCCACTTTCGAGGGCTGCTGGTGGGTCCAGCGGAGTGAGGCACCGCGCAGATCTGAGCGGGACCTCGCGTCCCTGGGGGGCTGCGACCTGCGAAATTGTCGCCACTTCCGAGGGCTGCTGGTGGGTCCAGCGGAGTGAGGCACCAGATCTGAGCAAGACCTCGCCGTCGCTGGGGAGCTGCGATCTGCGAAGCTGTCGCCACTTTCGAGGGCTGCTGGTGGGCCCAGCGGAGTGAGGCACCGCGCAGATCTGAGCAAGACCTCGCCGTGCCTGGGGGTCTGTGATCTGCGAAGCTGTCGCCACTTTCGAGGGCTGCTGGTGGGTCCAGCGGAGTGAGGCACCGCGCAGATCTGAGCAAGACCTCGCCGTCCCTGGGGGGCTGCGACCTGCGAAACTGTCGCCACTTTCGAGGGCTGCTGGTGGGTCCAGCGGAGTGTGGCACCGCGCAGATCTGAGCAAGACCTCGCCGTGCCTGGGGGTCTGTGATCTTAGAAACTGTCGCCACTTTCGAGGGCTGCTGGTGGGTCCAGCGGAGTGAGGCACCGCGCAGATCGTAGCAAGACCTCGCCGTCCCTGGGGGGCTGCGACCTGCGAAACTGTCGCCACTTTCGAGGGCTGCTTGGGGGGCCAGCGTAGCGACCTGCGAAACTGTCGCCACTTTCGAGGGCTGCTGGTGGGTCCAGCGGAGTGAGGCACCGCGCAGATCTTAGCAAGACCTCGCCGTGCCTGGGTGGCTGCGATCTGCGAAATTGTCGCCACTTTCGAGGGCTGCTGGTGGGCCCAGCGGAGTGAGGCACCGCGCAGATCTGAGCAAGACCTCGCCGTGCCTGGGTGGCTGCGATCTGCGAAGCTGTCGCCACTTTCGAGGGCTGCTGGTCGGCACCGCGCAGATCTCAGCGGGGCCTCGCCGTCCTTGGGGGGCTGCGATCTGCGAAGCCGTCGCAACTTTCGAAGGCTGGTGGCGGGTTCAGCGGAGCGAGGCACCAGGCAGATCTGAGCGAGACATCGCAATCCTTGGGGGGCTGCGAGCCTCACGAATGCCGCTCGCAGAAGTATATGCGCCCATGTCACGTCATCACCTCCGTATAACGTCTCCCAAGCTACTCATGCCCCGCATTGCGCAGGGATTGGGTACGTCGCCAGGGTAATTATAATTGGGCTACTATTCATCTTTCTCGTTCACGGACGCGCAAAAAGGTAGGACGTTAACGTCCAAAGAAGTGCCCTTGGAATAACAGGATCTGCCCTCCATCTTTGCCAGCGCCGCGATTCTATAAGTTATGGTAATCACGTTTGCGGAAGTCTCAAGCGATAACCACACATTTAAATGGAGTCGCCTTCCATCCGTGTAACTTTCAAAATCGGGAAATCTGGGTCAACTAATCGAACGGCGTTCGGCCCATCCCGCCACCGTGCATGGGTTGTGGGTATGAAGCCTAATGGATGTTCGTTGGGATCTCGTGGGAGGCCTCTCGGGGGCCTCTTGGATGCAGTTCGTACGCCTCTTGAGGGCTTTTGGAGGCCTCTTGGGGCCTCTTTTGGGTCTCGTTGGGCCTCTTGGTGCCTCTAGGGGGCCTTTTGGGCCCTCCTGGGCGCCTCTTTTGGGGCCTCTTGGGGTGGAAGGCTCGGATTTTCGGTTTGTGCTCCCTCTTTGGGGCCCCTTTTGGGGCATCTTGGGGCCCTCTTGGGCCGTGTTGGGCGCCTCTTGGGCCGTCTGCCCTTGCCGTCTTGGGGCGGTGTTGGGGCCCCTAGGGCCGTCGGGGAGCGTCGGACAGACAGGCGAGAACGCCAAACTCCGCCAAAAACCTAAAGGAGAGTCAATGATTTTTGCAAAAGAGGGGTCCTCTGGGGAGGCCTCTTAGAGGCCTCCTGGGGCGTCTTGCAGGCCTCTTGGGACGTCTTGAGGCCTTCTTGGGCGTCTTGGGCAGATCTTTCGGCGACTCGGAGCCCACTTGGGCCGCCTTCGGGGCCTCTTGGGGCCCTCTTGGCCCGTCTTGGGGCCCTCTTGGGCATGACAAATTAACGCGCCACCACTTCCCGGAGCCCAGGGGGCATGCGGGAAGTAGATTTGAGAGCGAGGGTTCCGGGCGCCTTAAAGACTCCTCAGGAGTGAGAGTTGAGGCTCAGAGGATTAGGCAAAGGACCTGAGGACACGCCCACTCCGTGCCCAGAGGCACAGGTCAGGTCAGAAGCTGTGCCTTGACGGCACATCGGCAGCAGTGCGATCACTCAGAGTGAAACAGCATATTGTCGAACAGCGGCTCTCGACGTATTGAGACAGCCGTTGTCTCTGTCCAGAGCGGCAGACAGACGACCTTCGTCGCCTCCCACGGCCCTGAGCGCATGCACTCTGGTCCTGTGCCCCCAAGAAGCTCTGGGACGCCCTCGCTCTCTCACGCCGCCTGGCCGGGACAGCTGCGTTGACGAAGGTTGGAGACTTGATCTGTGAACAATCTTGGTGTTTGAAAGAAGTGCTACTCTTCCAAAAGGGCACAAGTTCTTGGCAATCAGCTGGTCTGCCAGCGGGCGCGCCGAAGAAGCGTCCCAAATTCTTTCGTTGAGGACTCGAAATCATGGGGTGTGGTATCCCCCAGAGTTTCCTTGAGCAAGAAATGTGGAAAGAGTTCATCCGATAATCGTCAGCTTTGATTAACCGTCCTGTCTCTAGACTGAACAATCATTAGGAGATGACGCACGAGTAATACATCCTCTGCTTCCTATCTTGCTCAGAGAAGCATGACTCCATACCGCTTCCAAGATTGTGAACGGAACCCGCGCTTCGCCCAATCTTTGAGAGGCCGCACATCTTGCGGATCCACTGTTGGTCAGCATGCCGCCAAGGCACACGCGCTGCTCCGCACCAGGGATAGGTCGGCCTCTCGGATCCAGATTCGGCGACGGGCTGCCGATGTGCAGGACGACGTTTTTGTTCCAAGTCGGAAGCAGACCGGACGGAGCAGCTCGAGCCGGCAGGCTGTTCAAAGCTGCCTGTAGACAAGTAGATGATGCACACATTAAGGCGATGTCGTCGGCGTACTCAACATCGTCAGTCTTGCAGCCATCTGGTTCCCAACGCAGATGTGGCATGAATGACGGTCCATACGATGATGAACAGATGCGGGGATATCGGGCTGCCTTGAGCTATGCCGGCTGCTTGCTGGCGAGCGCCGGATTCTTTGCCTGCGTCTCGCATTGTGAGCGATCTGTATCTGTATGCAGAAGCCACCATGTCGATATTTGCTTCGGGCAGACCAAACCTGCGCAGAGCCACTTGCATCGCTGGATCGATGCGGTCGAAAGCCTTCGACCAATCCAGAAGCAGAACGGACAGCTCGCCGTCTCTGAGGTCCTGCGCTGCGTCCATAATGCGCTGCACAGTGAGGATGGCCAAGTCCACGCCCCTGCCAGGGCGAAAATCATATTGATTGTCTCGGAGGCGACTCTCCGCGCCTCCACTTCGAAGCCGTCCCAAAATCAAAGCCGCGAGAACCTTGTAGCCCACTGCCAGGAGTGAAGTAGGACGGCAATTCGATGGCAGATGCCGAAAAAGCACGCTCAGGACCGTGCCTCCTAGCACGAGTTCAACAAGTGAAGCAAGATTTGCAGGGAGGTGTCATTGCGACCAAGGGTGGCGCAGAAGTCCAGGGGCACACTTTCCGCCCCACTTGCTTTTCCCTTCGCAGTCGCGGCATCACAGTCTCAATGTTCTGCAGAGAACTCTCTGGTCGGAATGTCTATCACCAGGTCCAATCGAGGCTCGGATGGCTGGCCCTCCCCTGCACCAGGAATTCTTATCCACTGCACGTTCCGGACATAAGCCGCCATTGTCTCAGCCGTCGCTGGAGTCCGCGAGGCTGCCATCTCGACCTTGGAGTCGGCCCTGCTGTCGACGCGAAGTCCCACACCGCAGGCGCTTTCTGGCAAACCAGCCATTCTCGGCGAGGTCGTTCTCTAGCCACTCTGCTCGGTCTCGTTTGGCAGCGGATTTGATCTGCTTGTTCAGGGAGGCTTCAAGTATGAGGTACCCCTCAACCCGTTCAAGGCCTGGTGGGGGATACGTAGCACCCCGCAGATGCGGATAAGAGTGAAGGGGCGGTGGGGACATCGGCAGTCTGCGAGACTCTGGACAAGCCCGCCGCAGGCGCCAACACTTCACAAATGATACAACGAGCCCGCCGCAGGCGCCGATTCGTTCTTCAAACCAATGTGGATCGGTCGCGGGTGTGTCGCGGGTGGGGTGGGTCGCGGGGTGGGTTGCAGGTGGGTCGCGAGTGCGTCGCGGGTGGGTTGCGGGTGGGTCGCGGATGGGTCGCGGGGTGGGTTGCGGGTGGGTCGCGGGGTGGGTCGCGGATGGGTCTTAGGTGGGTGGCTGGTGGGTCGCGGGGTGGGTCGCGGGTGGGTCGCGGGTTGGGTCGCGGGTGGGTCGCGGGGTAGGTCGCGGGGGGGACGACAGCAAACAACAACAATAACAACAACAACAACAACAACCATAACAACAACAACAACACCACCAACAACAACAACATCAGCAGCAACAACAACAACGACAACGACAACAACAACAACAATTGCAACAACAACACCAACGACAACAACGCCACCAGCAACAATACCAACAACAACACCACGAACAACAACATCAACAACAATAGCAACAGCAACATCAGCATCAACAGCAAGAACAACAGCAGCAACAACGACAGCAACAACAACAACACTTACAACAACAACGAGAATAACAACAACGGAACAAGCAGAACCCTCACCACGGATTCTCACTTCAGCCACGCACCCAGGGAGAATGAATGACCGTTCGTCCCCTCACTCTGATGATTTGCGGGTGTCTGAAGCGAGAGCCGCATGAACCAGTCCTCATCTTCGCAGCTGCTGCGCAACCGCTTCGACGAATTCGCGCGGCTGTACGGCGAGAGCGACGCTTCGGAAGCGTGCAACCCTCCAGTTTGGTAGTCGTTGGAGCCTGTGCGCCTCAGACCAGGGAGAGCCAACTGAGGAGGCCTCGAGCGAGACGCCCGAGACCGGGCCCGTCCGGACCCGCCACGGTGATGCGGCAGGGAAGGGCGCGCCGTGTGAGGAGGACGACGTCTGGGTGAGGGTCGAAGGGCGCAGGATGCGCAGGCCAACTTCCGCTGGTGCCCAAGCTCTGCCCGACACGTCTGGTCGGGGGCCAATCTCTGGGATGCAGTGGAGGCCCACGCCAAGAGACACCCTGCTCGCCTCCAGGGTGCCCTGGGTTTCTTGGGTTCCGTGGGTTTCGATGTTGTGTTGTTGTTTAACAGAAAGGGTGACGTCCCCACCCCCACCCCAAAGATAAACGGACGTCCTGGGGTCTCAGGGTTCGGTTTCTTGTGGAAGGTTTCTTGTGGACTGGCCTCCACTGTAATGCCCAAGCTTCGCCCGGAACGTTTGGTCTGGGGGGAACTCTGGGATGCACCCCCAGGGGGTTGCTCGGGCGCACCCGTCGCGAGGATGGACGCCCCCCATCGTGCATCCCAAGGTTGGGCCCAACATGTCTGGTCTGGTCGAAAAAGCCCCAAAGTCGGGGATTGGGGTCTCCATATCCTTCGGTAAAGAATCCCATCCAGGATGTGGGGAAACAGTCCAACCCGTGGATCGCGGCGAATGCCAAGAACCTCTCGGTGACCCACCTCCGCCTTGACAAGACGCCAGAGGAGCTCACCGCGCTCGTCACATTCGCCGGGCAGAAAAAGACGGAGTACCTCGACGCGGCGGTGATGCTCGCACACTCCTTGAAGAAGCACGCCCCAGGCTATCCCCTGGTGGCCATTGCCATCGAGGGCATGAAGCCTGAACACCAGAAACAGCTAACGAACGCTGGCTGGCAGCTGGTCTTTGTGGAGAACTGGGAGGACGAGTATTGCCAACAGGATTGCAACCAGGAGTTCATGAAGCGCTGGCACGACAGTTTTGAGAAGATCAACATCTTCAGGCTCGGCTTTGGCAGGGTGCTCTTCTTCGATGCAGACACTTACGTGTTCAGCCCCCGGATCAAGGAACTGCTGACTGGTACACGGCTGAAGAAGGGCCACATCGCCATGGCGCCCGATGGTTGCAAGGACGAGTACAATAGCGGGGTGATGCTATTCCGTCCCAGTGTGGAAATTTTCACCCATATGCTCGAGCTGGTCGTTACCCGTAAGCGCGAGCAGATCTTGGACCAGAACATCATCAATGCTGCTTATGCCGGCAAAATCATGGAGCTCGACCGGGAGTTCAATTGTGTGGATATCATGGGCGTTCAGCCAGGCATGGCGGAAGAGTGCTCACATAAATGCAGCGCCAACGTGGTCGTTGCGCATTTCACGGGGCACCCCAAGCCGACCGCCGCCAAGAGGCGGCTTCTGGCGATGGTGCGCCGGCCGGAGTCTCCGGAGACCACATGCAAGAACACGAATTTCGGGTCGTGCCAGTCATGGTCCAAGTACTACTGTGACATCCGCACTCACAAGAAGACCTTGTCGAAGAACTTGCAGGGCTGGCTCAAGGGCACAGGGGAGTGCTGCCACACCCCCTTCGACCCGCAGAAGGACGACGAGTCGTGCAAGAACTGCCCGTCCCAGATGCGGATCACTGGGGCAGCGCCGTTCCCAGAAGCCGCTACTGGCGTGTTCATGAAGAGCACCATCGAGCCCACGAAGTACAATGGCGGTAAGCCAGTCTACGTGAAGGCTGGGTCGGAGGGTCAACCCATCTACCTGTATTACGTGCAGAAGCAAGTGTTGTGGATGATCGGTATGGATTACCAGAACAACAATCCGTACGCGTTTGCCCAAGTTGATGCAACGTGCCCCAGGGATGTGGGGAAGTGGAACTCTATTGTCAACGGTCAGTGGGCATGGGCCAAGGATGTGCTTGTGAAGACAGAAGTCTCGGCCAACACAACGGAGGCTCCCATGTTATGGGACATTGAGCGCCGAGTTTGGGTGCCGGATCACGGCAAGCACACTACTTTCGAAGAGGACTTCGATTGAGTCTGGTTTTTGTGAGTCGGACTTCGCGTGTGTCCGCTATCCTCGTGCAGGCTCCATAGAGTTGGAATCCTGATGGTGAAAAGGCAGAGAGGCGGGAAGGGAAGGATTGGTGTCGCTCTTCTGAGACTTCGACAAAGTCAACAGGAAGAGAGATGCTTTCTTCAACGGGCTTTGTCTCTGTGTGTCGGCGCTTCTGGGCTTCGGATTTGTGTCAACCACAAGCACGGAGCCGGGCGATGGAGACAAGATAGGGCGTCAGGCTTTTGCCGTGGAGGCCAGGAGGTGGACCGAAGTTGCAGGCAGATGGTTGGCTAGTCCGGTTTTCCTGGGCCCGTGGTCCACTCGTGGTTTGAACCCGTACTGGACAGGTACCTTTCCCGGCCCCTGGATGGGAGGGTATTCCGTATTGCATTGGGTCCCCTCATCCGAAGTTTGGCTGGCCCAGAGGAAGTGTTGAGTATTACGGGTGTTCGTCGTCTTCTGGCTTCGCCGGCTCGTTCTCGTCGTCTCAAGGTGTCAAGGCCGACATCAATGTTGTTTCAGAGCACCCAGCTGAGACCGCGGCCGCGTCAGCAATTCTTTTTCCCTGCCGATGCACCTCCTCCAGCGAGCACTGCGTTTCTCTCTCTCTCTCTCTCTTTCTCTCGCTCCCTCTCTTTGTGTTAGAGGGGCAGGCAGGCAGCGCCGACGTGGAGGAGGAGGTGGAGGAGGAGGAGGTGGTGATGGTAGTGGTGATGGAGGCGGTGGCGGTGGTGGTGGCGGGGCGGGGGCGGAGATGATGCTGATAACGATGACGATGACAATGATGATGACGATGATGGTGATGATGATGCTGCTGATGATGGTGATGATGATGATGGTGACGGTGATGATGATGATGGTAATGATGATGATGCTGATGATGAGGAGGATGATCATCATGATCATCATGATGATGATGGTGATTCTGATGCTTATGATGATGAGGAGGATGGAAACGACTCGATGATGATGGCGATGATGATGATGATGGTGATGAGGATGAGGATGAGGATGATGGTGATGATGCTGATGGTGATAATGATGATGATGGTGAGCCTGAGTATGACGATGAAGACGATTCCGATGATGGTGCTGATGATTTCGATGTGGTTAACGATCGGGAAGGTGTTGATTACTCATGGCAGTGATGATGCTTGGTGTGATGCCGATGGTCATGATGATCATGCTGATGTTGAGGGTAATGATGAGGATGATTCTGATTATGATGATGTTGAACATGGCGAATATTATGACTATAATAGGTGCGCTGCTGATGACGAAGTTGATGATAATGATGATGCTGATGATGACGATGGTGATGATGATGATGACGATGATGATGATGATGCTGATGATGATGATGATGACCATGCTGATGATGATAATGATGATGATGATGCTAATGATGAGGATGATGATGATGATCATGATGATCATGATGATGATGATGATTGATAATGATGATGATGCTGATGATGAGGATGAGGATGATGATGATGATGATGATGATAATGATGATGATGATGATGATGATGATGATGATGATGATGATGATGGATGATGATGATGATGATGATGATGATGATGATGATGATGATGATGATGATGATGATGATGATGATGATGATGATGATGGTGGTGGTGTGTGATGATGATGATGATGATGATGATGATGATGATGATGATGATGATGATGATGATGATGATGCTGATGGGTTGTGGTGATGCTGGTGATGCTGGTGATGATGAGGACGAGGAAGAGGAGGCGGAGGAGCAGGAGGAGGAGCAGGCGGAGGAGGAGAAGGACAGGGGGGATGAGGATGACATGGGGGCAGGACGAGGGCGAGAGGACGAGGAGGAGAAGAAGGAGGAGGAGGAGACGCAGCAGGAGGAGGAGGAGGAGGAGGAGGAGGAGGAGCAGAAGGAGGAGAGGGAGGAGCAGGAGGAGAGTCGAGAGGAGGAAAAGGAGGAGGAGGAGGAGGAGGACGAAGAGGAGGAGGAGGAGGAGGAGGAGGACGAAGAGGAGGAGGAGGAGGAGGACGAAGAGGAGGAGGAGGATGGAAGGGAGGAGGAGCGAGCCAGTGGAGGAGAAGCAGGGGAGGGGGGAAACGGAGGAGGAGGAGGAGGAGGAGGAGGAAGAGGAGGAGCGATGGAGGCGCAGAAGGAGAGCCCCCCCCCCCCCCCCTCCAGCGCCCGGCGGCGGCCTGGCGTCGCCCGTGGCGGCCGCGGCGCGCTCGCTCTCGGAGTGCGCGCCTGGGGCGGCGGCCCCCCGCGCCGCGCCCCTGAGGCTGGAGGGCCTGAGGCCTCCCCCTCCTCCCTCCTCCCCTCCTCCTCCTCCTCCTCTTCTCCTCACCCTCCTCGTCCTCCTCCTCCTCCTCCTCATTCTCCTCCTCCTCGGTCCTCCTCCGCCTCTTTCTCCTCCTTCTTCTCCTCCTGTTTGTCCTCCTCCTCGGTCCTCCTCGGTCTTAGATCTCGGGCGGCGAGGTTTGCACATGACAGATCGGCCGCAGGTGGCCAGGCCCATCCTTAGCCCAGGAGCGACGCGCGTGCCTCCCTTGCCGAGCCAGGGGGCCAGGAGGGGCCAGGCCAGCGGCGGCGGATGCGCAGAGATCTTGTCGCCCTGCGATCCAGTGTCAAGGCTTCGGGCTGCGGACAGGGAGCCCCCCCGACAGTCCCGCCTGGCCTCAGCAGGTTCTTCGAGCGCAGTCAACCCGTATAGGAAGGACGAGCAACCTTCCAAGGTGACCCTTGCATCCTTCCTCTTCGGCCCACCCTTGACCGCTTTCGCTGGCCGCACCCCATCGCCAAGTGTCGACATGGCCTTACAAGGCCCTTGCGTCCTTCTCGTGCGTTCTTATTTTGCGGGTTGACTGCAGACCGAGGTGGTCTCAGTACCTGCGACCCCGCCTCTGGCGGCACCCCTGGGGCGCTCTGCGCACCGGGGGTGGGGTGCTGAGGCAAGCAGGGGCTCTTGGGGGTGGGGCTGTCTCTGCGCACACCGAAGCCTTTCCTGTATACAGCTCAGGCCCGCCGATCCAGTTCGGACCATTGCGCCTCCCTCCCCTCCGTCGCGAGGCGGCCCTCGGACGTTCCCGTCGGCGTCCCGGCGTCTTTCTGGCCTCGCGGGGGGCTCTCCAGCAGCTGCGCCTCGCCGAGAGGCGTCTGCAGGGCGTACGGATCGCCCCGGACAGCTGCCTTGGAGGCCCGAGTTAGGGCCCGACAGGCCAGGCGGCGACCTGTCCTCCTCCCTCCTCCGCCTCAGCCTCCCTCGCACGGCGACCTGTCCTCCTCCGCCTCCGCCTTCTCCTCCTCCGCCTCCTCCTCCTTTTCTCCTCCTCCTCCTCCTTTTCTCCTCCTCCTCCTCCTCCTCCTCCTCCTCCTCCTCCTCCCTCCCCTTCCCCTCCTCCTTCCCATCCTCCTCCTCCTCCTCCTCCTCCTCCTGTCCTGCTCCCTCTCCCGCCTCAGCCTCTTTTGCCATCCTGCGCCCTGATCAAACGCAGACAGTCAAGCCGACCGAGATCAAAGCGCGTCGATGCAGCCTGTTGTGTCAGCATCGGGCTAGCGCTTCGTTCATTGTGGGACTCGTCTGGACCAAATTGGCTACTGATAGCGTGCAAGCAAAAATGTATTGGAGCACTGCCCCAACACGGTCCTCTCTCCTACTCATCATCATCAGCAGCATCATCATCACCATCAGCATCGTCATCATCTTCATCACCAGCATCAGCATCATTATTCGCATCATCAGCATCATAACCATCCTCGTCATCATCATCATCAACAACATACTAAGCATCATCATCATACTAATCATCATCATCATCATGATCAGCATCATCACCATCATCATCATCATCATCACCATCATCATCATCAGCAGCATCATCATCATCATCAGCGTCATCATCATCATCGTCATCATCAACATCATCATCAGCATCATCAGCAGCATCATCATCGGGAGCGGATTCAAGAAGCGGCTCACGTCAACGGATGTCTCACACATTTTCTCCGCAGCAAGTGCTAGCCTAGGTCCCGAATTCGGCGCCAGGGCATCGCTGACTATGCTGCCCCGTTTGGCAGCCTGCCCACCAGCAGTGCGATTCCGAAGGAGGCATTTCGCCCGGGCGAGGGCCGCCGCGCTCGGTCTGCCTATAGCGGGGCGGGTGGGGGGGGGCCACTGGAGCGGGGGAGCGAACTCGAGCAGCAGCGCTGCCCGGATGGTTCGACACGCTTTGGAAAGTCACGGTGCTCGCCGCAGCTCCTGGAAGGTAGGGTTTCGGCCTCAGACGGTCTTCCTCCGCTCCCTCCGCTCCTCCCTCTTTTCCGACATCATCCCTGCGATCTGCCAAGCGGTTTCCCGACCGACTCCCCTATCAGACGGCCAGAGCTCGAAGAGTGTTGGGCTGGGCTTCGTGGTGTTCAGGCGGCACGGTCACGAGCCTGGGCCCTTGAGAAACGCTCGCCAGGTCCTGGATCACGTCTGCCCGGGTGGGGGGTCCCACTCCCAGGGGCTGCCGTTTCGGCTGCACTCGCGAAGGCCTGGGCCGCGAGGTGCATGCTCCAGACTCTATAGTCCATTATCTTCTCGTGTCCCCGTCTCGCCGACCCGCTCGCCCTTCCTTGTGCTATCATTCCCAGTGGCCCGATCATGCGTCTAGGGCTTGGCCCTGCTTCCGATTACAATGTAGCCAGGGAGCTCAACCACATTTCTTATGAGCGTGCGAACTATCGAACCGCAATGGCATACCACATCACAAGTACCGTGCTGAGCTTCAGCAGCAACCCCACCTCGAAGGTAACCATAATTCTACAAGGCGTGCGAGGCACGCCGCGATTGTCGCTCTTGGCTGAGGCTGGATGTCAGACTGCCCGCCCAGGCGACGTTCGATCCTCCTCCTCCTCCGCCTCCGCCTCCTCCTCCTCCTCCTCCTCCTCCTCCTCCTCCTCTTCCTCCTCCTCCTCCTCTTCTCTCCTGTCTCCCCGTCTCCTCCTTCTCCTCCTCCTCCTCCTCCTCCTCCTCCTCCTCCTCCTCCTCCTCCTCCTCCCCCTCCCCCTCCTCCTCCTCCTCCCCCTCCTCCCCAACTCCTTCGCCCTCTCTGAGTTCCTCTCTCCGTGCTCGTCGTCCCCCTCCTCTTCCCAATCCATGGCCTTCACGGCGCTGGCCAACGCTTGGCGATCAGCTTCCGTTCCCCTCGACACTGCACGGGGCCCTCTTCATCGTCGCCCCGAGCATGCTGCCGATCTCCCCACGAGAGCCGTCCATCACCTTCTTGTGCAGGGTCGGATTCGGAGCGAGTGGTGTGCGCCGCGCTGGAGGATGAAACTGTCGATCTGTAGAGTCTCATGAAGCCCTTCGCTCTGGCGAGCTGTGTCAGCGCCCTCCTTTGTTCGTCTTCTCGGCTTCGCTCCGCTCGGCGCCACGGGCGCCAGGCCGTGCGGGCAGCAGTCGAGGCTAATAGGAAGCCGTACATGCAGAGTGTATTAATTTTACGTCGGGCCTGTCCCCCTACAGGGGGATTTTCGACGAAAAATAAAAGATACCCCAAAAATAGTAAAAAAATACTCCAAAAGTATTCTGGGGATTTTTTGTTTGATTACCTAACAGCTTTTGCTGATAGGTTTCTAGTGGGGTCAAAAGAGAGCAGCAGATGACTCCACAGGGGGGTCGGGGCGGCATCCGGGGAGCTGTGTCCGAACTCGTGTCCGAATGCGCTTTTCGCAAACAGTCACACACTTCGTGCTCTTCGACCTCCCAGAACTCCATTCCCGGGCCACATTTTGAATGCCTGGAGCCAAACTGTAGGCCACTTCGCGCTCTTCGACCTCCCAGAACTCCATTCCCGGGCCACATTTTGAATGCCCGGAACCAACTGTAGGCCACTTCGTGCTCTTCGACCTCCCAGAACTCCATTCCCGGGACATTTTGAATGCCCGGAGCCAACTGTAGGCCACTTCGTGCTCTACGACCTCCCAGAACTCCACTCCCGGGCCACATTCTGAATGCCCGGAGCCAGCTGTAGGCCACTTCGTGCTCTTCGTGTTCCCAGAACACAAGTCCCAGGCCACATTTTGAATGCCCGGAGCCAACTGTGGGCCACTTCGTGTTGTTCGTCTTCCCAGAACACCATTCCCAGGCCACATTTTGAATGCCCGGAGCCAGCTGTAGGCCACTTCGTGTTCTTCGTGTTCCTAGAATACCAGTCCTGTGCCATATTTTGAATGCCTGACCTGAGGCAGGCTGAGGCCGAGGCAGGCTGAGGCCGAGGCAGGCTGAGGCTGAGGCTGAGGCTGAGGCACGCCGAGGCAGGCTGAGGCTGAGGCTGAGGCAGGCTGAGGCTGAGGCAGGCTGAGGCTGAGGCTGAGGTGACGCAGGCTGAGGCTTGAGGCGAGGCTGAGGCTGAGGAGGCTGACGCTGAGGCTGAGGCTGACGCTGAGGCTGAGGCTGAGGCTGAGGCTGAGGCCGAGGCCTGAGGCTGAGGCAAGCCGAGGCAGGGCTGAGGCTGAGGCTGAAGCTGAGGCAGGCTGAGGCTGAGGCTGTGGCGAGGCTGAGGCAGGCCGAGGCAGGGGCGAGGCCGAGGCAGGCTGAGGCTGAGGCTGAGGAACGCCGAGGCAGGCTGAGGCTGAGGTGAGGCAGGCTGAGGAGCAGGCTGAGGCTGAGGCTGACTGAGGCAGGCTGAGGAGGCTGAGGCTGAGGCTGAGGCAGGCTGAGGCTGAGGCAGGCTGAGACTGAGGCTGAGGCAGGCTGAGGCTGAGGTTGAGGCTGATGCAGGCTGAGGCTGACAGGCTGACGCTGAGGCTGAGGCTGGCTGAGGCTGAGGCCGAGGCAGGCTGAGGCTGAGGCTGAGGCTGAGGCCGAGACAGGCTGAGGCTGAGGCTGAAGCTGAGGCAGGCTGAGGCTGAGGCTGTAGCTGAGGCTGAGGCTGAGGCAAGCTGCGGCTGAGGCAGGCCTCGAGGTTGAGGCTGATGCAGGCTGAGGCTGAGGCAGGCTGAGGCTGAGGCTGAGGCCGAGGCAGGCTGGGGCTGAGGCCGAGGCAAGCCGAGGCAGGCTGAGGCTGAGGCTGAGGCTGATGCTGAGGCAGGCTGAGGCTGAGACAGGCTGAGGCTGAGGCTGAGACAGGCTGAGGCTGAGGCCGAGGCAGGCTGAGGCCGAGACAGGCTGAGGCTGTGGCTAAGGCTGAGGATGAGGCCGAGGCAGGCCGAAGCTGAGACAAGGTGAATCTTAAGGGGAATGTTTCCAGTGATGCTTATACACATCGCTGTTAGGTTGCTTTGCCGGGATATTTTTTTTGACCAGTTGGGAGTTTGTTACCTAACAGCTTTTGCTGATAGGTTTCTAGTGGGGTCAAAAGAGAGCAGCAGATGACTCCACAGGGGGGTCGGGGCGGCATCCGGGGAGCTGTGTCCGAACTCGTGTCCGAACTCTTTTTTCGCAAACAGTCACACACTTCGTGCTCTTCGACCTCCCTAAACTCCATTCCTGGGCCACATTATGAATGCCCGGAGCCAACTGTAGGCCACTTCGTGCTCTACGACCTCCCAGAACTCCATTCCCGGGCCACATTCTGAATGCCCGGAGCCAACTGTAGGCCACTTCGTGCTCTTCGAGTTCCCAGAACTCCATTCCCGGGCCACATTTTGAATGCCCGGAGCCAAATGTAGGCCACTTCGTGTCTTCGAGTTCCCAGAACTCCATTCCCGGGCCAGATTTTGGATGCCCGGAGCCAACTGTAGGCCACTTCGTGCTTCGAGTTCCCAGAACTCCATTCCCGGGCAGATTTTGATGCCCGGAGCCAACTGTAGGCCATTTCGTGGTCTTCGAGTTCCCAGAACTCCATTCCTGGGCATGATTTTGAATGCCCGGAGCCAACTGTAGGCCACTTCGTGGTCTTCGAGCTCCCAGAACTCCATTCCTGGGCATGATTTTGAATGCCCGGAGCCAACTGTAGGCCACTTCGTGGTCTTCGAGTTCCCAGAACTCCACTCCTGGGGATGATTTTGAATGCTGAGGCAGGGCTGAGGCTGAGCCAGGATGAGGCTGAGGCCGAGGCTGAAGGCAGATTGAGGCTGAGGCTGAATCAGGCTGAGGCTGAGGCGAGGCGGGCTGAAGGCAGGCTGAGGCTGAGGCTGAAGCAGGCTGAGGCTGAGCAGGCTGAGGCTGAGGCAGGCTGAGGCTGAGGCTGAGGCTGAGGCAGGCTCAGGCTGAGGCAGGCTGAGGCTGAGGCCGAGGCTGCGGGCAGACTGAGGCTGAGGCTGAAGAAGGCTGAGGCTGAGGCTGAGGCAGGCTGAGGCTGAGGCTGAGGCTGAGGCAGGCTGAGGCTGAGGCAGGCTGAGGCTGAGGCTGAGGCTGATGCAGGCTGGAGGATGAGGCAGGCTGAGGCTGAGGCCGAGGGCTGAAGGCAGACTGAGGGCTGAGCTGAAGCAGCTGAGGCGAGGCTGAGGCAGGCTGAGGCTGTGGGGCCCCTGAGGGCTGAGGCGCTGAGGCTGAGGCTGAGGCAGGCTGAGGCTGAGGCCGAGGCCGATGGCAGACTGAGGCTGAGGCTGAAGCAGGCTGAGGCTGAGGCTGAGGCAGGCTGAGGCTGAGGCTGAGGCAGGCTGATGCTGAGGCAGGCTGAGGCTGAGGCCGAGGCTGATGCAGGCTGAGGCTGAGGCAGCCTGAGGCTGAGGCCGAGGCTGAAGGCAGAATGAGGCTGAGGCTGAAGCAGGCTGAGGCTGAGGCAGAGGCAGGCTGAGGCTGAGGCTGAGGCAGGCTGATGCTGAGGCAGGCTGAGGCTGAGGATGTGACTGCGGACTGCCGTTGCTATGCAGGACTGTCATCGCGAATGCGACTGCGGACTGCGAGAACAGCAGAATACTACAACTGGATTCTCATCTGAATCTTGGGGAATGCTTCCAGATATGCTCCTACACATCGCTGTTAGGTTGCTTTGCCGGGATAATTTTGAGTATTTTTAATTTTCCGTCGAAAATCCCCCTGTAGGGGGGCACGCCCGACTTAATATATTCAGTGTATGTATCGCGAGGCTTTTCCCGATAAGCTTCGCCTCCTGATTGGGCGTCGCGTGCGGTCCTGGTTTCACGCCACCCCCACACGACTTCAGGAGCGGTGGGGTCTGGCTCGGGAGATCCAGCTCCAGGCTTGGGTTGTGGGAGTGGGTGTGGGTGAGTTCGTGGGCGTGGGCGTGCCGTGGGCGTGGGCGTGGGTGCGGGTGTTGGTGTGGGTGTGGATGTGGGCGTGTGTGTGTGTGTGTGTGTGTGTGTGTGTGTGTGTGTGTGTTTGTGTGTGTGTGTGTGTGTGTGTATGTTGTGGGGGGTGCGGGTGTGTAGCGTGTGTGGGTGTGGTGTGTTGTGTGTGTGTGTGTGTGTGTGTGTGTGCGTGAGTGCGTGCCGTGCGTGAGTGTAGTGTGTGTGTGTGTGTGTGTGTGTGTGCGTAGTGTGCGTGGTGCGTTGTGTTTCGTGGCGTGTGCGTGTGCGTGGTGCGGTTGCGTGTGCGTGTGCGTGTGCGTGTGCGTGTGCGTGCGTGCGTGCGTGCGTGTGTGTGTGTGTGTGTGTGTGTGTGTGCGTGTGCGTGTGCGTGCGCGTGTGCGTGTGTGCGTGTGTGTGCGTGTGTGTGTGTGTGGGTGGGTGGGTGGGTGGGTGGGTGGGTGAGGGTGTGGGTGTGGGTCTAGTTGTGGGTTTGGGTGGGGCGTGGACGTGGTTGTGGACGTTGGCGTTGGCTTGGGCTTCAGCGTCGGTGAGGCGTGAGGTAACCTCGAGCTTCGACAATCCCCCCTGCCCATTGTCTCAGAGGAAGAACATGGACCACCGCCACCGAGAACCCATCGGTGAGGGGCCGGCCCCCCGCCGATGTGCTGTCGGCGGTGGTGGTCCATGCTTCTCCTCCGATGGATCCTCCTGGCCCCTGGCCCTTCCTCCTGGTCCTCCTCCTCCTCCTCCTCCTCCTCCTCCTCCTCCTCCTCCCGCCGCGGGCAGCGCGCGCCCTCCCCCCTTGCGAGGCCGCCGCCGCGCCGGCGGCGTGGGTCCCCCTGGGGCCGGAGGCCTCCCCGCGGGGCTGCCTGTCGAACCCACTGGCGCAGGCGCGCGCCGCCGGCGGTGCTCGGAGGGGGGGAGGGAGGAGTCGCCGTTGCTCAGAGGACAGTTGGCCTTCGGGGGGCCCCCTCGCCGCCACGGCCAGACGCAGCGCGAAAAACGAGTGCGCTTGGACCCCGGGAGGGGTCCGGGGACCGATTTTGAGCCGATTTCGAACTCCCAAACAGGCCTTCTCCGAGTTGCCGGGGAAAACGGAAGGCTCGAGTGCGCTGGAACTCGGGTTCGCCGTCCGTGCTTGGCGAGCCCGCCCCGGAGTTTGGCGGTCCAGGTTTCGAGGGATGCTTGCAGCGGGCTGTCGCACCAAACTTCAGGGTGGATCTCGTCATTTTCATGATGGCCCCGTCAGGCCAACCCGAGTACCCCGTATACGAGTCTTACGTCTCCCCGCCATTGGGGCAACTCGTCCTGAGGGACGCGGGTCCCGAGGTTCTTCGCCGTTGTCGACTCCACGGGCCCCGGGATGGTCAGAGAACGGTTCAGGAGTGAGACTTCGTCCTGAGGGTGCAAGGCCCGTTTCCCGCAGGACCCGCTTCCCCCAAAGAATGGGCACGAGGACCAGGAGTAGTTCCTGCCCATCTTGAGGGCTCGCTGTCGGAATCGCCGCAGACGTTCTTTTGAAGCAGGGAGGCGGCTGCCCAACAGCCGCCGCCGTCGGCTTCCCAGACATGCGACGTCCTGATGTTTTCAGGACGGCGTCCCCGAAAGTCCAGACCCTTTCCCCGGGGCCACTTTTCATCCTGAGTCGTTTTACCTAACAGCGAAGACTGATAGGTTTCTAGTGGTGTCAAAAGAGAGCAGCAGATGACTCCACAGGGGGGTCTGGGCGGCATCCGGGGAGCTGTGTCCGAACTCGTGTCCGAATTCGTTTTCGCAAACAGTCACACACTTCGTGCTCTTCGACCTCCCAGAACTCCATTCCCGGCCCACATTTGGAATGCCCGGAGCCAACTGTAGGCCACTTCGTGCTCTTCGACTTCCCAGAACTCCATTCCCGGGCCACATTTAGGATGCCCGGAGCCATCTGTAGGCCACTTCGTGCTCTTCGACTTCCGAGAACTCCATTCCCGGGCCACATTTTGAATGCCCGGAGCCAATCTTTTGTTTTTTTTTTGATTTTTTTTTTCTCTGGTTTGTTTTTTTTTCTTGGTTTTCTTTCTTTTCTTTTGTTTTTTTGTTTATTTGTTCTCTTTTTTGTTTTTTTGTTTGTTTGTTTTTTGCTTTTTTTTCTTTGGTTGTTTTTTTTGTTTGTGTTTTGTTTATTTTGTTTGTTTGTTGTATTCCTTTTTTTTGTGTGTTCTGCTTGTTTTTTATTTTTATTTTTCTTTGTGTGTTTTTTTTTTTCTTTGTTTTTTTCTGTTTTTTTTTGTTGCCTTCTTTACATTCCCCCCCCCCATTTTGTTGTTCTCTTTTGTTTTTGTGTTTGTAGGCACCACTTCGTGTGCTTTCGTGTTCCCAGAACACAATTCCCGGGCCACATTTCGAATGCCCGGAGCCATCTGTAGGCCACTTCGTGTTCTTCGTGTTCCCAGAACACCATTCCCAGGCTACATTTTGATTGCCCGGAGCCAACTGTGAGGCTGAGGTTGAGGCAGGCTGAGGCTGAGGCAGGCTGAGACTGAGCCTGAGGCAGGCTGAGGCTGAGGCTGAGGCTGATGCAGGCTGAGGCTGAGAGGCTGATCCTGAGGCTGAGGCAGGCTGTGGCTGAGGCTGAGGCCGAGGCAGGCTGAGGCTGAGGCTGAAGCTGAGGCAGGCTGAGGCTGAGGCTGAGGCTGTGGCTGAGGCTGAGGCAAGCTGCGGCTGAGGCAGGCTGAGGCTGAGGCTGATGTCGGCTGAGGCTGAGGCAGGCTGAGGCTGAGGCTGAGGCTGAGGCTGAGGCTGAGGCAGGCTGAGGCTGAGGCTGAGGCTGAAGCTGAGGCAGGTTGAGGCTGAGGCTGAGGCTGAGAGGCTGTGGCTGAGGCTGAGACAAGTTGCGGCTGAGGCTGAGGCTGAGGCTGAGGCAGCTGAGGCGGAGGCTGATGGCAGGGGGGATGAGGCGAGGGCTGGACGCTGGGCTGAGGCGGCTGAGGCTGAGGCTGAGGCCGAGGAGGCTGAGGCTGAGGCCGAGGGCAAGCGAAGCAGGCTGAGGCTGAGGCCTGAAAAACTGCGGCCGGCTGAGATGCGGCTGAGGTCTGCTGTGGCTGAGGCTGAGGCAAGCTGCGGCTGAGGCAGGCTGAGGCGAGGCTGATGCAGCTGAGGCGAGGCAGGCTGAGGCTGCGGCTGAGGCAGGCTGAGGCTGAGGCTGATGTAGGCTGAGGCTGAGGCAGGCTGAGGCTGAGGCTGAGGCACGCCGAGGCAGGCTGAGGCTGAGGCTAGGGCAGGCTGAGGCTGAGGCAAGCTGAGGCTGAGGCTAGGGCAGGCTGAGGGCCGAGGCAGGCTGAGGCTGAGGCTGAGGCAGGCTGAGGCTGAGGCAGGCTGAGACTGAGGCTGAGACAGGCTGAGGCTGAAGCTGACGCTGATGCAGGCTGAGGCTGAGAGGCTGACGCTGAGGCTGAGGCAGGCTGAGGCTGCGACTGCGAGAACAGCAGAACTCTACAACTGGATTCTCATCTGAATCTTAAGGGGGATGCTTCCAGATATGCTCCTACACATCGCTGTTAGGTTGCTTTGCCGGGATAATTCTTTACGCTTCGCGTATCCCCACCAGCCCATGTCACAGCAGCAACTCGTGCGAAGCATGCCGACAGTCGTGTTTTTCAGGCGTGTGTCCGCTTGGCCCCGCATATTCTCCCCTGTTTCCTCGTTCCTCCCGCCTCCTTGTACATCCTCCTTGTGGGGGGAGCGGGAGAAGGACGAGGCGGAGGAGGAGGGAGAGAAAGCGCTCCTCGTGATTTGAGTCGTTTGGGGTTTCTCGTCCTGGTGTGAGTCGTTCGGGCCCTTCTTCCTGGTGTGAGTCGTTCGGGCGCTTCGTGGTGTGAGTCGTTCGGGCTCTTCGTCCTGGTGTGAGTCGTTCGGGCTTCTCGTGGTGTGAGTTGTTCGGACCCCTCATCTTGCGTGTGAGTCGTTCGGGCTCCTCCTCGTGGTGTGAGTCGTTCGGGCCGCTCGTCCTGGTGTGCGTCGCTCGGGCCCCTCCTGGTGTGTGAGTCGTTGGGGCCCCTCGTCCTGGGGTGAGTCGTTCGGGCTCCTCCTCCTGGTGTGAGTCGTTCGGGCTCCTCGTGGTGTGAGTCGTTCGGGGTCTCTCGTCCTGGTGTGAGTCGTTCGGGCTCCTCGTGGGGCCTCTTGGGGGCCTCTTGGAGCCTCTTGGGGCCTCTTGGGGGCCTCTTGGGGGCCTCTTGGGGGCCTCTTGGGGGCCTCTTGGAGCCTCTTGGGGCTTCTTGGGGGCCTCTTGGAGGCCTCTTGGGGACCTCTTGGGGCCTCTTGGGGGCCTCTTGGGGGCCTCTTGGAGGCGTCTTGGGAGCCTCCTGGGGGCCTCTTGGGGCCATCTTAGGGCCTCTTGCGACCTTCTCAGAAGCGCAGATGAGCGCTGCCCCCTGAGAAGGACAAAATGAGCCCAAAACCTTCGTAAAATCAATGATTATGCTATGAGGGAAGATGAGCGCGGCCCCCTCAGAAGGCCAAAATGGGGCCAAAACCCTAGTAAAATCAATGTTTTTGGCTTCAAAGACGAGCTGAGGCGCCAAACTCCCTCCCCCCCCCCGGGCCAGAATCCTCGTGAGGGTCGTCGTTTTTTGGCCCTCCCAGGAGTCGAAAAAGACCCCCCTGACGACGCTCGGGACTCCGTCTCCAGGTCCAGGGGGAGGGGGTAGGGGGAGGGGTAAACCCCTCCCCGAAGGGGAAGAAGGGGGGTTGAGGACAGAGAGAGCTCGCTAAACCACTCACGCCCAAAGGGCTGGTGGGATTTTGACGGTCCTGGGGACCAGCGAGAGCCCCCAGGGGCCGAAAATAGCCGAAAATGTACCGTCTTGATTTTTTCAACGACACGATCATGTCTGGGTTTGGAGAACACTTGACGTTGCCCATTTTTCCCATACCAGTTCTGGTGGTCCAAGGTAAATGGGGCGGCGATGATCGGAGTCCGGGGCAGGAGGAGCCACACCACCACCACCACCACCACCACCACCACCACCACCACCACCACCACCACCACCACCACCACCACCACCACCACCACCACCACCACCAGGGGGGCCACCTCCAGCGAGGAGGTCCACGATGCCTCCCCGAGCTGGGGATAGGGGTGACCACACCACCAGGGGGACCCCACCCAGCTCCTCCATCTGGCGGTCCCTGGTGGCGGCGGCGGCGGCGAGACGACGGCGAGGATGGCGGTGGTGATGGTGACGATGGCGGTGGCGATGATGACGTTGCGGGTCAGAGGAGGAGGTTCCGGGCATCTTCGCCCCGTCTCGGGCCCGGGGACCACAGGTCGATCTGGCTCGAAAGCCGCGATTTTTGTTTTTATTCCGCAACGACGGATCTCAGGGTACCGCCACCCTGGCGCCCTTTTCGCCTTTTGGGGGGTCTCCTGGGAGGCCCTCGTCACCACGGCTGGGTCCGCCACGGCATGTTGGTCAGGAGTCGCCCCGGGAGAGGTCCGGGGAGGAGCGGTATCGGTTTCCTTTGGGGTGACAGTGACGGGGCTGGCGATGGTGATGGTGGCGATGAGATGGCGATGGCGGTTGATGGCGATGATGGGGGTGACGATGATGAAGACGAAGATTGCGGTAGCGGTGGCGACGATGATGGAGCCGTCTCGGGGTTTGTGATCTTTGGTTGACCGCTTCTTGCGTGTGTTATGACTGTGCTCCCGCCCGGTTGTCCCGATCCAATCTTGTCTCGTTCCTGGTCTCGTCATACGGCGTCGGGAATTTGGGCTAAGCGTTAAGTCGGGCCTGTCCCCCTGCAGCGGGGCTTTCGACGAAAAATAAGAAATACCCCAAAAATAATCCAAAAAATACTCCAACAATAGTCCAAAAATGGTCCGGGGACTATTTTTGGAGTATTCCTTTACCTTTTTGGAATATGTTTGGGGTATTGCTTGTTTTTCGTCGAAAATCTCCATACATACCCCATAAATACCCCATAAATAGGCAACAAAGTATCAACACATGTGTATGTTTTCCCTTTTTCCTTTTGGGGGTATTTTTTGGGGTACTTTTAATTTTTCGTCGAAAATCCCCCTGTAGGGGGACACGCCCGACAGAAGCCTAGCGTGTCGCGCCGCCGGCTCTGGCCCACGGCGCCTCGGCGCGGCACGCTGTCCGTCACCACCCACCAAACCACCCCAACCCAACCCGAAGGCTCAGATTTACCCTCGATTTCCAGTGGGGTGGGGGTCGGGGAACATCGAAAAAACACATGTGGAACCCTTACCCCCCCCAACCCGAAATTCGGGTCTTCGGGTTGGGTTGGGGTGGTCTGGTAGGTAGTCAATCCGCGTCCGGGTCCCTGGGTGTCAGCGCCCCGAGCCGCACCAGGCCTCCCGCGCCGTGGGGCGGAGCGGGACGCTGTCCGCTCGGAGAGCAGAGTGTTAAGTCGGGCGTGTCCCCCTACAGGGGGATCTTCGACGAGAAATCAGAAATACTTTTGAAATACCCCCAAAGGGTCAAAAAGTATTCCAAAGATAGTCCCCAGACTATTTTTGGACTATGTTTTGATTACTTTTGGGGTATTTTTCATTTTTCGTCGAAAATCCCCTTGTAGGGGGACAGGCCCGACTTAAGCATAGTGTGTCGCCGGGGCCGCCGCCGCGACATGCTGAGCAAACGTTGCCGACCGTGGATGGAACTCCTCGGAGGTGAAATTCAGAGTCGGCGCTGGGTAGACCCCTGGTCAGAGCCTGGCCTCATCTGGTCCCACCCCGTTCCTACTGCTTAAACCTCCCGGTCAAATCCCGCCTGCTCCGGTCGAAACCTGGGCTCCGTCTCGTCGTCTGGGCTCATTCGGCTTAGTGGACCCTGAATCGGGCCCCGTAGCCCGTAGTGATGGGCTTGTTTCCCACCACCACCACCACAAGTTGGAGGGTGGAAGGAGGTGAAGGACGAGGAGGAGGAGGACGAAGAGGAAGAGGAGGAGGATGACGAGGAGGAGGAGGAGGAGGAGGAGGAGGAGGAGGAGGAGGAGGAGAGGAGGAGGAGGAGGAGTAGGAGGAGGAGGAGGAGGGAGGGGACCCCCTCCCCCTCCAACGGACCCCCCCCCCTCCAACTTCTGGTGGGGTACGGTGTTGGTGGAAGCAGGCTGTCAGTAAGCCGTCCTGACGAAGACCACCCCGGAAGTTGCCTCGCCTTAACGCTGGAGGAGGCGGAGGACGAGGAGGAGGAGGAGGAGGAGGAGGAGGAGGAGGAGGAGGAGGAGGAGGAGGAGGAGGGGGGACCCCCTGCCCTCCAACGGCCCCCTCCCCCTCCAAACTTCTGGTGGTGTGCGTGGTTGAGTGGTGGTGGTGTGGTGGTGGTGGAAAGCAGGCCCATCACGTAGCCGTCCTGGACGAAGACACCCCGGAAGTTGCCGCCTTAACGCTGGAGGAGGAGGAGGGGACAGAGGAGGAGGAGGAGGCGGAGGAGGAGGAGGAGGAGGAGGAGGAAGACCCTAACGCTAACGCTGGAGCAGGGGGCGCCGTGAGAGCCTCGCGCCCTCTGCGCGCCGCAGGCGCAGGTGAGCGTTCCAGCGCGGACTTGCCCGGCCAGATCGCTGGAGAATCGGTGGGCGGGAGAGGGCGGGAGGAGGAGGAGGAGGAGGAGCAGGAGGAGGAGGAGAAGGAGCAGGAGGAGGAGCAGGAGGAGGAGGAGGGGGAGGAGGAGGAGGAGCGGGAGAGGTGGGGGGCGGCGAAGCAGAGGAGAGGCCGCCCACCGGCTCCCGCCAGGCGTTGCGCGGGCTCGACCTGTGTGGCGGCGGGGGCGCCCCCTGCGCCGTCGCAGCGCGAGGCCCCGCGCCCCTCCGTCGCCGCGCCGAGGGGGGCGCGGGGCGGGGAGCTCGGGCCGCCCGCCTCGGGGAGTCGCAATCACGGATCAAGTTCGGAAACTGGAACGTATACATTACCAGGGGCGGGCTGTTTTTCAATCCCAGGATTTTTGGAGGGTCGGGGACGACGTCGGGGTGGTGTGGTGTATACTTGTTTCCCCGTTTTCACGTTGAAACAACAAAAAAGTATACACCAGGATGCCGTATACACCAGACTCCGTTCTCTTGCGCGAATCTCAGTGCGGGACCGGAAAAAAGCATCGGCATACAAAGTCCGGTTCCTTGCAAGTGATAAGGCGTCGGGCTGCCCACAGACAGTCCCCACCCCCCGGGTGGTCCCAGGTGGGCCCGAGCGATGGCGAGGTTTCGATGTGCGCTGTGTTTTGCCCTTGCGCCCTGGGGGTGTCTTGCGCCGAGGGCCCCTCACGGTGTCGTGGGCAGCTGCAAAGACGTCTGTTCCTGCTTGGGTTGCTCTCTCTCTCTCTCTCTCTCGCCCGCCGCTGCAGCCCTGCTCCCGCTCGGGGGCCGCGTGCGAGCCCTACCCCCTACCCCCCACGATTTTCGAGGGGGGAGGGCGGGGCTCACTCCGCTCGGGAGCTCCCGAGCGAAGTGAACCCCACCCTCCCCCTCAGAAATCGTGGGGGGTAGGGGTAGGATTTCGCATGTGGCCCCCTACCCGCGCCTCTCCTGGGCCGGGTAGGCTCTCCGCAGCGTCCCCCCGACGCTGCCGTTGTGTGTGTGTGTGTGTGTGTGCGTGTGTTCTTGTAGTTTTCTCATTTACAATCTGACTACATGTCGCAGAATAGCACACCAGTGAGTTTCCATGCGATTGTGTAGGTAAAGATCAGGGGATAAAATCTTGGGGTAAAATCGCCGCCAGGAGCACTCAAGACATATTTTGCTTTACCGCTGTTTCTCAGGCTCAGGCCGTTTCCCGTTGCCACAGGGGCCGAGGAGCTAGCAGCAGTGCGCGTTCAAAGAGACCCCATCGAGCGCAAACGGCCTGCCATGACCAGGGTTTGATCCGACTTGGAGGTACAGCTGCTGGATTGGAGATTATCTTCACCATCGTGTGTCGGCGTCATCTTGGAGCATTGGACGACCCAGTGTGTACCACCGACGCCTTACGTATTCCATAGTTCACTTTCATAGTGTGTGCTACCCTCTCCGTCCTGTGCTCTGTCCACCCTGGTGCCACGTGCTGCAGAGTGGCTATACCGTCAGTGCCAGTGGTGTGACGAGCGGTGCGTGTCCACCTTCTCTTTCGCCTACGTGCTGCAGAGTGGCCATACCGTGGGTGTCTGCGCGACTGGAGACACGCACTTCCTTTTCCTCCCCTTTCTCAGATGAGGTGTCTCTGCTTGGCAAACATGCAGGCGCATATCGTGCCCTTCTTCTTTCCCCTCAAGTACTTCCAACAACAAGCCCCCTTGCTGTTGAGGAAGCAACCCGTGCCCGTCTCACCGGTCTGAGTCGACTTGGCGCCGAGCTAGATCTTTGCCCTGAAGTCCTGTTTCTACATAGGCCTGCAGATCTACCGACAGAGGTCGTGGATTATTGGGGCACCATCTTCTGGAATCTTGTTGTCTCGGAGCCGTCCGTGGACCTCTTCATGGCCCTCAAGGCACTCCAGCGGGAGCTCCTCGCGTTGGCCCCGCGCACAGGGGCTCTCACACCGCGGTCTTGGGAGCTTCTGGGAAGCATAACTCTGGCCATTATGCTGCTCAGTCTACGGTTTGGAGGATTCCGAGGACGTAGGCAAGTTTGGTGGGCACTACGGGCTTGTGGACCCCTGGAGGCTCATTATAGGAAAGCACTCGTTCGCACGGGGGAGGCTCAGTTGTACCATATTTTAGCCCTCAAAGACTTGATCCAGCCCCAAACTTCTGGTATCTATGGGACAGGGCCCTCACGAGGCCCAGAATCACATCACATATATCAACTTGGTTACCGTGCGCGCTATATTGGGCAAGCTCGTGAACGCAGAAAGACGGGATCCCTGGTTGGTTTTGTTGCTCGGTTTCGTGAACACGCTCGGGACTGGCATCTGACACAAACAAAAATATGGGCACCCCAACACAGGAGATATTCTACACTTCTCGAGCGTGATGGATCGTCCCAGTTTTTCTGCCTGTTGATTGCTCGCACCCGCACGGAGCGAGCTTTCTGTGTCGAGGCCGCCTACATCAATGTATACCGACCCGACGCGAATGATCTTCCGGATGCCCGACGCATCGGACGCACAGGGAAAGTTCGCGCACGGCCTCGACGACGGCGGAAAGGTAGATTTGCCATTTCTTCACGGAAGTCGCTTGATCGCATCCAGGTTTCTGAGGATGTATGGCGCGACCGCAGCTTGGAGAAGCATGCGGCCAAGTTTTTTGCCCGCCAACAATACCTTGTCCAGCGTAGCCGTATTCAGACAGTATTACGCTACCCGTTCCTGTATGTCTACCAATTTTACCAAAAAGACAAATGCATGATCGAGACCGAACCCAAGGACCCCTGGACCCAGGTTACACACCCCTATTTCTGAAGCTCCTGTCTTGGAAACCTGGAGATATCCAATGGGAACGTGCGCCTCAATTTCGAAAGTACCCTGAGGATTTCTACCTCCTGGTCTGGACCTCCTGTGCATTATTGCCGCATTATCGTGACAAACTACGTGCACGTGCGTCTGTGCCCCAGAAGATAAGTACCCGTGGACAACATGTACCCCGTCTTACATACCTATTGGTACCTATCGCAGCATGGCGTAGAGACGCGTGTAGTTGGATTCAGGCACTCTTGCGTGCAGAAGCTGCTGTACGACCACATTGGGTCTCTCTTGTACGTCGATCGACTCGCGTTGTCGTGGCGACCCCGCGTCTTTTGAAGAGACAAGTAGTGAATGTGCAGCGTGTCTTTTCCGATTTCAAGATGTCTGATTGATCTGGCCAGTCGCGGCGGGCCTTTGACCCAGTATGTTCAGGCGCCGACGTTTCGAAGATCGAGCTTGGTGGGCGAACTCCCGTTGAACATGTGGGCCCAGAGGCCTTCCAAAATTTGTCTGAGGTTTGTGGAAAGTGGCTTCGTGTGCATTCGTTTTCGCCCACCAGTCTCCGTGGTCTTCGGCATCTTTCAGAAGCTAGGGCCGACCCGCAATCTCCTGGTCAAGTGTTTGCCTCTCTCACTGCTGATGCGCAGTCTGGCTTTCGTGAGGCAAAAGCACAAGCGGCCGTGACGGTCGAAGATAAAGACCCCAGTGTCCTGTGGGTTATGGCTCCACTCTGTTTGTTGATGCGTTGGTTGTACTTGATCGGTCGCGTACCCTATCGGTGGCGTAGTAGTACCACACCCGTCGATTCAGTTGTTCAATGGTATCGCACCCTCCTTGACCTCGCGATCCCCAAACCCTTGTTCAAGAATCGCTCGGCGTTCAGCGTTCGAAACGTTCCATATGCGTGCCCGACAGTCGAGGCCAAGTGCTGGAGCAAAGACGGCCAGCGCACATGCACGGACAAGTCTCTCTCTCTCCTCTCTCTCTCTCTCTCTCTCTCTCTCTCTCTCTCTCTCTCTTGTTTTCACAACATTTGCAGTTTTTATCGCGTGCCAGGCCGACGAATTTATCGCAGCATTGGCCGTTGCATTCAATAGCTGTTGGCGTTTGTGACGCCAGGTTGGACTGTTCGTGACGCGAAGCAGGCGCTGCCGATCCTGCAGGAAAGGGTGAGCGCACTGCGTCCCCCTCAGAGGCCACATGGGAGCTCAAGGTTCTGCTGTCCTGGGTGTGGGGCCCCTCTGGATCACCCCGCCCTGGTGGTTGCCGATGCGGGACAGGCCTACGAGGACCTTTCGACAGAGGCTATATCAGAAGCAGTAGATGCATGTTGTTGCTGACTTGCCCAAAATAACAACATGCCATACTGTGACGGCCACTGACAATAAGCAAGGTTTCAGCACATCTTGGGGCGGCAACTTCTGTGGGCCACATAGTGACCGCACGGTGTTTTCGTTTCGGTCCTTAAGACGTGCTATCCTGGGGTTTCTAGGCATGAAGTTCTATCGTATTGGGTGTCTCTGGCTGGGGCAACTCCGCGGGATCCCTATTGGTGGGCCATTATCTGGGGTTATCTTGGAGCTGGTCCTGAGCCGCTACGAGAACACGTTCGACCGCGCCTTTAAGTCACGCCGTAAGGATGTCGCCCCAGGACGATATGTTGACGATCTTTGCCTAATGTCGCGTACGTGGCGTCGCCAGTGTGCGCGCGCGTGCCTGCGAGCTGTACATCGTGAAGTTGCATGCTTTAAGGTGGATGAAAATCAACTTATACTTAACCATGCAGTGATTCAGAAGTTTTTGGGCGTCGAGATCCACCTCGGGTTTAGCACCCACTCTGTCTGTCCGTTACATAAGAATGAACGCTACGCGTGGACTGGCCGTGATACAGACTTGGTCAAGCATTATGCACCCCCCTGCACTGGTTCTGGAAACCGGGCTACCCAAACATAACATCGGGCTGAGCTACGTGGTAGACTATCTAGGTGGCGCTTGCCCCGTATCCCAAAGGCTCTGCTAGCATATCTGATGTGTGTTGACATGTTGGTTTATCTACGTCTTGGGTACCCGTTTTGGTTTATCTATCGAATGTGGATCCCGCTCTTCGTTGGAACCAGAGGCCATGACCTTATAAGACTATGCCTATCCCTGGTGCGCCACTCCTGTCATAAAGTTGACGCGTGCAGTACCCCAACCCCTCGTGCTTCACCGTAACCACTGTGCCTGTGCCCAACGCAGTTCATCAGTCTCTGTGCACCAACTCCCAGACCCCGTGTCGACCGTCAGCCATGGGTGGCCAGGGCAACTACGGAGGCGGCAAAGGCCAGGGAAGCTACGGCAAGGGTTACAGCCAGGGGAACTACGGCAACTCCCGGGGAAAAGGGCGTGGACAGTGGCAGCCGCGACAGGACGGGTTTGGCGCGATGGCCACCCAGTTCAACGACATGATGGGAACCTTGGCGGCGCTGGGACAGATGGCGAAGATCGGCCCCGCTCTCGCGCAGGCGCAGGGCTCCAGCACAGCACCCTCCCCGCAAAAAGAGTCGAACACCCCGGGCATCCAGCTTGGCAATGAAGACCTCGCTGAAGCTCTGACTGGCGTTATCACGCGGGCAGAGAACAAGGGCGACACGAGGTTGCAGAACACGTTTCGGGAGCTGAGCGAGTTCTCGAGCAACCCAGCCAGCCAGACCAGCCCGCCCCCCCCCCACAGCCGGTGACGGTCAGCCAGGGCCCGCTCGGACCCGGGATCCTTCCGCGGGGGAGTGCCGAGGACTTCGCGGCCGCCCAGGCCGCGGCAGTGGAGGGGCCCCCAGCCCCCCTGAAAAAAACGAGCTGACGTTGACCGTCTCGCCAAGGAACAGAGGCAGCATAAGACCGCCATCGCCAAGATCGAGAACACCACCCAGGAGACCAGCACCGACATCAAGAGGCTCCTTGGCATGTTCAACGCCCGTTTTGCGTACGACGGCCACCCTGTTGGCCCCGCACCTGGCGGCGACGATCAGAGCTTGGCCCTTTTCGCTCCAACGGTGACGGAAGCCATTCACGACAAGGCCATCGGATACGTTGGCATCACGAGTACACGACGTGAAGCAGGTGACTGCCGTAGCACGCTCCCGCTGCCCTTCAAGGTCTGGTGGGGCACGATCGGGGCACTCAAAGGGGTAGCCCAGTGGAAGACGAAGCTCACCAACCTTGAGTGCCCAGAGAAGCAGCTAGGCGACACGCTGACGAAGCAGGATGTCGGAAAACTCGTGTACCAGTACTTGAGGCAGGACGGGACTTGGGCCGAGGAGGAGATGCAGGAGTTCCCCACCAACTGAAGTGTCATCCCCTCCTCCACGCCTTGGTGGGGTGGTCTCTTCTCTGAAGTATCACCCACATCCGTCTGGAAGATAGTGCTGATTTTGTGCGCAGTCTTTGCAGGGTTTCAGATTTGCTTGGTCGCCCTTGGGATTCGGACGCTCGTTCTAAACGATGCGTCGAAGCTTCTTGAGGCCACCTTGTCTTTCGTACGCAGCAGTTGGTAACATGTCCTCATGTCTTCCATATGGGGACAGGTATGGTCCAGTGTTTCCTCTTTTGCTGCTGTTCCAATGTTCGAGGACGTTGGGGACTATGGTGAGTGGGATGAGTCATCCGCCGCGCCCAACAAGTACTCAGCCAGCTTTGCGTCCTCTGCTGTTTTCTCTGCACTTGTCTTCCTCGTGCGCCACTGCCGTGGCAACCGCATATAGATAAGACAGACGGCACCACGAACATGCACGCGCGAGC
>CAUYUJ010001124.1:100000-104884 GCA_963575745.1 Prorocentrum cordatum | reverse complement strand
ACTACTCCTACTCATACTACTACTACTACTACTACTACTACTACTACTACTACTACTACTACTACTACTACTACTGCTACTACTACTCTACTACTACTACTACTACTACTACGACGACGACGACGACTACTACTGCTACTACTAATATTACGGCGACTACTACTACTACTACCACTACTACTACTACTACTACTACTACTACTACTACTACGACTACTACTACTACTTCTACTACTACTACTACTACTACTACTACTACTACTACTACTACTACTACTACTACTACTACTACTACTACAACTACTAAGAAGCAGAAGGAGGATCTGGATGCAAGCTTCGCCATGGCCTTGAAGGCTGACAAGGAGGACAGGTTTCGCAGGCTGTGGGGAGCCCATCGGCGGGCCCATCAGGGTCGAGCTGCTCCCACGAAGTGCAGCCCAAGCGTGCGTCTGCGCCGCGACCGAGCTACTGGCCGTGGAGTGGGGGCGTCATGCGCGAGCAGATAGAGCAGAACGGGGAGACGGATGCTAATCTCGACCTGGTCTTGGAGAGGGAGAGCGTCCTTGGGGGTGGACCAGAGCGCGGCGGACACTTCCCTGGACAGCAGGGTGGAGAACCTTTCGGCGGAGGTCCAACCCGTGGTGCGGAGACCTCGCTGCTGGAACTGGAACAGAGCGATTTCATGATATGGTGGGTGGATGGCGTCACCGACGAGGGTTTCAGGCGAGCGGAGTGAGGTAAACAGCGCCCACGGAGAAGTTCCTGGCCGCCCGAGGTCCTCTGACAAAGGGCAAGGGCACAGGCAAGAGCAAGCGCAATGGCCACTGAGCATCTGCTGGCTCTACGCACCTCCCTGATTTGACACCACCACGGCCCAGCTATATCGGCCCTGGCGCGGAGGCGTCCTGCTCTCGATTTCCCGGGCGCCACTGGCGTGTCCCTGGAGCAGATCATTCGCGATCTTCGCTGCGCTGCGGAAGGTGGTCAGAGTGCTGGGGCTTGACGCTCCGCTCTGAGGCTGCAGGTTGGATGGCTTGCCTGGCGCGACGTTTCTCTTGCCACGGCTGGCACGGCTCGAGGGCGTTGCCGTTGAGTGTCTTCCGCTGGTCTCTCGTCGCCGTAGAGGCATTTCCCTTTTGTTCCCTGGGCAGTGGCCCAGCTTGTGTGCTCCCGCGTTGGTCGAGGCGCTCGCCTACGCAGCGGGCCCTGCGGACAGGGCGTGTCATCAGTGCCCTCAGTACTCTCCTCGTCCTCCTGTGCCTCTCCGAGCATCCTTCTCCGTTGTCCCCTCCTCCCTCCCAAAGCGGACGCGCTCGTTCCTCCTTTTCATCCTCCACCTCCCCCTCCACCTCCTGTTTCTCCTCCTCCTCCCCCTCCTCCTCCTCCTCCTCCTCCTCCTCCTTCGATTCCTGATCGGCTCTCCCTGGCATCCTCCTCTCCATCCTCTCCCTCCGCTCCCTATCCTGCTGCTCCCGCTGCTGCCGCTCCCCTTCCCTTTTCCCGTTCCCTCTCGCCCCTTCTCTCTCCTTCTCCCTCTGCCCCGCCGCCCCCCCTCCCCCCCCCCTCTGCCTTCTGCCCCCCCCCCCCCCTCCGCATCCTGCCCCCTCTGCCTGCTGGGCAGCGACGCGGGGGGCTCTCCCGAGGAGCTGATGGCCAAAGTTCAGTCCTTTATCGACGAGCCGTCCGCCGACCAGGCCATCCCCCTTCCCCAACGCGCGCGCGCGCGCCGCGCGACACCCGCGCGACCCGCTGGCACGGTCGAGGTTCGATCGATCGAGGATCGGTCGAGGATCTGTCGTCGATCGATCCTCGACAGATCCTCGATGTCGAGGATCTGTCGAGGATCGGGAAGCTGCTGATATCGATAACTTTTCGATATCGAGCTCCTCCTTTTTATCGTCGATGCCGATCCTCGGTAGCTCCTCGGCGAGGATCGAGGAGTTATCGAGGAGCGGGGAAAAGACGGAGGCTCGAGGATCGATCGACCCTCGAGCTGGCGGAGGCCCGTCGCGGCTGCTTCCTGCCCTTGCTGGCCCCGCGGGACGCCCCTCCGTCGCCACGGCCGGGGCCCGCCTGGGAGTTCGGCCTGCCCGGAGCGCACCCCCCTGGGACGGGTTTGATCGGGGGCGGCCAAGAGGGGGGTGATGACAAGGGGGGGGCCACGGTATCTCCCCAGAGTTCATAGGCCCTTTGCTTCTTTCGACGCGTTCCTTGGCCCCCCCCCGGTCCGCGCACGTGCCTCGGGGCCAGAATCTGCACCCCCCCCCCGTCCTGGACACCCGCTTCTGGGACGCCCCCGATCTGCGGGGGGCCGGGCCTCCCGACCCCCCCCCCCCCTTCGCTTCGGGCGGCCGAGTCCACCCGTGGCAAGGGCCGGGCCCGGCGGCGATCACGACAAGGGGCGGGGGGACGATGCCGACGCGCCAGCGGCCCGAGGGACGGCACGACATCGCGGCTGCGGCAAGTCGTGGGGGTTCAGTCTCGGGTGCCTTTGGGGGCCCTTCGGGGGTCCTCATCCTCCTCCCTCCTCCTCCTCCGTCTCCTCCTCCCTTCTCCTCCTCCTCCTCCTCCTCCTCCTCCTCCTCCTCCTCCTCCTCTTACAACTCCTCTTCCAACTCCTCCTCCTCCTCCTCCTCCTCCTCCTCCTCCTCCTCCTCCTCCTCCTCTTCATTCCTTCTCGGGGCCGTTTGGCGGCCCTCCTGAGGGCCCTTGTGGCCGTCTTGAGGCGATGTTGGGGGCCTCTTGGGTTGTCCTTAGACGCCCCGAAGATAGCAAAAACGAGTATGTCCGCAAACAACACAACCAACCAACAAACAACGATGTGTGTTTATTTGCGCCCTCCTGGAGGTCCTCCTTGGGCTCTCTTGGGCAGCACTTAGAGCTTGACAGGAAATTGAGAATGAGTGAGGCCGAGGAGGTAGAGGAGGAGGAGGAGGAGGAGGAGGAGGAATAAGAAAAAGAGAGGTGGAGGAGGAGGAGGAGGAGGAGGAGGAGGAGAGGAGGAGGAGGGTACGTAGGAGGGAGAAAGAGGCACGTGGGAAGTAGGAGGGGAGAAGGAGCAGGAGGAGGAGGAGGAGGAGGAGGAGGAGGAGGAGGGAGGGAGCGAGGCAGAGGAGGAGGTGAAGGAGGAGGAGGAGGAGGAGGAAGAAGAGGTTGCAGAGAAGAGCAGGGAGGAGTGAGGAAGGAGAGGGCAATAATGATGAGGACGATGCGGAAGTATGGTCATTTCTCCGCCGCCCTCCTCCCTCTGTCCCTCTCGTCCATGTCCTTACCATCCCTCCTCTTCCTTCTCTTGCCTCTCCCCCTCTTCGTCTCCTCATCCTCCGCCTCATCCCCCTTCCTTCTCCCTCTGCCCCCTCTCCTTCCCTCCTCCCTCTCGCTGGCCCTCCCCCCTTTTCCCCTCATGCCCACTCTGCCCTCCCCCCTCCCTCGACTCCTCAATCCACCCCTCCCCCCTCTCTCCTCTTTTTTTATTGCGCTCAACCTCGCACGTCGCCCCCCGCCGAAGGACGTCGAGGTCCGCGCCGTCTTCCCGGACGAGCTTTTCGAGGCGCTGTGCCGCCGCCCCGCCGCCGCAGCCTTCCCCGCGGCGGGCTGCCCCGTGCGCTCCAGCCTGGCCGCGCCGGGTAGGGGGAGCACAGTGGATACCCATGCCAAGTCCTCCTCCTGCTCATCCTCCTCCTCCTCCTCCTCCTCCTCTCCTCCTCCTCCTCCTCCTCCTCCTCCTCCTCCTCCCTTCGTCCTCCTCCTCCTCCCCCTCCCCCTCCTCCTCCTCCTTCTTCTCTTCCTCCTCCTCTTCCTCCTCCTCCTCCTCCTCCTCCTCCTCCTCCTCTACAGTGGATACCCTTGCCAAGAAACACCCTGCTTGCCTCCAGGGTGCCCTGGGTTTCTTGGGTTTCGATGGTTCTGCTATGGGAAGCTTGGCGTTCCCACACCAGAAAATCGATGGGCGTCCTGGGGTCTCAGGGTGGGGTCTCTCGTGGAAGGCTTCTTGTGGTCGGGCCTCCACTGCACAGTCAACCCGCACAGTAATGATGAGCGACATTCCTTCGGCCCATCCTTGGCCGCTTTCACTGGCCCATCCTTGACCCATCCGTCGGCCCATCCTTCGGCCCACCCTAGGCCGCTTTCACTGGCCCCGCCCCCCTCGCGGAGTGTCGACATCATATGGCCCTGCAATGGCCCCCTCGCATCCTCACCGCGACTCCTCGGCAAAGGGCCGACTTCAGGAAGGGGGAGCCTGCCCGCTGCTGCCCCACAGTCCTTTTGCCCTCTCTTGCATGCCGGCCAATTGGCCATTCGGTTGCCCCGAATCGCCAGTCGCTGGAGCGGACCGTCTCTGCCCCGCCGCCGACGAAGACGTGCAGCAAGGAGGAGAACGACAGGGTTCACGCGAGGGGGGATGGGCTCAGCGGGGGCACGCATCGGCACCCCAAATCGTCCACTCGTCGCCCGGGGCGGGGCCCGCTCCCCCGCCCCGCCCGGGGAGGGTGCGGAGAGTCGCCATCGCGGGCCCACATCGCCGATCCATCGGCGATGCGTCGCCGATTGCAACCCGATGCTTCCCCGTCCCCACAGGGCCCCCCCCCTCAGACCCCCGACGTCATGATTTTTTCATAACGTCGGCCCATGGAGGTCTCGGCCCACTCCACCGGACCGGTTTTTCATCCGGAGTCGTTTTTCGACGGTCCCGAGGGCCAATATAAGGGCCCCCAGGAGCTGAAAATAGCAAAAAAACATTTCTTCATAATTTTTTCATTGCCCGAGGTGATCTGGGCCGAGCGTTCCGCGTCAGGAGATGCACAGCCAGGTTATCTAAGCACGACTGATCATGCAGGATCAGTGGTTTGGTACGTTCGTGTCGCGTCGACGCGGCGGCGACCC
>CAUYUJ010001124.1:57500-95000 GCA_963575745.1 Prorocentrum cordatum | reverse complement strand
CGCACCAGCGCCGTCTCGGGGTCGCTCTCGGATGGGGCCCGCCGTGGCCTCCGCGAGCCCCACGAGGGCCCTCTCGGAGGACCCACGAGAGGGCCCCGAGCGGCCCCCAGGCGCACCCCAGGAGGCCCCAGGACGGCCCAGCAGCGCCCCGCGACGGCCCAGGATGGCGCCAAGACGGCCTGCGAGAGAGCCCCCAGCGGAACCCCAAAGGCCCGCCCACGGCCCGAGAAGACCCCCGCACAGCCCCCCGGGAGGGCCCCGGAAGGCTCCCCCGGGAGGCCCCGCAGGCTGCTCGAAGGAAGCCCCGGGCGGCCCCTGCAGCCCACAGGTAGCCTCGACGGACCACGAGGGGAGGGCCCCCCGTTCTCCGACGTCCTGTCCCTCGTACCTCTCAGTGTTCCACTTCGTCGTCGTCGTCGTCGTCCTCCTCCTCCTCCTCCTCCTCCTCCTCCTCCTCCTCCTCCGCTTCTCTCCTTGCCGTGCTTCGCTTCAGTCCTCAGTCGTCGTCCCTGTGCTTGTCTTCCTACCCGCCGTCCTCCTGCTTCCCTCGCTGCCCTCCCCGTCCTCCGCGCGTTCATCCTCGTCACCCCCCGCATTGTGGTCGCAATTACCCTTCTCTTCCTTCCCTCCCCGAGCCCATTGGACAGAATCGGCGCTTCCCTTTCTGATCTGATCGGCTTTGCCGTTCCCTCCTCTTCCTTCCCTCCATGGGCCCGTTCTCATCCGATCGGGTTTGCCACTCCTTTCTCTTCCTTCCCTCCACGAGCCCATTGGACAGACTCGGCGCTCCCCGTTCTTATCCAAGCAGGCCTGCCATTCGGTACGGCGGTGCGCCACGAAGAGAAACATCGCGGGACGCAGACTGCTCTCGGAAGCGCGAGACCCTTTTTGCATTGGTCGGTGCTGGACAGCGTGTGCGGCATGGTTGTGGCATGGCTGAGGTTGGAAACCGTTTGTGGTACAGTCGGGGCCCTGAAGAGGGAACCCTTTTGGTTGGGGAGGGGCTCCGCGTTCCTTAAGTGTTTCACAGCTTGCCTTAGGTTTTCCTGATGTTTTCGATAGGAAATCGAAGTTTCACTTGTGGAAAAAAGGGGCCTCGTTCCTTATTTAGGGTTCCTTAGGTCAACGCCCCGACTGTATGCGGCATGGTTGTGGCATGGCTGAGGTTGGAAACCGCTTGTGGCATGACGGTATGGCTGGCGCTGGATCGCGTGTTTTTTTGCCGTGTGTCGGTCTTTCGGCTGACTAGGTTCGAGGATCGGGAGGCTCCAGAGCACCAGTTGCAAGCGGGCCTCGCATCAGCCCGAAGCCTCCCTCCCGGGGGACGATGCTGCAGAGTTTCAGGACCGACGCTCAGATCCTCACATCGGCGGCGAGCGAGGGGGGAAACGAGATGGAGAAGGCCTTCTCAGAAGGCTCGGAAGCCCCCTGGCCTTCTGAGAAGTGGTGCAAGCCTCCCCCGAAGACAAACAGCAAGACTTCTCCCAGAAGGCGCGAGGGCTTTTTGAGAAGTACCTGCCGCCTTCTGAGGAGGTCCTCTCCGTCTCATTCCCATCCCCCCTCGCTGGTCGCCGATCGCAAACTTCGAGATCTTGGGCGTGTGCGGCACGCTCGAAGGCTCGCTCTTTGTCAAGGGAGGGAAAACCACCCGGACCCGACAATTGGCGTTTACTAAACGGCCTAGGGCTTTTACGAAACAGCCCTGCCCTGTTTGATCCCTTCCTTGGGCGCGTTTGCTAAACGACGTCGCGTGTCGGGGTGGTTACTCTGGGGGTGGATTGTTTGACCTCTGCTTCCCTGAGGCTGCGCTCATTCCCTCTTCCCCCTCGTTGATAATTCAAGCTTCGCGCGGCCCGCTTAGCTTCGACTGGAAGAGGTGCGCCCTCGACCCGCGAATCAAAAATCGTATAACCTCTGCTTTGGGCCGCTGCCTGCTGCTGCGGCGGCGCGCGAGCTTCTGCGAAGCGCTTTTTGTTTCTGCGCACGTGGCTCCGCCCAGGGGGGCGCCAGCGGCGGCCTTCAGGAGATGCCTCCGCAGATCTCTAGGATTCGAGAAGGAGATGGAGGGTTTCCCCGAGGGGCTTTGGCGAACCCGTCCTCCTCTCTCCTCCTCCTCCTCCTCCTCCTCCCTCCTCCTCCTCCTCCTCCTCCTCCTCCTCCTCCTCCTCCTCCTCCTCTCCTCCTCCTCCTCCTCCTCCTCCTCCTCCTCCTCCCTCCTCCTCCTCCTCCTCCTCCTCCTCCTCCTCCTCACTCCCTCTCCTCTCTCCTCTCGCCTCCTCCTCCTCCTGCTCCTCCTCCTCCTCCTCCTCCTGCTCCTCCTCCTCCTCCTCCTCCCTCCGCCTCCTCCTCTCCTCCTCCTCCTCTTCCTCCTCCTCCCTCCTCCCCTCCTCCTCCGCCTTCTCCTCCTCCTTCCTCCTCCTCCTCCCTCCTCCTCCGCCTCCTCCTCGTCCCCCTCCCCCTCCCCTTCCCCCTCCCCCTCCACGCCCTCACCTCCTCGGGTCGCCTACGGCCCCGGGGGAAACCGTCCAGTAAGAGATCGACTACAGAAGTGCTTTCCCCCGAATTGAACTTCTCGTCGAATCTACGAGTAAGCTACGACAGTTCTGCGCACTTGTCTTAGATTCGATGGGGACAACCCATTTGGGGGTCAAATCAATTCTGTAGTCGAGCTCCGACTCGACAGATGGCCCCCAGAAGGCCCAAGATGGGCCCAACAAGGTCCATGGGGGCTCTCTTCGGGTTCGCTCGGGGCGCCTCGGGAGCCCTCGGCGCTGGCACAGAAAGCTTACACCGCCCCCACAAACTCGAATCCGGATGTTCCTCGCCCAATTTGAGGACCCTCGGCTTCTCGGCAGCGAGGACGCCCAAGACGGCCCAAGAGAGGCCGCAAGAGGACCCCAAGACGGCCCGCGATACAGACCCGGGGAGCCCCGGGACTGCCCGAGAGGGTCCCCAGGGAGGATCGGACTGGATCGCGTCGGAGGCTCCTCTCGCCATTCGCGGCAGATCAAAAAAAACTGCACTCGACTCGGCCAGGGCGGGCCCCGTTGGGTGGGGCCTCCGCGGACCACCAGGCTCGAGCACAGCCTTCGGTCCGAAAGCCAGAGGGGAGAGGAGGAGAGGGAGAACGTGGCCTCAGGGTGCGCTAAGGTATGTGCAAGCCTGATGTACCCGGCGGGCGCCTACTGTCTGTTCTATACTCTGCCGCCCTTCTTCTTTTCCCGCCTAGCCCCCGGCGCCCGCCAGGTGTTTTTTGATTTTTGTTGCGTCAAGTCGGGCTGCTTGGTTCCTTGCCTTCGTTCAAGAACGCCATGATCCTACGATTCAGGTTTGGCCAGCGAACGGTAAACACACGGGGCACAACGGTCTCACCGCCGAGACGGCAAGACCCACCGTGCACGCGGGCCGCGTGAGGACGCAGCTGTCCGTGCGCATGAGGAGGGGTGGGCCACCATGAAGGAGCGGGGTCCAGAGGAAATGGTGTCCGAGCCCCAGGGGGCGCGAAAAAGGAACGCAAGCGTCGGGGACCATCTTTGTTCCTCCAGAACCCGTTTCCCGCTCGCCAGGAGGAGGAGCAGGAGGAGAAGCTTGAGGAGTAGCAGGAGGAGGAGGAAGAGTAGCAGGAGGAGGAGGAGGACCTGTATAAACCCAAGGCGCACCAATGATATTGTAAAAAAAATCCCTTCCGCCAAGCTCCTTCATAGGCCTCCCCCCGTTGGAAGACACCCGATTGAACATCACGAACTGTGCCAGGACACCATTCCTGGGATTTAAGCGCCGCGAATCACCGTGACTGTTGCGTCTTGACGATCCTGAATCGTGTCCGAACACCAATCCTCGGATTTGAACGCTGCGAAACAACGTGACCGTTGCGCCCAGACATTCCGACGTGTCACCACGCTATTCCTGGGACGTTCACCATGAGAATCCTTGAAACGGTTACACACTCTTAACGCGAATGTGCGCGGCGCTACGGCGAGAGCCACATTTTCAAAAGAATCTGCCTTCCATCAATGGCAGGTTTGCACACATGTGAGGCGAGTGCGCGCGGCGCCACGGCGAGAGACACATGCTGAAAGCAGTCCGCCCTCCATCTGTGAAGCTCTTGCATCTGTGAAACCGATTGCGCGTTGCGCTTAGGCAAGAATGTGAGTTTGATAAGGAGCCGTCTTCCGTCCGTGAAGCTCTCACACACTTTCAAGACACATGTGCGCGGCGCCAAGGAGAGAACCACATTTTGAAAGCAGGCCGCCCTCCGTCCGTGAAGCTCCATCAATTTTTTGAAGACGAGCGTGCACGGCGCTCAGGCGCGAGCCACATTGTGAAAGCGGACCATCCTCCATCCGTGCAACAGTTGTAAATTTCAAGCCTCAGGATCAAGCGAAACGCTCGGCCCACCCTTTCGACTGGCCTCGGGGTGCGACAGGGAGAACGTAGTTATCAGGAAGAGGGATGGAGGAGGAGGAGGAGCAGGAAGAGGACGAGGAGGAGGAGGAGAAGGATGTAGAGAAGTCCGTGGTGGAGATGGCGGCGGAGGAGGTGGACTGGGAGATGTGCGGCCCCCGCTCAGGCTCGCTAACGGCCCCGCGCGCGCCAGGACAAGCAGATCGGCGCGAAGCGCTTCGCCTCCATGCCCGACCGGAGGGGTGGGTCAGCCGGAGCCGCAGGCTGCTGGCAGCCCATGGGCGTGCGCGCGGGGAGGCAGATCGGCGGTCTGCACGCTCGCTGGCACACGCTCGCTTGCGCATGCGATGTGCCCGCGGAGGAGAGCACACGGGCAAGGGAGGCCATGGGGAGGGGCAGGGGGCCTGGAGGGAGAACGTGGTCCTGGCGGCCGTTGGCCGTGCTCGGCCTCCAGGACCCCAGGGCCGTCGGCAACCCTCCCGGGGGAGGAGGCGCCTTCCACCCTCGGGGCTCCGAAGGCCAGGACAGGGCAGACCGAGACTTGGCGAGATCACGCGGGAGGGATCGGCCAGGGCAAGAACGAGAATGAATTCCGCTCCAGGGCGTTCCAGAACGCTCTCGGGGCGTCCCGGAACGCTCTGAGAAGGCCGCGGCGCCCGAGACATCCTCCAGAGCCGCAGGATCTCGGACATTCTCGATGTATCCACCCCCGAATCTATTCTCGTCTTGGCTTCGTCTTGAGAGAGCGGAAGATGGAAGATGCTTCACGAAACGGACGGTTGCAGCTTTCCCCAGTGCGCGAGTGTCTTGGGTTTGAGCCCAGTGCCCGTGCCCTCCGCACTGCACACCTCCCGCTGGCCTCATCTCATTCGGCTCCCTTCTCTCCTGCTCCCTGCTTCTCCTCCTTTCTTGGCGAGCGTTTTTTTTCCTCTCCGGCGTAACGCTCGTTACCCGGGCGAACCCCCCCCCCCCCAGGGTAACGCTAACGGTCGTGCCGTCGGGGAGGGGGACCTGCCCCCCCCCCCCCCCTACATGCCGGGAGTGGACTCCCTTGAGGTATGATGCTGTGGTCACAGGCATGGCGTGGTCTGAACGGCACGCATTGGTGCTCACAAGCGTGTTGTGGAGATCGCAGTCGTCGTCGTCGTCGTCGTCGTCGTCGTCGTCGTCGTCGTCGTCGTCGTCGTCGTCGTCGTCGTGGTCGTCGTTGTCTTCGTCGTCGTCGTCGTCCAATGCAGCTGGTGATGGCTCAGATACCGCATGCTGGTTCCACCAGTCTTCCGCATGTGCAACATGCGGTGGCTCTCTGTCTTCCGTCTGGCCAGTGTGCAGTGCGATACAGTCAACGCGTCTAATAAAGACGCGCGCCTTCTCCAGGGTATCCTTGTGCTCTTGCCTCGGCGGCCTTTCCTTTGCCGCTTTCAGTGGCACGCTTTTGCAAAACGAATCCCAGCTTCGGCTTCCAAGGGTGTTGCGTGCTGACCACCCGTCCTTAATGCATGCATCAAGTGTAGACCCAGCGCCATGGAGAAACTGAAGGCTGGGCGGCCCCGCGCCTTCTCCCGCGGGCGCTGCTGTGCGCGCGGGCTCTGTGGTGCGCGCAGGCGGCGTGGTGCACACCAGCGCTGCGTTGCGCACGGCTGCTGCGGTGTGCACAGGCGCGGTGGTGTACGCAAGCGTTGGGGTGCACGCAGGCATGGTTGTGTACACCGACGTTGCGTTGCACGCGGCTGCTGTGGTGTACGCAGGCGCTGTGGTGTACGGAGGCGTTGTGGTGCGAGCGTGTAGAATCTCTAGCGCTCCAATTTCCACACGGTTCCCTTCAAAGCGTATAGATTACGTTTGATTGTTGTGGAATTCAGAGGCGCCCCAATTCCCAGAGGCATTCTTTAATCAAACAAAGGTTTCTCAGTGGAGTGCAGAGGCGCTCCGCTTTCCATAGCGATTCTTTTCCAAACTCTATATACCCATAGGATCCAGGGTTCTGTGGAATCCAGAGGCGCTCCATTTTCCATTTGGCTTCCTTGAAGTCCTATTACGATCACTGGGACCCCATTCTATACAACGGATGCTGAACTATACACAGGCACTGCGGTGTGCATGGGCGACGTGGTGCTGCAGTGCTCGCGGCTGTTGGGGTGTACGAAGGCACTGCGATGTGTGCACCAGTGACGCTTTGCTGCACGCAGGCATTGGGCACTGACGGTTGCAGAGGCGCTTGATGCGCCCATGGCGCGGGCGCACCCTGGCGGGCGCACGCCGTGGCCGCTGTTACATACCGTTGCACTCCCGCCCTCCCCCCCCGGTAACGGCCGTTACCCAGGGGGGGAGAAATCGCTCACCGTCCTCTCATCATCGTCCTCATGTGCTTCCCTGCGTGCCTTCCACTGCTCCTCCCTTTCACCGTTTCTCCGTCCGTTCCTCCTCCGTCCGTCTCATCTTCACCCTTCTCCCTCTCATCCTGCTCCTCTTCCTCCCCGTTCTCCCTCTCCTCTTCGCCGTCATCCATTCATTCACCTATCCATCTCATCCTCTCTATATTCCACTATCCTCCTTTTCCTGCTTCTACTCCACCTCAAGCTTCGGGGCCTGCAGAGGACACCCAGGCGGCCCAAGTGCCCCCGAAATGTGGCCCAAAACGACGGGCCAACATGATGACCCCCAATGGAGCCCCAAGAGGGCCCAGGAGGACTTCAAGAGAGCCCCAAGACGGCCCAAGAGGGCGCCATGACGGCCACAGAGGAGGAGGAGGAGGAGGAGGAGGAGGAGGAGGAGGAGGAGGAGAGGAGAGGAGGAGATGGGGGAGGAGGAGGAGGAGGAAGAGGAGGAGAACCCCCAGAGCGGTCCAAAATGCACCAGGATTGCCCAAGAGGAGGGCCCCGCAGCGCGGGGGGTCACCCTTCCGTCGTTGGTGGACTAGCCTGGCTTGTCGGGGTCGGGTCTGCAGATCGCTCGGCACAGAAATCACAGCACGGGGTAGACTGCCCGACTGCCCAGTGCTGCCGATGTGCTGGATTTAGTGGCGACGCATCGGGTTATCAAGATACGCATGCGTACTAGCACAGGGGTGGGGACATCCGATGGGCCGAGCTGGGCCGCACGCTGACTGGTCGAGTGGGAGGATCACGAACACGATCAACCTCGCCGGCGGCGGCGTGTCTTGCCGCCCGACCGTCATCAACAACTACGAGGAGCGCCTCCTCGCGTCTGCGTCCAGCCCTCCTCGTCATCTGCGGCGTGCACGCAGTGCTGGAGGGCCGAGACGGAGGCGAAAAGAATGGGGACGAAGGCCGACAGCAGGTCTTGCCCACGTTGAGGCGGGGTCGCTGCCGGTGCCGCCGTAGACGTTGTCAATTTGGGAGCAACGCTGCCTGTCCAACAGCGGCCTCTGCCATTTCCGTCGCCCTGTCCGTCCCCATCGCAGGCGAGCCAAACGAGGGGCCAGATTGGGGCCTTTCCTGCTCGTCGCCATCACTCCGCTGCTCCTGGGCTCTTCCTGCCGAGGAGTGCCACGTTCATGGCCCTATCCCGTGTCAGCAAAAAGCCAAGAGGCTGACAAAAAGGACCGCGCTGGGCTGAGGAGGGGCTCTGGCAGTTCCTGAAGTTTCGGCCTTAGAACGCACTCGTGATTGAGGCTCGCCGTGGCCAGAAAAGCCCGATCGTTCCTGATCCAGCGCTCCTGCAGGTAGCACGATGACCGAACATTTGCCAGCCTTGAGCGTTGTTATGGAACGGGCTCCTGCCCCGCCTGCTCTTCTTCTTCGTTTTCCTCGAGCAATCCTGAATCAAGTGATCGGGGGGTAAAGGTACGGGCGGGAAAGATGTCTCAGCGTGTCGCCTCCGCCGGTTCTGGCCAACTGCGCTTCGCCGCGAAACGCTAACCGCTTCCCAATGCCCAAGCGTCGACGCCCCGAGCTTCTTCGGAGCTTCTTCGAGCCTCCCGCCCCGCGGAGCGGAGCGACACTCTTTCCGCTTGCAGGGCGTAGCGTGTCGCCGGGGCCACCGCCGCGGCACGCTGAACAACAGTCCTCGACCTTCTCCATGGCGCTCGCCCTCTGCCTCTGACGCTGATCAACAGTCCTCGTCCTTTGATTTTCTGTTGCTACGGGGTCCCCAGAAGTCCCGACCCGTTCCCCGGGGCCGGTTGTTCATCCCAGCCGTGCTTCTGACGGTCTCAGGGCCCGGCGAGGGACCCCCCGGAGGCCGAGATCGGCCTAAGCTTGGCGGGCGCGAAGCGGCATAACGTATTTTTGGTCGCCGTCGGGGGCGCCTGGTCCAGGGCGGCTGGAAAGTTCATACCTCCACGGTGGCACGTCAAGGTATAAATTTTCCAGCCGCCCTGGGGCAGGCGCCCCCGTCAGCGAAAAAGTTTATCTTATACCGTTCTTCGCCCGCTAATGTGAAGTCGGGCCTGTTCCTCTACAGGAGGAAGATTTAAACATGTAGTGAACACATGCTCTGGAAACAATTTGTTTTAGCATTTGTTTCGTATGTTTGAGTATGCTTGGTGTGTTTTTGTTTTTCTTTGTTAAAGCATTTTTCGTCCAAAATTTCCCTGTATGGGGGACATGCCCGACCTAGCGCCAATAAGCCCCCCTTCATGCTTCTGCCCACGGCGCGAGCATGTCCTGGACCTGCCCGCGGTGCCCCCCCCCCCCCCCTGGTGCGCTCCGCCCTGGGGGCCAGCCTGCTGCTGCCCACCGCTGCGGCCTGCAGCGGTGCGCCGCGCTCGCGCCGAGTCGGCGACCGCGCCCTCGGCAGTCTTGCGGGGGGCGCGCGCTCCGGCCTGCGCGGGGCAGAGTGGGCGAGCGGGCACGTCCACGGCGCCGGCCCGTCTCTGGGCACCTGGCAGACTTGCCGGTTCAAGCCAGGCGTGTCTTTGCCACAGCGCCCCCCGTCGAAGGAAGGAAGAAGCGCACAGCTGAGCAGGAACTTCCGGAGGTCCGCGTGGGTTCGTCGAATCCGCGCCTGGGACCCCCTGACGGAGCCTGTGGCGCCGCCACTGGCGTCGCTACTGGCGCCGTCCCTGGCGCCGCCCCTGGCGCCGCCCCTGGCGCCACCCTCGGCGCTTACTCCCGCCAGGGAGGTGCAGCGCCGAGGCAGAACTCTGCACGGACGGACCTGCGACACGTCCTGCTTTCCGCAGTGGTTCCTCGGCGCCTGGAGCCTGAGGCCGCCCGCACTGCGCACGGTGTCCTTCGTGGTCTCAGTCCCTGCCCCCTCCGATGCCAGTCCTTGCCCCTCCCCCCCCCGATGCCGCCCTCTCCTGCCCCCCAGCCTGCTCTGCACCGTAGGATGCACCCTGCAGCGCCCCTGCTTCGGCCGCGGACTTGGTGCGCGATCGGCATCGCTGCGACGAAGAGCTGCTCCTCAGTTCTGGCTCGTGGGTGATCTTTCGGCATAAACGGGGGTGGGAGGAGGGGAGAAGGGGAGAAGGGGAAGGAGGAGGAGGAGGAGGAGGAGGAGGAGGAGGAGGAGGAGGAGCAGGAGGAGGAGAGGGGGAGGAGGAGGAGGAAGAGGAGGAGGGGAGGAGGAGGGGAGGAGGAGGAGGAGAAAAGGAGGAGGAGGAGGAGGAAAAGGAATGGAAGGAGGAGGAAGAGGAGGAGGTGCAGGATGAAGGAGGAGGAGGAGGAGGAGGAGGAGGAGGGGGAGGATGAGGAGGGGGAGGGGAGGAGGAAGATGATCATGAATGATGATCATGATCATGATGATGATGATGATGATGCATGATGATGATGATGATGATGATGATGATGATGATGGATGATGATGATGATGATCATGATGATGATGATGATGATGATGATGATGATGATGATGATGATGATGATGATGATGATGATGATGATGAGGAGGAGGAGGAGGAGGAGGAGGAGGAGGAGGAGAAGGAAGAGGAGGAGGAGGGGTAGGGGGAGAAGGCGCGGTTACCCGACTCGGGGGCGTGGACCCCCCCGCCCGGCCCTCGACACAGGGGCGGGGGGGCCGGCAGCGGGCGACTGGCAGGCGAGGCGCTCGGCCGCGCCGTGCCCGCGCCAAGGAAGTGGCCGCGGCGCCCGCGGCAGAGCCTGCACCGAGCACTGCCACACGTGCTGCGAGAGACACCGCACGAGTTGCGAGTCTACGGGCCTGGATGGGCCTGGGCTTCCTGACGCGGCTCACCAGAGCGCCAAGGCACACCAGAGGCTCGCCCAGGCTGTGCGCGAAGGCAGGAGCATGGCCAGGGATTTCGCCAAGATCCTGAGTGACAACCCTGCTCATCACCGCCGGCATCAAGAACAATACGGTACGGGTACATCAGCGTCGTTGACGCGTGCACCAACACCAACACCCAGACGGACACCTTCAAGCTCAACCCGGAGGCTGCTGTATTCGCCCCAGCTCGCCCTCCTGGCTGCTGGCACCCAGAAGGCGGGAATGGAGCCTACCCCACCGAGACCCACCCCAACGCCAACGACGACTACGGCGACGAGGAGGAGGAGAAGGAGGAGGAGGAGGACGAGGAATAGGACGAGGATGAGGAGGAGGAGGAGGAGGAGGAGGAGGAGGAGGAGGACGCGTACGCCTAACACCCGCACCCCCCCCCACCTCCTTTTTCCACGGCCCCCACGACGGACCCCGCGCCCCCCCAGCCACACCCCGAGTGGCCGCATGCCTTGCGAGCGAGCCCGTGGGGGCATACCTGGGGAAGCGGCCACAGGTGCCGCCGGCCAAGCCAAAGCCGGCGCCGCCTGCCCCGCGACGGGCTCGGCATCCCGAGTGGCCGCATGCCCAGAGAGGGAGCCCGCGGGGGGCATGCCCGGGGAAGCGGCCATCGGGACAGCCGACGCCGTGCCAGAGCCCCGCACCTTGCCCCCCCCCGACTGCCCCGCGCCCCGAGCGCCCCCTCGACTACCCCGCGGCCCCCGCGACAGACCCCGCGCCCCCCCAGCCGAGCCCCTAGTGGCCGCATGCCCTACGACGAGGGAGCCTGTGGGGGAGCATGCCCGGGGAAACGGCCAGAAGGTCCGCTGGACAGCCCACAGCGGGCGCCCCCCCTCCGCGGCCGGCTCGACATCCCGAGTGGCCGCTTGCCCTGAGAACAAGCCCGCGGGGGGGGGGGCATACCCAGAGAAGCGGCCACAGGGACAGCCGAAGCCATCCCCTGGAGCTCCGCATCCGACCCCCTCGATTGCCCCGCGACCCGAACGCCCCCTCGACTGCACTGCGGCCATCACGACGGACCCCACGCCCCCCTTGCCACGCCCCGAGTGGCTGCATGCCCTGCGATGGAGCCAATCGGCGGCATCCCGAGTGGCCGCACGCCCTGAGAACAAGCCGGCGGGGGGCATGCCCGGGGAAGCGGCCGCAGGGACAGCCGAAGCCCCCCCCCTCTGGAGCCCCCGACCCGACCACCATCACGATGGCCCACACGACCCACCACCGCGACGGGGCCTTCCACGACGTCCCCCGCGGAGGCACCCCATCCCCCTCAACGACTACCGCGATGACCTCCATGACGGCCCCCACGACGAACCCCACGACACCCCACCCGACGGTCCCCACGACGGCAGTGCCCCGAGTGGCCGCATGCCCAAAGAGTGAGCCCGCGGGGGGCATACCTGGGGAAGCGGCCATATAGGGGCCGCTGGCCAGGCCAACGTTGGCGCCGGCCACCCAGCGGCGAGCTCGACATCCCGAGTGGCCGCATACCCTGTGAGGGAGCCCGCGGGGGGCATGCATGTCCGGGGAAGCGGCCATGCCCTTTGGGACCCCCCCCCACCTACACAACGGCCCAGCGCCCCCCCACTCAACCCCAACACCCCTACGACCCACCACGACCACGAACCCTTACGACGGTCTCTGCGCGACGGCCCCCGCGACGGCCCCTCGCCACCGCCCTGACGACGGGTCCCGCGACGAACCCCGCGACGGCCTCCCTTGGTTGCGCGGGCAGCGCTTCCCTCGCGGGCTGCTGGTCGGACGAAAGGACGACCAGATTGAAGGCCCCTGGCTTCGAGACCCCGCGACGGCCCCCCGCGACTCCCTCGACGACGGCCTCTGGGCGGGACCTCTGCGACGGCTGCACCCGCGACAAACCCCCGCGACGGCGACGGCCACGGCGACGGCCACGGCGGGCGCGAAGACGGCCGCGGCTACCACGACAGCCCTCGCACCTGCCCCCGCGACGACCCCCGCGACGGCCCACCGATGGCCCGCGCGACAGTCTCGCGGACTACCCCCGCGAGCACGACGACGAAGACAGCGGCGTCTCGTCGGGGGAGACACCCCCGTGGAGGACGAGCACGCCATTTCGGACGACCCTGACGCGTCCAGCTCACTCCTTGCCGCCTGACGACAGGCGGCGGCAACCCTGCAGGAGGCCCCCCCCATCCGCCCTCGTCCTTGGCCGCGCGGCCCATGGCTGCCCGAAGGGAGGACGAGGCCGCCCATGCGGCAACTGGCCTCAGGGCGCCACAGGGGTTGCGCGGCATGCCCGGCAGCGCCCTCACGCCCACCCCGACAGGCATGGAAAGAGGCCTCTGCGACGGCAGGAAGATATCGTCGCATCCAAGAGACATCTCAAACCTGTGTCACAAGAAGCGCGCGGGTCCCCGAGGGGCTTTGCCACCCACAGCGTACGAGGGTTCCCCCATCTCCATTCCCTGCCGGCTCACCTTCTTGTAGCCCCGATTCCCCCCACCTTTCTTCTCTAACCTCCTCCATCCCCCCCCTCTTGTGGCGGGGTATGGGTAGGGTATGTGGGCGGGAGGGGGCTTGAACTCACCGCAGGCTGTCCTGGCAAGAGCCAGAGCGGCTGCGGCCGCCACTGGGGCAGACGCCACCAGGGCGCCCACTCAACCTCGCCCCTCACCTGCCCCGCCGCCAACAGTGCACCTCCGCACCACCCTGTCCTCGCCGAACCACCGACACAGATGGCAGAAACCACCCCCACGCACGGTGGAACCTCCCGAAGCAGCCACCGCTCCCATGGTCTGGGTACCCTACTCCTGCCTCGGCAGGGGAGGGTACCAGTCGTGGGGATGGTGGCTGCTTAGGGGGGGGATCCTACGTGGAGGGGGTGGGGCCTTTCTGTCGTCTACCTCGGCGAGCGTGGCCGGTGCCGTCTCGCACCATCGTTGGGGGAGGGCCCGAACCTCCCTCAAGCCTGGTGGAAACCCCCAAGGCGGCCAAGAGGCCGACGTGCTGGGAACCCAACGTCTAACTACTTGCAGGCGAGGGATCCCGCCGTCGGCCTCTGCGACGCCTGTGGGGGATCCTCATGGGCAGAGGAAGAGGCCCTTTGGGTCATTCCCCGATGCGACAGGCACCCCACAGAGGGCCCCGCGGAATCACCCTCCGCAACCTCACCCTGCAACGCCAACCGTTGCCCTGCTCACCCTTGGCCGCCACGCAGCCACACTTTCCACGCCGACGCCAGCAGCCCCCCCCCCCCTTCCCCCGCAAGGTTTTATCCGATTCGTTTTCAAGTGCGCCCTCGAGGGCGCGAAGTTATTCGCGCTTCGCGGTTCTGCTCCGATTCTTCCTCTTCCTCCTCTTCTCCCCTGGGAGGCGGCGCGAGAGCGCGAAGTTATTCGCACTTCGCGCTTCGCGCAGCGCGAAGCGCGAAGTTGGGAGCCCTTTGGTGTTTCTCCCCTCCTGTTTGCGGGGCCGCGGCCCTTAAATGTTTCGTTTTGTTTTGCTCCCCCAAGGGGGCCCGACCGGGCCCCCCTGGGGGAAGCGGAAGCGTTCGACGAACCCCAGTGCTGTCCGGAGCACAGGACAATGGGAGGAGGATCAGGAGGAGGTGGAGGAGGAGGAGGAGGAAGAGGAGGAGAAGTAGGAAGAGGAGGAGGAGGAGGAGGAAGCGGAGGAAGAAGAACACACGCACCGGCATAAACGTCAGCTTTCGGAACGCCGCCCCGATTCTTTGGAATCGGCGCCGCGCGCGTCACCCCGGCGCGTGGAACGCACCAAGAGCGGCGCCTCCGAGGGGGGGGCCCAGGCGCCAATCCAGGAAAGCTGCGCGGAGCTCCGCGAGCTTATGCCGTTGTTCTACTCCTGTGAACGGGCACGTCGACGGCGTCGTCTCCTCCTGGTCCTCCTCTTCGGATGTCCCCGTCGTTCGGAGGCCTCCGGACGTCCCTGCTGGCCTATCGAAGTTCCCCCAGGGCTTGGCGAACCGTTATGGTCCTAGAAGTTGCTTGTTGACCTCGTCCATCTCGCCTTGAGATCTGGGCGTTGCACTTTTTCACAATGGGTAATTTTGTCTTTTCGGGCCTTGGGACAATCACGGTTCAATCCAGGTCGGAAGATTCAGCAGCAACATTCTAGGGTTCTAGTCGTGAGATTTGGCGATGTTGGATTTGTTCGCAACGTCGGATCTCGTGGTTTGTGCGATATTGAGGCGACAATCGTCGAGACCAGTAGGGCATTGGCAGCAGTGACTACGATAATTAGGTTCGTGTCACGTCGACTCGTCGACGACCGCACCGCGGGCGTTGAATGGTGAACGCCACTAGCTGTCATCTGTCCAACATTGAACTACTTGCGTTGTCGGAGGGCCCCGATCGTTCACGGTTGAAGGAGCCACGCGGTGTCAAACACCTACGCCCAAGTCGCCACGACACGAACCTACCACACGACGACGGCGAAAACGACCGAGGTCCCTGCGGCGGCCCCGGCCCATCCGCGGAGCCTCTCACCGAGAGAGCCCGTGGAGCCCCCGCGGCGCCCGAAGGCCTCGACTGTCGAACAACGACGACGATGACAACGTCGACGACGACGTCGGCGGGAGTGGCGGCGGCGGCCGCGGCGGCGGCGATGACAACGGTGGCGACCGTCCGACCGTCGACCGTCGACTGGCGACGACGACGACGACGACGAAGACGACGACGACGACGACGACGACGACGACGACGACGACGACGACGACGACGACGACGACGACGGCGGCGGCGGCGGCGACGACGAGGGCGTCGACCGTCGACCGTCGAGCGACGCCGCGGGCGACGGCGGCGGCGTCCGCGGCGACGGCGATGACGGCGACAACGGCAGCGGCGACGACCTGTGGCGTTAATTCAAGGGAGGAATGACCACCCGGACCCGATAATTTGCGTTTGTTAGACGGCCCTGGGCGTTTGTTCCACAGCCCTGCCCCGTTCGATTCCTCCTTGTGGTGCGTTTACGAAACGGCCTCGCTTGTCGTGGTGGTTATTATGGGGGGGGGTGTTTGTCCTCTCTTTTCGGCCGTTGTCGAGGAGCTGCTGCCCGACATCCCAGCCTGGTGGGCGGCGTGGAGGGCGTGGATGTTCTCGCGGGAGCGCGGGGCGCGGCGCTCCCGGGGGAGGGTCGGAGGTTGCGTCAGAGCCCCCTTCCGTGCTCAGGCGACCAGCGAATGGTTAGGCAGGCGTCTGGTTGCGGCGCGCGGACGCCCCCCTCCCCCTTCCCCCTCCCCCTCCTCCTCCCCCTCCGTCCCCTCCCCCTCCTCCTCCTTCTCCTCCTCCTCCTCCTTCTCCTCCGTAGCCATTTTGGTTCAAGACCCATGCTTTGGCGGGCTGAGCCCGCATTGGCAAAAACGGATACCGCTAGTCCGCGGCAGCTATCAACCTGTCAGGAGGTCCCTCAGTCGAGGGGTTCGCGAGCCTCCAACATCCCTTTCCTTGTTCTCGCGCCATGGCTCCTGCAGGCCCTGGCGAGTGGGAGCGTCGCCCGTGGGTTCAGTCCTCCAGGCCCCGTCGCTGGGGGGGCACCATACCTGAGGGCGGGGCATCATCGGCAGCCAAGTGGGAGTCCTGGGACAGCCAGCGAGCCAAGCACGAGGAAGAATGGAAGACGGTGGCTGGGCCCAAAGGTGAAATACTATGCCACCACTGCGGTTGCCGTAAGAACTCAAAAGGATCGATGTGCTGCAAGCATTGTGGCCAAAAGCTCGGTACTCGTCCCCAACCTCTGGAAGACTCTGGTGGCCCCAAGTCGTCGGACGAGTTGGGGAAGGGAGCGAGCAAGGGGAAGAAAGGATATAAAGTCGGCAAGGGAGATCCTCTCGGTGGCAAAGGCCCAGGCAACCTCTCCTCGGCACTCCCTCCTGGACCTGTTCCCGAGATTCCTCAGGCCAAGGCCCTCGAACTACAGCGTTTGGCTCTTGAGGCTGGGGACGCTGTGGGGGCCGCGCGCTATGGAGCCCTGGCGCAGAGGGCGGCTCCACCCCCGAAGCCGTCGGGGAGGCAGCGGCTCGTGGCCGCTGAGCAGAAGCAGGAGAAGCTCGAGAAGCGCCTCAAGAGCGAGTTCGAGAAGCTGGAGCGCTGGCGTCGGGCTACAGACGAGCTGGCGGTCACGGTGGGGACCCTGGCCGACGAGCTGCGGGCCGCCGATGGCGAGTTGGCAGCCGCCCTGGTGGAGCTCCAGAGCCAGCACAGAGGACCACCAGCGACGGAGTCCAGCGGCCTCGCGAGCATCAGCCTGCGCAAGCTCATCGACGGGGAGATGGAGCTGGCCAGCCTTATTTCTTGCGACGATTTCATTGACGTGGAGGCGGTCAAGGGCAGCTACGAGGTGTCCGAAGATGACCTTCGAGAGCTCGAGGATCGCAAGAACGACGTGGCGAAGCAGATGCAAGAGGTGCTTGGATCGGTTTTTCGACAAGCGCTGGAGAAGGCCAACTCCGCCCAGGACCAGCACAAGGAGCATCTCAAGCGTCTCCAATCGAAGCGTCGACGCACTGCTGATGATGGGGAACAAGCAACAGCCACAGGTGGGATCGAGTCTGGAACAGGGACTTCGCCAAGCCCAGGGACCGCGACAGCGTGCTCACCTGCCGAGGCGTCGGTGGAGGAGGTGGGCAAGGCGGCCCCACATGTGGACATTCGCTCTCGTGTCGCTGCTGACGGTGGAGTGCAAGCAGCTAAACGGGCGGGGCTTTAGCCACAGCGTGAGCTCGACACAGGTCGGGGCGACGTGGTCGAGTTCGGCGACTCCTTGTTCCTGGTCGTCCCTCGGTGCCACGAGCGCATCGTCGAGGCCGTCTCCTTCGGTTGCGTGGTCATCGTCGGTGTTGCATACTCCCTGCGCTGCAGTGTCGCCGTCGGCTCCGGTGTCGGCAACTCCCTGGACAGCGGTGGCGACGTCGACTTCGCGGGTGGCGTCTACCAGCTTTGTCGGATCGGAGACCAGGTGCGCCTCGAGCCTGGTCTCCTCAGAGTTAAATTGCGAGGAAGTGTGGCCACGGGATTCGGCGATAGGTCAGAGCGCCGAGTACGTGTCAGCCATTCAGAACGCAGCCGTCAAGCCCATCCAAAGCTTGGCGGCCCTCTCGTCCAAACCTTTTGTTGCACGCAGTGAAGAAATTTCAGCGTCAGAACGCGACAGCCAGGTGCTCCTCGAACCTGGCTGTCTCAGAGTAGATTGCGGGAGCCCGTCGTGGGAGTCTGGCGTTAGATCGCCAAATCCTGGGGGCAACCGATATTCGGCTGAAGTGCCCTCCCAGGTTCAGTCGCCACGTGCTGGGTCTCGAGCCAAGGGAGTCAGTGTTGAGCAACCTCAGGGGGAGGCTAAAGCAGCGCTGAAGCCGAAGCAGGTCATCTCATTGATGGAAGGGCTCCCTCCTGAGGACCGCGGTGCCCAAGGTACGTTCAAAGTGGGCACTCTGAATGCGAATACGTGGCCAAGGGCTCGGAACACCATGCCTTGGATTGAGAAGCATTGCCAGATGCCGCAGGTGTTGTGCATTCAGGAGACCGTGCTGGACCAGTCGGGGGAAGCAGGGGCCCATCAATGGACTCGTACTTGCTCTCGGAAGCTGGCGCTGGGTACTGCCAAGCGCACCGGAGAATCGGCCAGATCTCTCTCAGCAGGAGTTGGCTTGTCTGCGGCCATGGGCATTGGGGTGTCCAAGCTCCAGGTGCCTGAGAGGTGGCAGCATCGGGTGGCGATGAGGCTCATGACGGTTGGCGCTCACTCGTGGATCATCATCGGCTCAGTCTACGGCGTCGACTCGATCGGCCCCAAGGGCGAGAACCTGGAGCTACTGGAGTTCCTCAGCGCCTTCCTGGGGGCGCAGCGCTTCCCGTTCCTGCTGGGAGGCGACTGGAACCTTGAACCTGAGGAGATCATGGAGCTAGGTTGGCTGGACCTGGTAACCGCCACCATCTTCGCACCTGGTTTCCCAACCTGCAATGGCAAAGAGTATGACTACTTCATTGGCTCCCAGGCTCTGGACGCCTTCCCCATGTCGGTGGAGGCCAGGGTGGACACGCCGATCTCGCCACACTGCTACGTGGAGATCAAGCTGGAGGGCCTCAGCGACGAGCCCTTTGTCTGGGTTGAGGCGCCCCCGCGAGCCTTTCCCCTGGCCGACCAGGAGGCCAAGAGGAGGGTCAGGAAGAAGGCTAGGGGTGCCAAGGAGACCGACCTCACCCCGACCACGGAACAGCCTGTGGTACCTGTGCTTGACGAATGGCATCTGGACGCCCCTGTGAGCTCGGTCGAGGATGCGGCAGCGATGTGGTTCAATGCGGCGGAGAAGTACCTTGTGCAGTTGTTCGAGATTCCGATCTCGGACAGGAGATTCTTCATTGGCAGGGAGAAGGGCGTGGTACTCAAGAAGAAGAGGCTGGTGGATTGTGCGAAGGCTATTCTCGAGCGCCACGACGAGACGGACACCAGAGCTTGGTTGAGTGCCCTCAGGCTATGGGATGCCCTATGTGTTGCATCGTCAGCTCCGCCTGGTTCGAAAGCAGGCAGACCAGAGCACTCCGAGAGGTGCGAAAGGCAGTTGCTGGCTTTGAGGCTCCCTGAGGCCATCTCGGAGTCCCCCTCCCTGCAGGCTAAGGAGGTCCAGAAGTGGGTGGCTCTGGCCAAGAGAGGAGATCAATTGTCTGCCTGGTTTCGGACTGTGCTTGCGGAGGAGGTGGAAGTGCGCAGGCGCAAGGACTCACAGGCCAGGAGTAAAGCTTGGAGAGAGTTTGGCGAACTTGCAGCTCAGGGCTCTGGCAGGATAGCGCACGCGATCTCCAGGCCCAAGATGTTAGAGGAGGCGCCCACGCTGGCCAAAGGCAAGCCCCATGGTCTGGTGGGAGCTGCGGCGATCACGGCGGTGCTGGAAGAATGGGAAGAGCTGTGGATCTCTGACGACAGGGCCCAGGAGGCAGCGCCGTCTGATTGGAGTTACCCGTGGAAGCTTGACCAGATCTCGGAGGACCAGATCGTCCAGGTCTGCCGCTCCTTTGGTGTATCTACTGGGCTAGGCTGGGACAACTTTCACATGAGGCTGGTAACCTTTCTGGATGGGGTGTTTGTGCGGAGGCTGCAGGAGATTATCTCAAGTTGGGAGCGCAATCCGCACTGTGAACGCATGTGGGTCACGATCAATGTTTTTCTGCCTAAACCAGGAGGAGGCACACGGCCGATTGGGCTCTTGTGTTTCTGGGCACGCATTTGGAGCAGATGCAGGAGGCAGTATGTAAAGAGTTGGGAGGCGTCTGTGGACGCGAAGTTCTTCTGGGGAAAAGATGCCACGACCAGTTGCGACAAGGCGGCGTACGTGCACAACATGCTGGCCTGCTACGCCAGAAGGAAGAAGCTGTCGGCCATTACTGTGTTCTATGACATCCGCAAGTTTTACGAGAATGTCAGTCATCAGCAGCTTCGAGAAGCAGCAGAGCACTACAACTTCGACGGCGCCTTGCTGAAGGCGCTCTGCTGCCTGTATCGGGCACCTCGTCGGGCGCGCTGGACAGGGGGCACGGGCAGAGTCAGTCATCCGAATGGTACGATCGTGGCTGGCTGCAGTGCGGCAACGGGAGTGGCGAAGCTGATGACCTTGTGCCTCCTCAAGCGCCTGGCTGAGGAGACGCCTCCGTGTCGTGCGCTGAATGTGGTCGATGATTTGACGACGCATACCATCGGAGGCCCCAGGACGGTGGTTGAGAACACGGTCAAGAGTTTCGAGATTGTCACCGCTGAGCTGGACTCGAGGAAATTGCCGATCAATTGGGACAAGACTAGATTCATGATGTCCGATCAATCTCAGCTGCCTGCATTGGTACAGGACCCCAGGTGGAGGCTATCGGACGACAAGCTTGTCATCGCCCACCGTGACCTCGGCGGCGACTCGCTGGACGGCAGGGCGAGGCGGGTCGGCACGCAGACTTCGAGATGTGACGCTGCCCGCAGCGTTGCACGCGCCTTACGTCAACTGGGGCAAAGTGAAAAGCATAGTAGAGTTTTTCGTGTGGGAGCGCTGGCTAAAGCTGCGTGGGGGTCCCACATTTTGGGGATCCCGCCGACCACCCTCCATAAGCTCAGGGTCCAAGCTGCGAGATCCTGGGGCCCTCTTCTTCCTGGCACTTCCCTGGGCTTCAGGTTTCTTTCGGCTGCCCGACTCTGGCTCAGGGACCCGCTTTTGGTGACGGTGACGTCGGCTGTAAAGGAATTCGTCAGTGTTTGGTGGGCCCGCTCGATTTCGAAACCAGTGTTGGATGCTTGTGTCCAGGACGCCCTTGCGGTCCAGGGGAGCAGGGCCCCCTGGGGCCAAGTCCGCCAGCCTGTTGCTGCGCTGTTCCTGCAGCTGGCTCGGATCCGCTGGAGTTTCGACCTGTCTCGAATGGCCCTGGTTGACGACCTCAACCGTGTGTGGTCTATTGATCGTTTTTCGCCCAAGTTTTTCACCCTTCTCCTGCGAGGCTCGGTCGTTCGGACTGTAGAGCGGGAGGAGCAGTTGAAACAGTTCGATTTCGGGATGTGGAGCGGCCCTGTTTTCTGGCAGCCCATTCATCAGCTCCTTGGGCGGAAGTGTTCGGAGTCGTGGACGAAGTCGCACAAGGCAGCTCTTTCAGCTCTGTGTGCGAATGTGTACTGGTGCCAGCACAGAGTGTGCGAGCACAGTCCAGAGGCCCCTGACCAATGCCAGCTTTGTGGAGATGGTAGGGGCACGTTGTACCATCGCAGGTTTCAGTGCGTGGCCTTCGCTCCCTGGCGGCGCGAGAACCTGGATCCCGTGGTTGAGAGGGCGGCTCGTGCGGTTGGCCATCTCCCCACTTCGGCTGGAGAACTTTTTAGCAGATGTCTCTTCCCCAACCCTGCGGCCTGGGTGGAGCGACCCCCCCGCGACCCGCAGGACCCGTGCACCAGGCACTTTCAGTGGCCTCAGGACGGCCCCCTGTTCATTCCTGAGGGGGCCCATGTGTTCACGGACGGGTCGGGCTTTGAATGGGAGCTCACAGGACTCGGGACCGCGGGGTGGGCTGTTGTGGTGCTGGACAGGCTCGGGAGGACCCTCGCAGCCCTTTTTGGCGTCGTGCCGTTCGGGGAAGCGCCTGGACAACAGGCACGGGATGGCGAGGATTTCGCTGTACTGATGCTCTCCCGCCGCTCGGTCCTCTCCTCAGGGGTCTCGCTTCATGTGGACTGTGCGGCCACGGTCGGCTGCCTTCGAAACCTCTCGGGGGCTGCTGGTGCGGCCTCGGCCCGAGCCCACTGGTGGGCGGAGATTGGGGACCGTTTAGAGGGCTTGGCGGTGCATCAGATCCCGTCTCACTCGTCGATGTTTGATGTTAGGGATGGCCGTATCACGGAAATGCAGCGTTTCGGGAACTCAGAGGCGGACAGACTCGCCAAGGAAGGAGCTGAACCATTCCGAGTTTCGCGCGAGGACCGCCAGTTTGTGACTGGATATGCTGAGTTCGTCCGACGTGTAGGGCTGTACAGTGCCAGGCAGCAGGCGGAGTGCAGAGATTTAGCCCTGAACGATCATCAAGGGTTGGAATGGCTCAGCTACGTCCTCCTGGACGCGGTCCCTGGCCTCCCCCTTCCTGGTTCGGACCCTGGGGATGGTGAGCCAAGTGCGCAGTGCGGGGTGCCTCTGGGTGCGCCAGGTGTGGGGGAGGTCCCTGGTGTGACCCCTGGTGCGAACTCTGGTGAGCCGCCTCCTGAGAACCCCCCGACCCCAGGAGCATGGCTCCAACTGGGACACTCCCTTGAACAGGGGGTGGTTTATGAGTCGGATGGCTGCACGTATCACGATACTATGCTGTGCTGCACGGCGTGTGGTGCTATGGCACATTCCAGCACGAAACGGGGGAATCTTCGGTTGAGGTGTCGTCCTGTCGCGTCGTGGGGGCGGGGGTTCTACCTTGACCGATTTCGTGCTGGACGGTATCCTGCCCATCGGAATCCTCGAGGGCTCACGATGGCATACACGGGGGCCCCCTCTCCTGAGGTCCGCTCGGATGGGAGGCCCTACTTTGAGGCCTGGGCCCTGGGCCGCGACCGCCCTCCGAGAGTTGCTCGGGGGGCCCAGCCCTCGCGCGGCGAGGGTCCCGCCGCCGACCGTGTGCGAGGACTCGCCCTGCTCGGTCTGTCGAGGGCGGAGGTCGTGGAGCTCGGGGCCGAGGTCGAGGCCAGGCGCTGCAGAGGTGAACTCCCCGTGGAGGAGGAGGACCTCTTCGGCTGCCTTGGCCCCTCCTAACTCGTTTGTTTTGTTTCTGTTGCATGTGAATTGGGTCACTCCCTTCGTGGTCGTGGGCGTCCTCCTCCTCCTCCTCCTCCTCCTCCTCCTCCTCCTCCTCCTCCTCCTCCTCCTCCTCCTCCTCCCCCTCCTCCTCCTCCTCCTCCTCCTCCCCAGGCCCAAGGCCCCAGGCCCCAGGCAGTCCCGCCTGGCCTCAACAGGCCCCCCCGAGCAGCCCCAGCTGGCCTCACCAGGTCCCCCGAGTGGCCAGGGGCGGTCTTCTCAATGCCCTGGCGCCGCCTCCGGCGGGGACTACTCGGATATCTGTTGAGGCCAGATGGGAATACCTGAGGCGTTCCAGAAAAGGCCTTGCCTTCGAGGATCGAAGGGATCATCACCTCTTCCGCGGCGGAAGGCGGCGGAAGGTCGGCGGAAGGTCGGCGGAAGTAAAGCGAGGCCGCCTCCGCCAGCGGAAGCTGGCGGAAGGCTGGCGGAAGGCGGCGGAGGTCAGAGGTGCGCCCCCAAGAGATGAAAACGCTTTTGGGTTCCAGGGTTTCCGAAATTGCCCACCTGGTGGCTGGTCGTGGGCGACCCCAAGCCTTTTCATATACAACCAACCATGATAGTAAGGATGGGCAACCTTCCCAAGGGTACCCTTGCATCCTCGCCTCCTCGGCCCATCCTTTGCCACTTTCGCTCGCCACGCCCCGCTCGAGAAGCTTCGAGATGGGCGCCCAAGGCCCTTGCACCCATGCCGCGCATTCTTACTATACTGGTTGACTGTACAGTGGTGTGCGCATCAAGAAACCATCAGCGTTTCGTCAGGGTATCCTGGGTTTCTTCGCTCCTCGCGCTGCGCGGTGACTTTCCGCAGCCGTTGAAGGAGCTGCTGCGTTCAGGGTGCTCCGGGTTTCCCCTCCTCAGGTGCACCTCGCACACGGGTTCTCAGGGTTGGGTTTCTTGCGAGGGTTTCTTGCGGCCGCGCCCGCACTGTACAACCCCTGCGCTGCTCAGTCAACTCGCGGATTGGCTCCGTCTTTCGGTTCTCGAGGTGGTGTTTTTCGGCGGCGGCTGTCGCGGGCCGGCGCCCGCCGGCGTGGGCCCGGTGCCGCCCTCACCAGGAGGGGGTCTCTTTGTCCACACCCGAGGGCCCGGGAGGGGCCCGAGCCGGCAGGCAGGAGACGGACCAGGCGATGCCGAGGGGGGTCGCCGCCCAAGACGCGCCAAAGACGTCCTCCAGGAGGGCCCGACGGCGCCCAAATCATGGATTTTCCGCAGGTTGCTGGAGGACCTAAGCAGTTGCTGCGTTTCGGCCTTCCGGCAGCCTTTTTTTTCAGGAGGGCGAGCTCTCGGGACCTGGAGGGTGTCTCCGAAGTGCTTCGGCGACCCGTCCTCCTCCACCCTCCTCCTCCTCCTCCTCCTCCTCCTCCTCCTCCTCCTCCTCCTCCTCCTCCTCCTCCTCCTCCCCTCCTCCTCCTCCCCTCCTCCTCCTCCTCCTCTCTCTCCCCCCTCCACCTCCCCTCGTCCTCCTCCTCGTCCTCCTCCTCCTCCTCTCCTCCTCCTCCTCCTCCTCCTCCTCCTCCTCTCCTCCTCTCCTCCTCCTCCTCCTCCTCCTCCTCCCCTCCGCCTCCTCTCCTACTCCTCCTCCTCTCCTCCTCGCCCCCTCCTCGCCCCCCCTCCTCGGGTCGCCTACGGCGAGGAGGGGGGGGGGCGAAAAGGAGGAGGAGGAGGAGGAGGAGGAAGAGGAGGAGGAGTAGGAGACACTTCGAAAACGGACAGACTGAGCGAAGCATACTACATGTCCCGATGTCCGCGCGGATTTCTTGGATCGGCACCGCACCCCACTGACGGCGCCTCAGGCGCCGCGCCTGCGCGCTCCGCGCGAAGGAGGGGGGTCCGGCGCCGATCCCAGGAATCCGCGCGGGCCTCCAGAGGTTTCCCTAAACAAGATGTCTGCAAGGGTCTACTGCACGTTTCGTCCATGAAGCCGCATGCGTGGGGACCGTGGTCCGGAAGCGGTGGCGCGCCACCGGCTCCCCTTGTCGTCTGTGGTCTCCCAGTGCCTCTCGTCGTCTCCCCGCTGTCTTCCGTTGCCCCCCAGTGTCTCCAAGGGCCTCGCATGATCTCCCGCTGCCTTCCACTGTCTCCTATGGTCTGCCCTTGTCGCCTGTTGGGTCCTCTGCTGTCCCCCCCCTGGTCTCCCGCGTTCTCCCACGGTGCACCTCCGTCTCCCGTGGTCTCCCGCGGTCTCCCACTGTTCTTTTGCGTCGCTCTGGGAGTCTCCGTCCATGCTCCTCTCTTGCGCCTCAGCTACGAGCCTGAGGGCTTTGGGCCGCAAGGGTGCAATTCTGATCACATGCTGTGATATCTGGTCTTCACCTGGCGGTGGAGGGGTTCTGGCAGTGTTCGGCCCCGTGGGGCCTCCTTCTATACCAGGCCTCAGTGCCGTCGGGAAACTATCAGGAGGCAACGTCGGTCTGGGGGGCGTGGTCGAGACCTGCAGGCATCGGGTCCCACGTCCGCATCCCGAAGGCTCGGGGCTGGTCCAAGGCGCCGCAACGACGCGTTGAGCCAAACTGGGACTTGCCGCGTTTCGGGGGAGCCAAGGAGCAGGCAGGAGTAGGAGGAGGAGGAGGAGGAGGAGGAGGACAAGGACAACGATCGGCCCGGAAGGAGGAGGAGGAGGAGGAGGAGGAGGAGGAGGAGGGAGGACTAGTGTAAACCCAAGACGCATCAACGATATTGCAGTAAACCCTTCCTCCAAATTCCCTCTTCACATGCCCTTCAAGGATCCACTTCCACTGAGGGACGTGCTCCGCTGGAAGACAACCGTTTGCAATTCTGGACGTGTGCCAGAACGCAATTCCATCGGACTTCGGCATGTTTTGTTCGTCTTGACTCTTGACGATCCTGAATCGTGCCAGAGCATCATTCCTGGGACTTCAACACCGCGAATCAACGTGACTGTTGCGCCCTGACGTTAGCCATGATAATCCCTGAAGTGCTGCCATTTTTTAGACGAATGTGCACTGCGCTACGGTGCGAGCCTCATGGAGAAACACGCACCGTCGTCCATCCGTGAAACTCCTACAAACTTTCAAGACGGATGTGCGCGGCGCGAAGGCCAGAGCCACATTTTGGCAGTGGACCTCCCTCCATCCGTGAAGCTGTTGTAATCGTCTCAGGCGAAACGCCCGGCCCGCCCTTTCGACCGGCCTTGGGGTGCGACAGGGAGGAGTTATCTATAAGGAAAAGGAGGAAGAGGAGGAGGAGGAAGAGGACGACGACGACGACGACGACGACGATCACGACGGCGTGCAGCGGCGGACCGCCGCCCGCTGTGTGGCGGCAGGAGCTGGAAATGCCCGCCAAGGGCGGAGGCACCAAGAAGGCGCCCCATGGCGCCCCGCATTCTCGCGCCCTCCCCCCCATTGCTCGGGGGCGTCGATCGGGGGGGGGCGAGGGGGGAGGGGCAGCTGAGACACCGGGCGTGGGCCTTCGGGGGGCCGCCTGGTCGCCGCGGCCTCCTGGCGCAGCTCGGGCAGGCGGTGCGCCCTGGCCCGGGGGAGGGCCCGTGTGCACCGAGGCCGAGCGGCCGTCGGCGCCGGCTCGCCCGGCGCCGAGCCGAGCGAGGGGAGCGGCGAGGGCTGCCCTGCCCGTGCTTCGGCAGGCGGGGGGGGGGGCGGCGAGGGTGCGGTGGGCGCGGGTGCGCGTGCCGTGCCGACGCGGCAGCAAAACCCCGGCGCGGGCGAGGAGGGTTCAGCGCTGCTCGTGTCCCCAGACGTGGTCGCGTCGTGAAGCGGGAGTCACGGCGGGAGGTTCGGGGCCGTCTTCGGCATCTTCTGGGGCCCCTCGCACGGCCCCAGGACAGCAGCAAAGACAGCTCGGGATGCAACACCGGCCCCGGGAAAGGTGCACGGGGCCTCCCAGGAGTTTTTCTGGATAAAAGTCAGGGCGTCGGATGTCTGGGTCGGGGGTGTCGAGGAAGGGAGTGGGGACTAGGAGGGGGATGATGTCGTGTCATGGGCCAGGAGCGATCTTCCTAGGAGGGGGGCGATGTCGTGGCATGGGCCAGGAACGATCCCTCCCACGCAGCGTGGCCCCCTCCTCCCTGGCCTCCTCGCCCCCTCCGCGGCGCGGGCGTTGGCGAGGGGGCCCACGGGCGCGCGACGGGCGCGCGAGTTTCGCGCTCGTGGGCCAAAGATGGCTATGGTAATGCGTGCAATTATGCGCGCAATGCTCGCACATGCCCAGCGATCGCCATCTATCCCCCGCCTCCTGCTACTCCATCCCCATCCACATCGGCGGCCGAAGGTGCTGCACACTATCATCCCTACTCTAGCTTCGCGGTCGTGCTCCCGACCTCTCTCGTCCGCCTCCCCTCATCATTATTAGTATCGTCTCTACTCCCTATATTTTCAACTCCCACATTGCGGAAGTTGGGTGGGGCTAGAGCACCTGTGACGATTACCGTCTCTACCCTACTCTGCTCCACCTCATCCGCCTCCCCTCCGTCTCATCACTATCATATCTACTATAGCTTCGCCATCCTCCAAGCGACAGCTGCAATCCCAAGCGATCGCCATCGCTGCAATCCCAAGCAATCGTCGTCATCGCTGCAATCTGCCATCGCTGCAGCCCCAAGCGATCGCCATCGCTGCCCTACCCCATCGCCCTTCCCCGCCCCCCCCTTTCCACCTCCACCCTCGGCGGCGTAGTCGGCCACGTGTCCCCGCGCGCGCACGCGCGCTGCGTCGTCGCAGCGCCCGCGCGAATTCGCGGAATGCGCAGGCCCGATCAAGCGCCTACGCCGAGCTTTTTGGCTTGCTTGTGCACACACTTTTTGGCCGCAGCGATCGCATTGTCGCTGCTGCCGCCGTGGTCGCTGAACTTTGATGGCTATCGACTGGCCTGGGCCCGGCGTGCCCGTGCGGCACCAGGCCAGGTTGCGAGGCCACTCCGCCGAGTAGGAGGACCTCGATGGTTTCTTCTCGGCCTTCGACTTCCCCATTCGGGCCTTCGTGCTCGGCCTTCTTCTTGTTCTTTGCCTTGGCCTCGGGGCGTGGGGTTCGGGGGGTTGGGGCGGGGGGGGGGAATTAGCCAAAGTTGGCGATGCGAATGGGACTAGCGATGAACCTGATCGTAATGGCCTTGGGGTGGCCGTCGCCAGCGGCCGTGCGCCTCCTCTTCATCGGTGGCGCCGCCGCCGCCTGCTCCGCTGGCTCGCCGCCGCCGTCGCGCCCTCGGAGTCGGAGTCGTCGTGGCTCCCCGACTCGCCGTCGCTCGGCGGCCTCGTGCTCGCGGACGGCCGTTCGCCATCGAACTTCACGTCAATCTTCTTCCTGGCCTCCACGCTGCGCGTTGTCGGCTGCGCTTGCGTTGGCAACGTCGCGGGCCCCCCGTCGCCGATGGGAGCCGGGCCGTCCTTGGCGGGCGCAGGGGGCAGCTTCGGAGCGCAACGCCTGCAGGCCAGGCCGCCTCGCGCAGCCTGGCGGCCGCCACTCTGCATCGTCATCGCCCTCTCCGCGAGCTGCAGAGCCATGTCGGTCGTCGATCGGTTGGTCTCGGACTTAGGGGAACAGGAAGTAACATACGGTAGGTTTGCGTCGTGTCGACCCGCGGCGACCCCAGCGCGAGCGTTCAAGGTTGAACGCCGCCGGCGACCCAGAATCGATCGATGTTGAACGATCGGACGTTGCGGCAGCGGCCGATCGTTCAAGGTTGAACGATCCCTGCGGTGTCAAAAACCAACGCTGGGGTCGGCACGACACGAACCTGCCGTAAACATAAAAACTCGGAGGTCCGCGCGGATTTCTCGGATCGGCGCTGGACACCCCTCCCTGGCGCGCGGAGCGCGCCAGGGGCGGCGCGCAGCCGGGGGGCCCCAGCGCCGATCCGAGAAATCCGCGCGGACCTCGGAGTTGAAATGCTTATGCCACTTTTTGTTCCCCTAGGACTGGCTCTCGAGGCGAGCCTTGGACTCTCGCATCGGGGCCGCGTCGCACAGTGCCATCAACACGGCGCGGTCCCGCGGGCGCTCGGCTGCCGGGCCCCCCCCCCTTCCGCCGCCATGCGCGCGCGAGTACCACTCGGGGCGTTTCCTCCGCCTGCCATTCGGGCCCCCAGGGAGGTCGCTGGCGAAGGGCGGCCCCGACGCGGCCAAGTGCTTGCACAACTTCCACGGCAGGAGCTTTGTAGCGTAGTGCTTCGCCCGCTGAAAGCAGCCCCACAGGGCCATCGGGCACATGCGCATCGCCCAACCGGAGCCGTCCACCCAGAGGGCGACGCACGTCGCCAACTGGATGGTCGGCTCAAGCAGCGCGCGCCACCCGAGATCTTTGCAAGCCTGCAGCACGACCGCAACCCGACCCATAAAGTCGCTGCGCTCGTCCAGTAGCTTGTCCCACTGCCTCTTCGTCAGGTAGGCCAGGATGGGCGTGAAGTCCTGCATGGGCGTCCTGCTCGACCCCATCAGCCCCGCGCCTGCGGCCGCGTTAGCGGCCAGCATGTGCGCCGAGGACGTGGCCAACTCCGTGGCGCGACCGAGCAGCTTGGCCATCGTCTACTTGTTGAAAGGCAGATGTCAGAGCTCCGAATCATCAGGGGTAACCCGGGTCAGGGCTAACTCGGGTTCGCTTTTCGGGATTCCGAACCCGAGTTATCCCGGACCCGAGTTACCCTGGATATTTCGGGCGTCCAGAGCCCCGAATCATCAGGGGTTCGTCTTTCGGGAACCCAAACCCGAGTTACCCCAGACCCGAGTTACCCCGGATAACTCGGGCGTCCATGGCCGATCTCCAGGACCAGCACGGCCGAGTCCTCGGCGGAACTGAAGGCCCACGGCGCCATGATGGCGAGCGCCGTGGTGCCCTGCGCCTCCAAGGTCTCCGCGCACGAGCCGGACCTCCTCCCGACACCTGGGAGAGGAGCGACCTGGCGGCCCTCAGCTGCTCCACCAGTTCGGCCGCCATGGTGCCCGCGGGCGCCACTCGCGTCGCGCGCGCGCGGCGCGAAGGCAAAGCCGCCCACGGCTATGCATAGCGATCGATCGCAGCGATTGCCGCACAGCGATCGGCATCGCTTCGCCGTCCACCTCCTCCGGATCTTCTCCACCTCCTCCTCCTCCTCTTCCCCCAAGCGATCGCCATCGCTACCCCCCCCATCCCCGTCCACCTTGCCCGAGCGATCGCCATCGCTGTTTCCTCCATCCCCCCTTACACTCCTCCTCCTTCTCCTCCCCCTCCTCCCTCCTCCTCCTCCTCCTCCTCCTCCTCCTCCTCCTCCTCCTCCTCCTCCTCCTCCTCCTCCTGCCCCGAGGGGGCCCCTCCCGTAGGGGAGGGGTCGGGACCCCAGGGTCCTCCTGGCGCAGGCGGGGAGCGCCGGGCCCGAGGGGCGAAAATCCCCCGCGCCCCGGGGGACGCCGCCAAAGTGCGGTTTCCTTCCCCCGGGGGGGTCGCCGGCCCCGTGTGCTTCCCCAGGGCGGTGCTGGGTCCCCCCCAGCACTCGCCGCCCTGGGGCGGGGCTGGCGGCTCGTCCTGTCGTGTCGCTCGTCCGTCTCGTGTCGTTCGTGTCGCGTCGTTCGTTTCGTCCCCCTGTCGTGTCGCGTCGTGTCGTGGTCCCGGGGCCGTAAAACGCGGCCACCCATGGAGTGGGTGGTGGGTAGGGTTGGCGCTGAGCACGGCTCGCGCCCCCTACCCCGACCAGGGAGCGCGGAGCTTTTTCCCGCGCTCCCTGGTCGCGCTTAGGTCGCGCCACGGGGGCATGGCCCCGACCGTGGCGCGGCCTGCACCGTTTTTGGTGCTTCTCGCTGGCACTCGCCACGCCAGCGGAGTCATGTGGCTGTTCATGGGTCGACCCTAAAAAAAAAAAAAATCCTCCTCCCCCTCCTCCTCTCCCTCCTCTTCCTTCTTCCTCCTCCTCCTCCTCCTCCCCCCTCCTCCCCCTCCTCCTCCTCCTCCTCCTCCTCCTCCTCCTCCTCCTCCTCTCTCCTCCCCCTCCCCCTCCCCCTCCTCCTCCTCCTCCTCCTCCTCCTCCTCCTCCTCCTCCTCCTCCTCCTCCTCCTCCTCCTCCTCCTCCTCCCCCAGGATGTCGCCATCGCTGCCTTCCCCATCCCCCGCCTTCTCACCCAAGCGATCGCCATCGCTATCTCCCCCATCCCTCTTCCCCCTCCCCAAGCGATCGCCATCGCTGCCCTCCCCATCCCCCCTCCCCTGAGCGATCGCCATCGCTGCCTCCCCCATCCTGCGTGCGGGCCGTGGCGGGCGGGCGCGCCGGGAGGGGAAGAGGAACGAGGAGGGATGGAATGGGGAGCTAAACTACGTATAAGTTACTTCTATGCTACTGTTGTGTATGTCATGTTCAGACCGTGTGAGTAGCTTAGTGATAGTTGGCAAGTCTCCTACACCCTCAGGAAACAACCAGCGATCTACTTATACTTCGTACAAGTATAGCTACGCGGCGAGACCAACGCTTAAGATACATGTAAACTGCACCCAGCTATACCTGTGGTGTAAGAAGCATACGATCCTGCGCCCTCTAAGCGGCCCCCCGCCCGCCCACCCCGGCCGCCCGGGGAGACACCCCCTCCAAATCGACTGGACCGTGCTCCCGGGGGAGGCGTTTCGGGAGGGGGAAGCATCTCACACGCCGATGAACCCCAAGGGGGTCGGCGGATTACGGGAAGCGCCTTCTCGGAACGAGAAGGCGCTGGCAGTTTGTTAGGCCAAGCTCTCTTAGAATAAATAAAGAACTAAAGCGCGAGGGACCATGGCCGCCTGATTGCAAATACTTGTTGCTTGGCGGATTGCCAGTTTTTGGCCGCTCTCCCTCGGGTTTTTGCATGTTTTTCGGGTTCCCCCCCTGTTGTTGGCAGTTTTCCTCCGGGCTGTTGCATGGTTTTCGGGTTTCCCCTTCCGTTTTTGGCAATTTGCCATATGGTTTTTGCATGTGTTTCGCGTGTCCCCCCCGTTGTTGGCAGTTGTCCTTTGGGTTGTTGCATGTGTTTCGGATTTCCCCCCCGTTTTTGGCTGTTTTCCCTCGGGTGTTTGCATGGTTTTTGGGTCTCCCCCCCAAGACGGCCCAAGAGCGCTCCAAGAGAGCCCAAGACCGCCCAAGACGGCCCAAGAGGCCCCCACGAGGCGCCCAAGGGCCGTCCCAAGAGGGTCCCAAGAGGCCAAAATCCATAGCACATCCCGCACACACGCCGTACTTCCCCCCGCCCGTCGCCCCAATATCACATCCCGCACGCACGCCGTACATCCCCCCCGCCCGTCGCCCTCATAACACACCCCGCACGCACGCCGTACACCCCCCGCCCCGTCCCGCCCGACCAGCACACCCGCTGTACGTACAGCCGTACACTCGCGTGCAGCCGCACACAGGCACACACAGACACACAAGCACACGCACACACGAACGCACACGCACACACGCACGCACACACACACACACACGTAAAGTGATGAGAGAGATATCCGAGTAAGTGAGACCCAGAACCAAGGATCGACCAAGAGACTGTTTTCACTGTCGCAACATCCCCGTTCGGTGAGGCCCGACCTGACCTACTGCAGTATGCACCGTACTCGACGGTTTGAGCGCCTGTGGCCTAAACCAGGCTGAGCCACCACAGCTACAATCAGAGACATAGATTACTTACATATCTATGTTACAGCATGTAGCTCCCCAGAAGTATTGAAAATACAGGCTTCAGAGTTGTGTCATTTGTGCGACTCCGGCCCCCACGAACCCAGAGAGCACCACTGGAATCACACACGTGCTGTCTATGTATTCTTCTGCTTGCCGGCCCAGGGACAAAACTTAAAGTGTGCGAGGCTGCACGCGACGGCTGCAAGCGACACAAGCTGACACAAGTTTGCCTCAGCGCGCGCGCGAGCAGCATCAAGCGCATACCAACCACCAACAAACCCAGGGAGAGGACCGGAGGGAGGCCAGACCAGAGAGAGGACCGGAGGAAGACCAAACCAGGGAGAGGGACCATCTCTGCTACCCCGCCTGCGATGCTACATGCTATCTACACATGCTGGCGTCCGGCGGGGTTCGGCGTTAAAACTGTTAAACGCTATTGGGGAGAGGACCGGAGGAAGACCGAAACCGAACCACACACACACGCACACAGCCCACCCAGAAAAGACCGCGAGGCAGATAAGATGTCTCATGCCCTGAGGGCCTTCATCACGTTCTACACTTGCCTCGGGCTGGGTTGGGGCCGGCGCGGATCACTGGTATCGGCGGCGCAGAAATCTGAAACCCATGAGGAGGAGTGGGACAGAGGCCATGGTGGAGGACTCCCCCGCCTTGGGTATCGGCGGTTCCTGGAACCCCTCGAATTCGAAGGCGGGGATCTCTTCGGCGGTCGGGCCGCTATTGACTAACCACTGCAAGGCCCGCGCAGCAACGCCCCAAACTCCTGTGGTCACGAGCGAAAGTAAGAGGGAGGGCAGGGTGCGAGAGAGGTTAAACAGAAGATCTCCAAATGCAAGGCGCGTCTCATGCATTGCAAAGCACATCTGGGCAAAGAAGAACAGCGTGCTTACAACTACACATGCCTGAAAGCAGAACTGGAACGGCGGGAGACGGGTACACTGGGACACATCCTGGCGGGCAGCGGCGCTACGGATCCGAGATCCACTAGGTGGGTCAGCTGATGTGGTCGGACTGCCGCTGTCGGAAACCACTCAGTTCGGGGGCGGCGCCTCCTGGAGCACATCCTCCACCACATGGCCGTCGCTGGACAAATGCTGGTACAATATCGTGCCAGCCGTCTCCATCGTGAGGTCCCGAACCATATCCGCCGATGCACCCAGGCGCTGGAGCTTCTCAGACCATTGGGCAACAGACTTAAGCCTGCCCGCACGGCTCCACCAAGCCCCGTAGTTGAGCGGACAGTCGTTTTTCAGCTCCGCCGCCTCGCGACGGGCGATCGTAATGCCAATGTGCGGTAGGACACGGTCGTGCAAATCGGCATCAATCGTGGCTTTCATGATTGGCCCTGGGTGCGCCGCAGCGGCCCCGGCAGCCGGAGGGCGCGCGGGTCCACCTCCACGCGAACGCTGCTCTTGGAGAAATTCACGCATCATGTTGCTGACGGCCTGGACGTCGGAGCTCATGTTGGAAGTCGTGTTGTCGATGCGCGCGATCGTGCGCTGTTGCTCCGTCTGGGTGTCGCTGAGGCTCTGCACTTGACGGCGCAGCTGTTGGAACGCGGGGGAGGCCTCCACATTGTCTACCTCGCTGGTGGCACACCGAGGCTGCCGCGGGTCAGGTCCGACGAAGTCCTGGAGCCTGCGGATCGTTGTGGTCAAGCGTGAGTCGCCCTCCCTGTTCCGCTGCTGCTCGTCGCGCTGCACGTCCGAGAGCATGCCCGTGAGGGCCTCGGCCACCTCGCGCGTGCCCACCTGAGGGGCCGGAGCAGCCGCCGGAGATGGCTGAGGCTGCTGGCCTCCGCTCTGCGGGAGCGACCCGCCCTGGTGGAGGCGGGAGAGCGCCGTGCCGATCTCTGCCATCTGGCCCAGCGCCGCCAGGCTCCCCATCATGTCGTTGAACTGGTTCGTGATGGAGGCGAAGCCTCCGAAGCCACCACCTCCGGAGGGCGGCTGGTACGGCTGGTATGGGGCACGCGGCTGCCAACCCCCCTTGCCGCGGCCACCCTTGCCGCCCTGCTGCCAGCCCCCGTGTTGGTAGCCGTTGCCGCCCATCGCTGGGAGAGGCGCGACGCTGGTCGTGCGAGCTGGATCGAAACCGGCTGGTTGAGGGCTGGCGGCACGTTCGACCAACTTCTGAGCCTCAACGCAATGATCGTGGTAGGAGCCAAGATGGCACACACGAGGGCGAATGAGTTCTGGACAAGCGAGGGGTAGAAGACGAAGTAAGAGAGATACCATATCTTCACGCGGTGAGGGCGGAAATAACCCAATCCAGAGCTTGTATAAGAAACGATAAGGATAGTGCAAGTGTAGATACACCATCATGTCTGTTAGCATCAAATAGGCCAGAATGCTATTAGGTACACCTATCTGCTCCCATCTACAAACACGTCCGCGGAGTTCGGCCCGATGTGCCCGAAGTACGCGAGGATCTTGCGAGTGTGTGTAAGGGGGTATGCTCTTCTTAACCAAGTGTGCTGGGTTTCCGCTCCATGCGAATCGCTCGTTTTATGAACGGGATTTAGACGAAGAACTTGAAAGCGAAAGTGAAGTTCAACATCGAGGAACTTTTGGCTGATAGTGCCATCGGGGAGCGTACTAAAATCCTCATCCACCTTAAAGAAAACGACGCCCTGATATATCTGTGGTAATTTCCGCTTCAGACAGCACCGACACAACACATACGATAAGCACACAAGATCATCCACGTAACGACCGCAGGCCATTTGGGATACACGATTTGGGTTCTTGTGGTCGTACTGCGTTTCCTTGTCACTAAGAACGACGTTCAAAATGCCTCCGGAGAGGGGGCCCCCAATGGGGATGCCCCGTGTCTGCTCAACGAAGATGCCCCCGAGACGATAACACCGCATTCCAAGGAAACCGATAATACTTCTTCGGATCGACGTGAAGGAGAATACAACCCGGTCGTAATATGGAACCTCAAAATTGCCTCCCCAGACCGTTCGATGTCCCTGCCCAAGCTCAATTACAGTCAAAGTTTTATGCTTGGTGAAAAGGCTGATCCGCTGGAAAACCCTGTCCACCGCTTCATAGATTGACTCCGTGGCCAGATCTTCGTAAGCCTGGCCAGCGTCAGCAACGACAAGGGAGGGGTGGTACATGGGACCACCGCACTCGCAGCACTGGTAGGCCTGTTGGGACTCAGACCAGATAGGCGGCTGCAAGTTACGAACTCTATCTTGTAGACGACCGAGGGCCGACTTCATGTCCTGGAAGCTCCATCCTGGAGAGACGTAGTTAACTATATACTAAAGTCCCCGACCAATTTAACGATATATCTTGCGCCCAGGAAGCTTGCAGAATGAGACTATGTTTCTGAAGCAGTTGTGGTTGGGGTCGGGGAATCGGTGAGTTCTATTTGCTTCCCAACATTTTGCCTTTACTGTCGGGTAAATATATGGTAAGTTTTTGGCACTCATCCTGGATTTTCCCTTGAATAGCGGTTTTGGCACAGTAAAGTCCAATAGCATACGGTACCACTGTAGCACATACGACACACCCACTAGCCGAAGACGCCATCTATGAGGGACGCGAGATAATAGAAACAACCACCTCAAGACGAGAAGCCGAGGGTTCGCGATCCAGAGCGTGTTAGGGTCTTTGTCTTCAACGCACACAACCACGCTCGTGCGAGCCTCCCGGAACGACGCATTCATGTCCGAAGTGCACGTGGCAAATCTTTCAGCTGAAGAGGAAGGGTGACAGCCTGAGGCAGGAATCGAGCAAGGTAAGGAGTCCATGAAATGCTTTGGAATGCCAGCTTGCGCCAACCACCCAAGACAACGCTGTCGTGTTCCACGCCGCTGCTCGTTCAGCGTCGGTTGCACCGGCGTGCGACCGTGTACAGGAAGGCGACTGAAATCCCCACCGGCCACCATCGCTGCCAGGATATCAGGATCTTTTTCGAGAAGATCAGTTTCCTTGACTGTTTGGAGATAGCGCTGCGTGTTAACGATATGCTTTTTCAAGGGGTTGGGAGTAGCAACATCCAAGTGCAACGTAGACCTTACCAGCGACACCCAATGGGGGCGATCTCGGCCGTACAACGCGAGGACCTCACTAATCCACCTCTGTACACACTGACGCCAATACCGGTTGGCCACAAGAAGATGGGTAGGACGAGGAATTGGGCTCCCCACGCGTGCCACCAGGTGTGCTATATACGCTCGTGCTCGAATGCGCTCTTGGTAGTGAGGAAGCAGTGTGCAGGCAGACCATACAATATGAAGAAAATCGACAGAATGTGCGCGTAATGCACGTGCTCGTTCCCATTTGATATCCTGGGCCCTCACGGCAAGCTGTTTAATAAGTAAGGGAAAAACACCAACCATATGTATATCTATGGGCCCAAACGTGCGTGAAAGCTGAAAGTGCCTATCGAGATAGTGTGCATATACATCATGAAGGGTACCACGAATAACATTTTGCGTAGCACTACGTCGAGTGAGAAATGCGTGTCGACGAACATACTTAGTGCACATAATTTCCAACGTGCGTTGCTGCCATACGTCATCTGAATCTCTAGCGTGCTCGAGTGCTTGCTGCTGGGATCTACCAAATCGTCCGTTTCGTCGTCGGCGAGGTTGGATCCGTTCTCGCCGTCGTCGTTGTCCTAGGGCAGGGGGGGTCGGGATGTCATTCGCCTCAGGGTGGTACATGTTTATGAATGCAGACTCAAGGCCAAAGACCTTATCGGGCTCCGTGTGGGTCAGGAAAAGCATGTAAAATGTTCCAGGGCCATCTTTTTGAAGAAGGGTGGAGTATCTCTGTGTCTGAGGGCATACAGCACGGCGTTGAGTTCCAAACCAATCTCGCAGATGCTCTCGAAACCTCATCAGTGGGCCCGTACCTGACCCCACAGAGCGGTATTGACGTGCTTGCCCTATGTATCGACCCCGGTAGCCGAGTTGGTAAATGAAATGGCGCTGGACACCTCCGCGAGGACAAAAGCCAAAAACTCCAGCAACCTGAAGGCGAAGAAAACGGACC
>CAUYUJ010001124.1:7500-52500 GCA_963575745.1 Prorocentrum cordatum | reverse complement strand
GAGGAGGGAGGAGGAGGAGGAGGAGGGGGAGGAGGAGGGAGGAGAGAGGAGGAGGAGGAGGAGGAGGAGGAGAGGAGGAGGGAGGGAGGAGGAGGAGGGGGAGGAGGAGGAGGGGGAGGAGAGGAGGAGGAGGAGGAGGAGGAGGTCTGGGCAGCACACCTCGCCGCGTGCTTCTCTGCACCAGGGGCCATCCCCAGGCAGGCGCCAGACGGAAGAGATCAGTGGAGGTGGAGCAGACGGGAGGAGGCTGGAGGGCTGCCGATGTCTCAGCTCCTCCTTGTCCAGCCGTCGCCTCCGTGCCCCCTCTCGCCGTCCCTTCCACGGCCCCCGCCCTGCCCCACCCTGCCCCCCTCTCCTGCCCCTGCGCCTCCGCCTCTGCCTCCCCCCTTTTCCTCCCTCTTTGCCACCTCCCTCGCTCTCCTCCTTCGCACTCCTCCTTCCGTTCCCCCATGTTCCCCCCCCATTCCGCTCCGTTTTTTCACCGGCTTGAGACATGCCCGTCCGTCGGGGAGATCGCGCACAGGAGAAAGGGAACAGGTGTGGGACAGTTCGCGAGAGCAGGCAACACCACCTGTGGAGGCGCCCCGATCGCAGCCTCACTCGAACGAGGAAGAGAACTGGAGCGGGGACTTGTGGCTCAGGCGCGGTCCCCGCCCTCAGTGGACATGAACCCTTGTACGCGGCCTGTGAAGAAAACAATCGCCTGGCGACGGACCCAACCATATGCAGTTGTGAGTACCGACGTTGTATGCACCGCATTCGGAGAAGCTCCCTATGGGGCCACGAAGCGTGCGAGGGGTGTGCCTAAATTTGTCTGGTGGTCGCATGCGAAAGCAGCCACTTGGGCTGTCGGTGGAACTCCCTATGGGGACACGTAGCGTGTGAGGGGTGTGCCGAAAGAGGTGCGGTGGGCGCATGCGAACGCAGCCATTGGGGCCGTTGGTGGAGCTCCCTATGGGGCCGCGAAGCTTGTGATGGGTGTGAAGTGGGTGCTGTGGACGCATGCGAACGCAGCCACTGGCGCCTTTGGTGGAGCCCCCTACGGGGCCACGGAACGCGTGAGGGGTGTGCCGGAATGTGAGTGGGTGACGCATGCGGGATGTGGCATTGGGGCTTTCGGAGAAGTTCCCTATGGGGCCACGGAACGTGCGAGGGGTGTGCCGAAATTTGTCTGGTGGTCGCATGCGAAAGCAGCCACTTGGGCTGTCGGTGGAACTCCCTATGGGGACACGTAGCGTGTGAGGGGTGTGCCGAAAGAGGTGCGGTGGGCGCATGCGAACGCAGCCATTGGGGCCGTTGGTGGAGCTCCCTATGGGGCCGCGAAGCTTGTGATGGGTGTGCCGAAGTGGGTGCTGTGGACGCATGCGAACGCAGCCACTGGCGCCTTTGGTGGAGCCCCCTACGGGGCCACGGAACGCGTGAGGGGTGTGCCGGAATGTGCGTGGGTGACGCATGCGGGATGTGGCATTGGGGCCTTCGGTGGAGCTCCCTATGGGGCCACGGAGCGTGTGAGAGGTGTGCCGAAATGGGTGTTGTTGACGCATGTGGGCGGTGGCCATGGGGCCTTCGGTGGAGTGCCTCCCCCTCATCCTCTGCGGCGCATCCGCAGATTCGGTAGGCAGCCCCGCCGCCTGAGCTGTCGGGGCAGGCGGGCCAGGGCCGGGGCTCACTTCGATTCCTCCGATCCGATTCGATTTCGATCTCGAGTCTTTCCGATTCCCTTCCGATTCGAGGTCGGATTCCGACTCCTGCTCCGATGATCTCTTGGGCTGGAGGCCTACCAGGCTGCCGCTGCCCGCCGGTCCGACTCGTGGCGATCGCCTATCCAGCCTGTCTATTCGATTCCTCCTTCTCCTCCTCTTCCTCCTCCTCCTCGGGTCGCCTACGGCCACGGGGGAAACCGTGCAAAAGAGCGACCCGGGAGGAAAAGACAGCCTTGGGCACAGGGTCGGGACTTTCGTGGAGCCCGTGCATTACAACAAAAATCCGAGCTTCTGATGCCTCGGGCCCTGCATGCCCCCTGCACTTCCCGCCCCCCCTGCTGGCGCGGCCCCGCCGTGCACGCCCCGCGGCGCGGGATGGGGGCACTCCTCCCCGCGCCCGTCCCGAAGAGCAGCAGGAGAAGCGAGAGAGGAAGAGCAGACGACGGTGCTTCTTTGTGATCGCTCACGTGCTCGCTCCCGCGCCCGCGCGCGTGGGCGCACTCTTCCAGGGGGTCGGCCCCCCTGGATGCCCGCCGCGGAGAGAGGGGGGGGGGGAGGCCAGCCCCTCTCCGCGGGGCTCTGGCGGGGGCCTCTTCGCCCGGCGGCTCTCGCGGACAGCCCTCCGGCTCGCAGGCGCCCGAGACATGTCTGGCCGGTGCGGTCGGACCGAGGCATCAGAGAAAACGACGCGAAGGTCGGGACAAAATCGGATCGGGATATAGCTCGAAATCTCTGAGGATCGGCGGGTTTTTGGAGGATGTATTTTGGGCGCCGCGGCCGCTCCAGAGCGCTCCGGAACGCTCCGAGAGCGCTCCGAGAGCGCTCCGGAACGCTCTGGAGCGATTTATCCCGATCCCAGCCCTGTTTTAGGCCAGGGTGAACGCGGGGGGAGGGGAAGGGTCGGACTGGCGGGCGTGGTGGGGGCCTCCTGGCCATTGTCAACGTCGGCCTTGCCGCCACGCTGGGGTGCATGGCCGTGCTCGCCATTCCCGAGCCCTGTTTTAACCGAGGTCGGTTCGGGGAGGGTGCCCTCGCGCTCCTCGTGCCTGCGGGGCGTTCTCGTGCCTCCTCCCGGGGAAGGGCACACCCCCGCGGGATGTGCTCTCTCGGTGCGCCCATGCCCGGCGGAGGCTTGAGGGGTGCTCCTCTGGCCCGGGGCCGACCTGCAGAGGGAGAGTCGGGAGCGGAAAAGAGGGGGGTGATGACTAGGGGTGGTGGGGGGATTTCATGGCGCCGGCCATGATTTTTCCGCAGATTTCATGGCGCCTCTTTTTGTTTTATTACGTCCCAGGCCCCCCCGCTGGGCCGCGCACATGCCGCCGGTCATGATTTGCACCCCCCCCTCTTGGACACCCCCCTCTTGGCCGCTCCCGAGAGGGCGGGGCAGCCGCCAGGCGCGCTCGGGTGGCGCTCCGCTCCCGCACCTCGAAGTAGGTCAGAGCCTCGAAGCATCAGGGGTAACTCGGGTCGGGGTTAACTCGGGTTCGTGCCTCGGGAATCCAGACCCGAGTGACCCCGGACCCGAGTTGCCCCGGATAGCTCGGGCGTCCAGAGCCCCACATCATCAGGGGTAACTCGGGTCAGGGCTAACTCGGGTTCCTTTTCCGGGAATCCAAACCCGAGTTACCCCGGACCCGAGTTACCCCGGATATCTCGGGCGTCCAGAGCCCCACATCATGAGGGGTAACTCGGGTCAGGGCTAACTCGGGTTCCTTTTCCGGGAATCCAAACCCGAGTTACCCTGGACCCGAGTTACCCCGGATAACTCGGGCGCCCAAGTAGGGGGTCGACTACATAACCGGTTTGCCCCAAAAGCCTGATTCCCTCGTCGAGCCTACGGCAAAAATGGTGCGTGGAATCCTCGCAGACCATTCCGCGTGGTTTTCGCAGACCCGACGAGCAAATCAAGTCTGGGGCAAACCCATGCTGTAGCCGATCCCCTACAGTGGGGGTTCATGCCAAGAAAAACTCTGCTTGTCTCCAGGGTGCCCTAGGTTTCTTGGATTTTGTCATGGACAGCGTGACGCTCCCATGCCAAAAATCAATGGATTTCCTGGGATTGCAGGGCTGGGTTTCTTGTGGAAGGGTTCTTGTGGTCGAGCCCCTACTGAACTCGAGCTCTTCTCGGCCGCACGGAGGGAGTGGCCCTTCGCCTTAAGTCGGAGGACAATTCAAAAGTAATCAAAAATTAGTCTGGGGACGATGTTCTGATTATTTTTGCGCACTTGTGGGGCGTCTTTCGGCTATTTTCTACTTTTACCTTCCAAACATACGCTTGTAGCATGGGAACAGAAAGCGGCATAAACATAACTACTCGGAGGTCCGCGCGGACTTCTCGGATCGGCGCTGGACACCCCTCCCTGGCGCGCGGAGGCGGAGTGCGCCAGGGGCGGCGCCAGAGGCGCCGGCCAGGGGGCGCCAGCGCCGATCCGAGAAGTCCGGGCGGGCCTCCGAGTAGTCATGTTTATGTTTTGTGCTTGCTCCCCTTCTGTAGGATGACGCCTCTGAGGCCAATTGTCTCGCTCCGTGCCCCAGGCGTCAAGCCCGCTCCCTGGACATCTCCTTGGAGCCGCGAGCCAAAAAAAAAATGTAGGACGACATGCCCGACCGGACCTTCGCCACGGGGACCTCTGGGGCGCGCGGGGCTTAAGAGGGGGGGGGGCCTCGGGGCGCGGCGGGGGGCCTGGGCAGGCACGGGAGGCGGCCGCCCTCGGCCCCGCATGCGCGCGGCTGGGCCCCGCCAGAGGCCGAGGGGCACGCCCTCCCCCAACTGGTCCCCTCCCCCTCCTCCTCCTCCTCCTCCTCCTCCTCCTCCTCCTCCTCCTCCTCCTCCTCCTCCTCCTTTCCTCCTCGTCCTCGTCCTCCTCCTCCTCCTCCTTTCCTCCTCCTCCTCCGTGTCCTGTCGTCCGAGGCCCAGACCTCCTCGCGTGGTGAAGAAGTCACGACGGGAGGCTTTTCGCTACTCTTTTCGGGGGTGGACAGACCTCCCTGACACGTCGATTAAGGAATTGGCCGTTTTCGGTTCGCGGGAGGGCGTCGCGGCCGCCATTTTTGCGGGTCCGGGTCCGTCGGTTTCGGTCCCAGGCCGTTGTCACTACGGGGAGGTCTACTAAAGGGAGGTTTGTCCACCGCCGACAGAGGCCAAGGGCATGCCCTCGTGTCCTGTCGTCCGAGACCCAGACCTCCTCGCGTGGTGAAGAAGTCAGGACGGGAGGCTTTTCGCTACTCTGTCGGCCTCCGGGGCCCTTCCCGGGCCTCGGGGCCGTCAAAGAAGGACTCAGGATGAAAGGCCGGTCCCGGGGAAGGGGTCCAGACCTCTGGGGGTCGACGGTGTGAACAAATCTTGATGTCGGGGGTCTGGGGTCCTGTCGTTAGAGAGACCCGTGCCTTCTACGTTCCTATGGCAATGTCCAGTGGAACCCCATGCCAAGAAGCACCCTGCTTGCCTCCAGGGTGCCCTTGGTTTCTAGGGTTTCGACGGTTTTGCGATGGAAGGAGTGACGCTCCCACGCCAAACATCGGAGGACGTCCTGGGGTCTCAGGATTGGGTTCCTTGGGGAAGGCCTCTTGTGGCCGAGCTCCTACGGCGGCCCTCGGAAGGGTCTCGTGTCCTCTCCGCGTGTCCTCGCCGGTCGCGCCCCACTGCACGGTCGCACCGCGCGCCACGCAGCGGAAAAGCGGAGGGCGGCCCACAGGCGGAGGAGAGGATCAGCGTGCCCCTGCAGACGCTCTGCTGCGCCATCTTCGACGCCATCCTGGTGCACATGCTCAACGCGGTCGGCCCCCGGCGCCGGCCCCCCTCGGGGAGGGCGTGGCGGCCACGGGCCCACCACGGGCTCCCGGGCACGTCGCGAGGCGTCCACGGACCGGCTCCCGAAGCGTGCAAACGCCAGAGGAGGAAAAGGTACCCATACCTCTACCCCTCGCCCGTTTTCCCCTGTGTTGGGCCTCCTGGGCGGCCCTAGTCAGCCTCGAAATTCTGGTCAGAACGCACCCCGGGAGAGGTCTGGGGGGTACTCTTGTGTCCCTCAATAGTTTTGGGGCCCCGGACTACAGGTACCCCCCGGACTAGAAGTACCCCTTCCCCGGACTACAGGTACCCCCTCCCGGACTACAGGTACCCCCCCCCCCGGACTACGAGTACCCCCCCCCCGGACTACAGGTACCCCCCCCGGACTACAAGTACCCCCCCCCCGGACTACGAGTACCCCCCCCCGGACTACGAGTTACGAGTACCCCCCCCCGGACTACAGGTACCCCCAAAACTATTGAGGGACACAGAGAAAGTGGCGGTATCGGTACGTACCTTTTGGCTTCCCCCCAGGAAGAGGCCGTGTGCCGACGGAGTTGGCAAGCGCAGGCCCTCAGACTTGGCAGGCGTGCCGGCCACGACGCACGCCGCGCACACCCACACGCACACACACACAAGCACACACACACACAGACACCCACACTCCGACACACAGAAACACAGACGCACAAACACAAACAAACACACAAACACAAAGACACACAGACACACAGACACACTAACACACTAACGCACTAACACACTAGCACACTAGCACACACACACAGACACACAGGCACACAAACACACAAACACACAAACTTACAAACACACAAAACACACACACACGCACACACACACACACGCACGCACGCACGCACACACACACACACACACACACACACACACACACACACACACACACACACACACACACACACACACACACACACACACACACACACACACACACACACACACACACACACACACACACACACAAAACACGCACACACACTTTTTTGGTCGCGGCCACCAGCGAAGAGCGCAGGCTGCGAACAGGGTGTCCGGGCCGACGGGCAAACCTAATGAGCTACTGGGGGCAGCACGAGCCGGCCGGGCCAGCTCACAAACGCGGCAGCTGGGGCGAACACGCACGCACACGCGCACACGCGCACACACGCACACACGCACGCACGCACGCACGCACGCACGCACGCACGCACGCACGCACGCACGCACGCACGCACGCACGCACGCACACACCACACACACCACACACACACACACACACACACACACACACACACACACACACACACACACACACAACACACGCACGCACGCACGCGCACACACGCACACACGCACACACACACCACACGCACACGCACGCACACACACACACACACACACACACACACACACGCACTCTCTCTCTCTCTCATCCCTCCAGCCTCCTCCCTGCCCCTCCTTCTCCCTCGAGGCCGCGACGGGGAGGGGGCTCCTGAGACGAATGGGCCCTTCTGCCCTTTCGCCGTTTTTTTTCGGGCCCTCGGGGCCAGCTCCTGGCCCCGTGACCCTGAGCATCGACCCAGGATGAAGAGCTGGTCTCCCGTCAGGACCCGTGGATCCAGGCAGCGTTTCCCTGAGGACCCGCTTCCATCATGCCACCTCCTGCGCCCCGTCTTATGCTTATCAGAGTGAAGGGGGCCGAACGGTCAGTCATTGTCCCTGGGTGCGTGGCTTATGTGCGGATCCGTGGTGAGGATTCTGCATGTTGCGTTGTTGTTGCTGTTGTTGTTGTTATTGTTGTTGCAGCTGTTGCTGCTGTTGTTGTTGTTGTTGGTGTTGTTGTTGTTGCTGCTGTTGTTGTTGTTGTTGTTGTTGTGGTTGTTGTTGTTGTTGTTGTTGTTGTTGTTGTTGTTGTTGTTGTTGTTGTTGTTGTTGTTGTTGTTGTTGTTGTTGTTGTTGTTGTTGTTGTTGTTTGTTTTCGTCGTCCCCCCCGCGACCCACCCCGCGACCCTCCCCGCGACCCACCCCGCGACCCACCCCACAACCCGCTCGCGACCCACCCGCGACCCACCGGCGACCCATCCGCGACCCACCCGCGACCTGGCCCGCGACCCACCCGCGACCCATCGTCGACCACCCGCGACCCACCTTCGACCCCACCCGCGACCCACCCACATTGTTTAAACAAAAAATCGACGCCTGCGGCGGGCTCGTTGTATAGAATGAAAGGTTTGCGCCTGCGGCGGGCTTCTTCAGAGCTTCGCAGACTGCAGACGTCCCCGCCGCCCCCTCACTCTTATCCGCAACTGCGGGGTGCTACGTATTGTTTCCCTCCTCTACCCCCTTGCCTCTCGCTTCTCATTTGCTCTTCGCTCGCACGTCCCGTCCAAAACCTGAATCTTCGAACCTCCCGAGAATGGTTCGTGGGCCCTCAAAGGGTGCGGTGACGACACCGTGTTGTGAGTCAGTGGGGGTTCGGGGTCACTGCACGGTTTTGGGACTCGGGCCGTTCTTCGAGAATGTCTCCGGCGACTAGGGCCTCCAGGGTCCCAAAACCGTGTGGTGGCGGACCAGGCGTTGAGGGCCTTCGGGATTCCGAGGTCACCGCGCGGTCTGTCATCGCACGGTTCTGGCATTCACCGGATGGAGAGCGACCAGCCGATCTGCGCTGCGCCCCCGCAGCGCCCCATTCGGGGCTCGACGCCGTGGCCCCGACCGACGGGCCGCTCGGGACCCCCTCGGGCATCGGCGGCTTTCCCGGAGGCGCTTCTATGGAGCCCTCCGCCCTGGAGCGACCGGGGCCTCCGCCGAGAGCAGCTCGAGGCGCAGGGCCGGCCGCAGGGGAGAGGTCGGGACTTCCAGGGAGCCCACATTTACCAGCCTCGAACTGATCCCTGTCCCTGAGATTGACACGCCGAAAGGCGGTGACAATCTCAGGGATGCGCCCTCAAACAGTAAGGGAATCCCTAAGATTGGCATCGTGATGCGGAGGTGCCCAGCATAGGGATATAGGGATAGGGATATGTCCCAGGCTGGTGACACGTGGGAACAAATCTCAGGACGTCGCGTGTCTGGGGAGACCATCGTTACCGAGGACCCATCGGGGTGGGCCGGCCCCTGGGCGGTGGCACGCCCTGAGCGTCACCCAACACTCTGGACGGCGCTCGGGCGCGCCACCGCCCAGGGGGTGAGTCGCCCTGCGATGGGTTCTCGGGGGCGGCGGTCTCTGCTTCCGCTCTGCGAGGGCCTCTTCCCAGAGGCCCAGCAGGGACCGGGGACGCTCGGGAGCCTCGCTCCTCGATCCTCTCCCCAGTCTTCATTTCGCGGCGAGGAAGAGGGCGGCGCGGCAGGGGTTCCATATCCGGAGTTCAGAAGAAAGCGGGGGGGGGTCCCAATCTCGGGCCGGGCGAAAGGGGGGGATTGGGAAAGGGGGGTCACGACATTTCCTGCGTGCGGCCTCACCGAGGGGCCAATTCCTCGATACATGGCCGCCTCCGGCGCCGGGAGGCGCCGGGAAAATCAGCTACGTGAGCTGATTCTCACCCCCCCCCCTTTGCTATCCCCCCCTTTCGCCCAGCCCGACAATCCTCCCAGGCGATCCATTAAGACCCCCCCCCCCCGTCGGGACCACCTGCCTCAAGAAGGAAGCCTCCGCTGGTTGCGCCCATATACGAAGCGAATCGGGGCCCCCACCAAAGAGCAAAGTGGCCACCCGCTGCAGCTGCGACGGCCTGGGAAGACCCGCACGAGGACCACACGAGGACCCCCAAGACGGCACCATGACCCCAGATCGACCCGGAGATCCCCATAGGATCCCGAGGCGAGCCCAGTAACCCAGAATTGCAGCAGCATGATTCCAATTGCCGTCTGATACAGTCGGGGCCCTGAAGAAGGAACCCTTTTCGTTGGGGAGGGGCTCCGCGTTCCTTAAGTGTTTCACAGCTTGCCTCAGGTTTTCCTTATGTTTTCGATAGGACGTCGAAGTTTAACTTATGGAAAACATTGGCCTCGTTCCTTATTTAGGGTTCCTTAGGTCAACGCCCCGACTGTACCATGACCCCAGATCGACCCGAAGATCCCAATATGATCCCGAGGCGAGCCCGGTAGCCCAAAATTGCAGCAGCATGATTCCAAGTGCCGTGTTATTTGACACTGGTATGACCGTTTGGCCCCAAAGTGATCTTCGATACGATCCCAGGCTGACCCCGCAGCGACAACAAGATGATCTCAACATGGCCCCAGTATGACACCAAAATTACCCCAATGTGACCCCAAATTCATCCTTTCCCCCAGGCGTCTGCGTTTTGCACCGCGTTCAGCCAGACCCCCCCTCTCTGGGCCAAGTGGTGACAAAATTTCAAGAAACCCTCCCAAACCCCCAGACAGATAAAACACATCCCCCCCAAGCCAGACACCCTCGGACATCAGCCTCGGCTACGACGACAAGGGTCCGAAAGAGCCCCATGAGCCCACAAGAGGGCCCCTCGAACAGACCCCCACAGTCATTAACATACAAGAGGCTCTTGGTATGATACTATTGGGGGCCCTCTTGAAACCCTCGTGGAGCCCTATTGGGACCCTCTTGGGACCTCGTGGAAACCTCTTGGAGCCCTCTGCAGTCTCTGCCCCAGGAGGTCCTGAAAGAAGCCCACGGCGCACCAAGAGGGTCCAAAAGAGCCCCGAGAGGGCCCTGCAAACAGACCCCAATACTATCATACTGGGGGTCCTTTGGGGCCCACTCTTGGATTTCTATGCTTTCTGGGACTCTTTCGAGGCCTTGATGCATTATGTACAGGACTAAGCAGACAAGCCCAGACCAGACCAGACTGAGCAGATCAACTTGATCATTCGAATTGCAATGCAACAACAAGTAGTTTACTGTGGATGGGCCGCAAGTAGACAGACTAGACAGACCAGACCTGCCAGCCAGACCACCTGGACCCAGCAGACTAGCCAGGCCAGCCTGTCAGACCAGCCAGTCAGACCAACCAGACCAGCCAGGTAGACCAACCAGACAAACCACACCAGCTAGCCATTCAGACCCGCGAAGCCCAGACCAGACTAATCAGGTCAATTTGCCCGGACCAGGCAGACAAGCCCAGACCAGACTGCAGATCAACCTGACTGGACCAAGTAGACTAGCCGCACCAGCCAGTCTGACCAGCCAGCCAGACCAGTCAGACCAGCCAGCCAGACCAACCAGCCAGGCAACACTACAGACGCAAACAAAAATTGCAATGCAGGGAGCATTTCAATGCAAGACAACTGCAATGCAACAAAACATGTTTTCGTGCGGTGGTCGCCGACATGTGCGCTTCACCCTTTTCGGGACCTCCCCAAACCACGCTTAGCTCCCACGCGGAGGCCTAAGCTGATGCTCGAGCAGCGCCACTACAGCGAAAAAACAATTGCAGCTTTGAACACATGCAATTCAACAACAATTGGTGTTTTGCCGTCATCGCCGACTTGTGCGCTTCCATCCTCCCTGACCCTCCTGACACCAGTCTTGACTGGCACGCGGGAATCGGAGCTCGTTGGCAGCACCACCACAGCAAAATTGAAATGCAATACAGAACAAAGTGCACAAACAGTGCTTTTGTATCGTCGTCGCCGACTTGTGCGTTGCACCCCCTTTTTGAGTTTCCCCAAACCACACTTGGCTCCCACACGGAATCCCAAGCGCGCGCCCTAACAGCGCCACTTGAGCGCAACAACGATTGCAAACACGATTACAATGCCAACAAAAATCTGCAATGCAACAGATCTGGTTTCGTGTGGTGGTCGCCGACATGTGCGCTTCAACCCTCCCATTAACCCCCCCGAACCGCGATTGGCTCCCGCCTGGAATCTTAAGCTCTTCTAGCAGCGCCACCGCAGCGCAACAGCAATTGCAATGCAACAACACATCTGCACCGGAAAACGAACTGCACCGCAAACAACATTGTTTTCGCGCGGTGGTCGCCGACGTGTGCGCTTCAACCTTCCTTGAGCCTTCCCAAACCGCGCTTGGCTCTCACGCGGAATCCTAAGCTCAAGCTCGAGCAGCGCCACCACAGCGCAACAGCAATTGCAACGCAGACGAGCCTGCAACGCAAAACAATTGCAGCGCAACAGCAGCAACTACTGTTGTCGTGTGGTGGTCGCTGACGTGTGCGCTCCAACCCTCCACGCGGAAACCCGAGCTCAAGTTCGAGCATCGCCACTGCAGTGCAACGAACATGTGTACTGCAACTTACCAAGTGACGGGCCTAACCCTTGTCTCAACACATGGTTGTTATCTACGTGTGCATGAAACACGCATGCAAGCATACACCTACATGCATGCATGCATATGTACGTGCATACGTACACGCATACCTACATACGTACATACATACATACATACATACATACATACATACAGCTACATACAGCTACATACTTGCATACATGCATGCATGCCATACGTATGTACACATACAGACATACATGTATGCGTACACACATGCATGTATACGTATGTGCATCCATGCATGCGTACACGTGTACACATGTGCACTCGCATACATACATCCATACACACACGCCTGCATGTGTGCATCCATGCGCACACATAAATGTATGCATGCATATACACGCATACGGGCATACATGAATGCATCCGTACATGCATACATGCATACGCATATACATGCACACATACAAACATGCCGCTATACATACATACAACCATGCATACCCGCATACATCCATACACATACACACATACTGACTGATTTACATACATGCATACATGTATACATGCATACATACGTACATCCACCCGTCCATCCATCAATCCACCCATCAGACCATACATACATACATGCATACATATATACATGTGTGTGCATATATAGTGATATGTATATGTATGCGTGTATATACATATATATATATATATATATATATGTATGTATACATATATATATACGACCACCACCCCATACCGCTGGACGTCCCAGTATTCCACGAAAGTGGCGACAGCGCACTTCGCAGCCGCGCAGGGAGCCGCGAGGTCCCAACTGGGTCTGCGTACCACTCCGCTCCGCTGGAGCTTTCAGGAGCCTACGACAGTGGCGACAGTTCTACAAGTCGCAGCCACGCAGGGAGCCGCGAGATCCCAGCTGGGTCTGAGTGCCACTCCACCCCGATGGATCGTCCAACAGCCGCCCACGACAGTGGCGACAGTTGCGCACTTTGCAACCACGCAAAGAACCGCGGGGTCCCAGCTGGGTCTGCGTACCACTCCGCTCCTTTGGACCTCCCAGGAGCCCACGGCAGTGGTGACAGTTGCGCAATTCGCAGCCACGCAGGAAGCCGCGAGGTCCCAGCTGGGTCTGCGTACCACTCCACTCGGCTGGACCACCCCCGGGCCCAACGTGGCGACAGTTGCGCAATTCGCAGCCATGGCCCTTGCAGGGAGCGGCGAGGTCCCAACTGGGTCTGCGTACCACGCCACTCCGCTGGATCCCCTCCAGGCCCACGACAGTGGCGACAGTTGCGTACCTCTCAGCCACGCAGGGGGCCGCGAGGTCCCAACTGGGTCTGCATACCACCCCACTCCGCTGGAGCTTCCAGGAGCCCACGACAGTGGCGACAGTTGCGCACTTCGCAACCACGCAAGGAACCGTGAGGTCCCAACTGGGTCTGCGTTCCACTCCGCTCCTTTGGACCTCCCAGGAGCCCACGGCAGTGGCGACAGCGCTCTTCACAGCCACGCAGGGAGCCGTGGGGTCCCAACTGGGTCTGCGTACCACTCCGCTCCTTTGGACCTCCCAGGAGCCCACGGCAGTGGCGACAGTTGCGCTCTTCACAGCCACGCAGGGAGCCGTGGGGTCCCAACTGGGTCTGCGTACCTCTCCACTCCGCTGGACCCCTCCCCCGAGCCCACGACAGTGGCGACAGTTGTGCACTTCGTAGCCACGCAGGGAGCCGCGAGGTCCCAACTGGGTCTGCGTACCACCCCACTCCGCTGGAGCTTCCAGGAGCCCACGACAGTGGCGACAGCGCACTTCGCAGCCACGCAGGGATCCGCGGGGTCCCAACTGGGTCTGCGTACCACTCCACTCCGCTGGACCTCCCCTGAGACCAGGAAAGTGGCGACAGTTGCGCACTTCGCAACCACGCAGGGAGCCACGAGGTCCCAGCTGGGTCTGCGTGCCACTCCACCCCGCTGGTCGTCCCAGCAAGAGCCCAGGAAAGTGGCGACAGTTGCGCACTTCGCAGCCACGCAGGGAGCCGCGAGGTCCCAGCTGGGTCTGCGTGCCACTCCACCCCGCTGGACGTCCCAGCAGGGGCCCAGGAAAGTGGCGACAGCGCACTTCGCAGCCACGCAGGGAGCCGCGGGGTCCCAACTGGATCTGCGTACCACTCCGCTCCGTTGGACCTCCCAGAGGGCCACGACAGTGGCGACAGTTGTGCACTTCGCAGCCACGCAGGGAGCCGCGGGGTCCCAACTGTGTCTGCGTACCACTCCACTCGGCTGGACCCCCACCCCGAGCCCAGGAATGTGGCGACACTTGCGCACTTCGCAGCCACGCAGGGAGCCACGAGGTCCTAACTGGGCCTGCGTACCACTCCACTCCACTCTTTGGACCTCCCAGGAGCCTACGAATGTGTCGACAGGGAGAGCCCCGCACGAAAGTGGCCAGCCGGCGCAAGCAGGACGAAGGAGAGAAGGGAGGAGGAAGAGAAGGAAGAGGAGACAGGAGGCAGGAAGCAGGAGGCAGGAAGTAGGAGGCAGGAGGCAGGAGGGGGGAGGAGAAGGAGAGGGAGACTTAACCACGGTGCTCTATTGAGAGCGAGAACCCAACACAGGAGGGTTGGGGGACGTCGTGTTTTCGTGTGGTGGTCGCCGATCATGTGCGCTTCAACCGTTCACGTCGGCAGCAGCCAGGTTGCCGCAGGGGAGCCCTGCGGGGGGGGAGACGCCCGCGCGCGATGCCGACATAGGGCCGCACCGACGTGCTGCCCTCGTCCGGCGTGGTGGTCTTACGGCAGCTTGGCAGGTTGGCGGCGACCCTACAGTCGGGGCCCTGAAGAAGGAACCCTTTTCGTTGGGGAGGGGCTCCGCGTTCCTTACGTGTTTCGCAGCTTGCCTCAGGTGTTCCTTCTCTTTTCGATCGGAAATCGAAGTGTAACGTATGGAAACAAGGGGGCCTCGTTCCTTATTTAGGGTTCTTTAGGTCAGCGCCCCGACGGTACGGCAGATTGTCAGGTTGGCGGCGACCCCTAGCGCGGGCGTGCAGGGTCGAGCACGCCCAGTGGCCTGCACTGCATGACTCTTGGGGCCGCGGTGCTTGTTTTATTTTTGCGTTGGACGATCCAGGAGGAGGAGGAGGAGGAGGAGGAGGAGGAGGAGGAGGAGGAGGACCAGCGCAGAGGTCGCCACGGCACGAGCCGTCCGTGATTTGGTCGGCTTGATGGGTCGGGGATCGCAGTCATTGCCTCTTGGTGTCTTGCAGTGAGCGGTGTCATGGAGCATCGGTGCTGGTGCAGGCGCAGTCGAAAGCCGTCCTGCCCATCCGAGTGCCGCGTCCGCTGAACCAATCTGGCTCAATCCTAAGGCTAGGGTTTTTATTCATGTTTCATGGCCCCCTGATCGGCCTTAGTAGCCCTCAGTCGTTCCCGCGAACACTTCCCAGGAGTTGTCTCCCAACCCTACGCCGCCCCTTCGAGGTGGGCCCCACGACGTGGCACGGCGTCAAGATGTCTCTGTGCAGGCGGCGGCGGCTCGGCCCACCACCGTCGCCGCCGCCGCTGACTCCAACGCCACGGCAACGGGGCCACCGCCGCGCCGCCGTCGCCGCCACCGTCGCCGCCGCCAGCTCCAGCGCCGCCGTCGTCGCCGCCGCCGAAGCCTTTGTCACGATGGTGGTAGGCGAGAGGGCGGAGGAACGCGGGCGCTGCGGTTGTCGTCCTGTTATGTTCTTGGAGGAGGGGGGGCTCGCCGCCGCGTCTGGGCTCGCCTCGACACCGTGGCCGGAAACCGCTCCAGGAGAGGTCTGGGGTGCAGATCTTCGGACGGGCGGCACGCAGGCGAAGGACGCAGCCGATTTGCGCCGCCTCCCCATGGCAGGCCCCCACCACTGTACCCTCACGGGGTTCTGGCTCAGGTTCGGTGGGGTTGCTGCCCCTCCTACCCAATACAGTGGAGGCCAGTCCACAAGAAACCTTCCACAAGACACCCAACCCTGAGACCCCAGGCCGTCCATGGATTTTCGGTGTGGGAACGTCACGCCTTCCACAGCAAAACCATCGAAACCCAAGAAACTCAAGGCACCCTGGAGGCAAGCAGGGTGTTTCGTGGCATGGGCCTCCGCTGTCCGACCGTACCTCCCACAGTGCAGGCGCCCCCGAGGCTGCGCCCCTCTCCAGAGAGTATCCCGTGGGGCCAGGGGCGGTGTACGCGCCCCATTGGCTCGGCCGAGGAGGAGGAGGAGGAGGAGGAGGAGGAGGAGGAGGAGGAGGAGGAGGAGGACCACCAGGGGAGGGGGGGAGGAGGAGGAGGAGGAGGAGGAGGAGGGAGGAGGAGGAGAGAGGAGGAGGAGGAGGAGGAGGAGGGAGGAGGAGGAGGGGAGGAGAGAGGAGGGGGGGGCCCTTGAGCCGAAGACCACCAGGGGCACCTGACATACACCACAAGTCCCCCCTCCGCCCGCCGGGCTCCTCCTCCTCCTCCTCCTCCTCCTCCTCCTCCTCCTCGGGGCGCCTACGGCACCCGGGGAAGCCGTGCACACTCCCCCGCTCCACCAAACTCAAAGTTGGCACGCGCGGGGGAGACTGCGGTCGAGGTGCAACGCAGCAGACCAACCGCCAGCTTTGAACACTGGGAGGAGGGGGAGGCGTTGACAGATGAATGCGGCATGAGTGTTCGCGATCTTTTTCCGAGGCCTGTGTGTCCCAGACGGGCCAACGTTGCTTCCGGACGGCCCAAGAGGCCCCCACCACGCCCCACGACGCCCAAAGACGGCTCCAAGAGGATCCTCACGAGGGCCCGACGAGGCAAAGATCGCCCCACGAGGGAGAACGTGCATTTCTAGCACATTCGCTATTTCATGTACGCAGCGTCCAAGACGGCCCCAGAGGCCCCCAGTTGAGCCCGGAAAAGGCCCAAGAGGGCGCCAATACGGCCCAAGAGGGAACCCACATGTCGAGGCCTCTTCTTCAAGAGGACCCCGAAGACGCCCCCCCCCAGAGGACCCGAGAGGCCCAAAAGAGGTTTGAAAGACGCCCCGAATGGCGCCCCAAGAGGCTTCAAGCCTGTCTCCGAAAGGCTCACCAAGAGGCTCCCCCAGAGACCCGACCAGGCACTTCAAGAGGTCTCACCCCGACAACCCAGGCACGGTGGCAGGATGTGGGAAGGGCAGACGGCCACCGGGGAAGGGGCACGCGCGCGCGCGAGGGGCAGGGTTGCCCCTCCCCTCCGTCCTCACGCTTCGAAGCCTCGCGCCCGAGGTGGCCCAGGATTACCAGCCTGGAACATATCCCTATCCCTATGCTGGGCATCTCCTCATCACGATGCCAATCTTGAGGATTCCCTTACTTTTTGAGGGCGGATCCCTGAGATTGTCATCGCCTTTGGGCGTGGCAATCTTAGGGATAGGGATACGTTCGAGGCTGGTTACAGGAGATCGCCCGAGCAGGACCCCCAAAAATCCCCCCGCAAGGAGGAGAGGCCGCGAGAGGCCTCCAGGCAGCCCCCCCAAAATTGGGCTGCAGAGCTGCCTCGGAGCAGCTGCCGCGGGCACGGCGGCAGGGTGGGGCCGAAGGGCACCAAGGCGGCGGTGCCTTGCCCTCGCGGACGACGGGCACCGTGCCCCTCCGCGCCGCCCTCCGTCGTGCCGGTCGTGTTGCGAGGCTCCGCTTCTCCGTGGGGAAAACATAAAACATACAGAAAAAACAAGCTAAACAACAACAACAACAACAACAACAACAACAACAACAACAACAACAACAACAACAACAACAACAACAACAACAACAACAACAACAACAACAACAACACACAGTGGGGAACAAACACACACACAGCGTTTTTTCCCCACTGTGTGTGTGTTTTGTGTGTTTTCTGCGTGTTTTGTGTGTTGTTTGTGTATTTTTTTTGTGTGTGTGTTCTGCTCCTGCCCCTCCTCGCCGTGCTGCCCTCGTCTTCGTCGCCGTCATGCTCCTGGACCGCATCCCCCCTCTTTATCTCGACCTTCAAAAGCCGCCCCCCTCGTCCTCCTCCGTCGTCCTCCTGGGGACCCGCGCGTTCCCGCAGCACTTTCGGGCTGAAAACCCTATCCGCAAGTGTCGGTCCTACCCTCGACATCTCATTGCGCGCTGGGATTCTAGAGAACTCGCGCGCGCGATAGCTCTAGTCGACTATACCAGTCTCGGGGCGAGGTGTTATTACAATAATAGTGAGACGAAGCGGGGGATGGAGGGAGGATGGTGGAAGGGGGGATGTCAGGAGGGGGAAAGGGTGACGGAGGAGGGAGGAGGATCGGGCGGCGATGAAGTTGTCTTCTGTGTCACGCGATCTGACGTGATACACACGTTGCTTCTTATACATCATGGCATGTTACTACCTGGGCGGCCGCAGCCGATCATTGCACACTCGTTGCGCCGTGAACATGCGTAATATACACGCATGTCTCAGATGTGTGTTTTACATTGCTCATGTGCGCTCGCATTTGCAGAATGAGTGACTTCGGGCGCGGGAGTGTGGAGCTTTTCGGAGCTCAGCGTGAACGCGTGCGCCTTCGGGCTCGCAACCCGCTTGAACCCTATTGTAAGCGCTAAAAGATGCTGCTGGCTTTCTATTCACAGGGTCAGGATAGCAGTGTCGCGTTATGGTTTATAGTGGTTGGTGAGGTTGCGTCTCAACCAGGATGTTATAATCGATGAGGCAAATTCAGATTGTGCTTTCCCCAGAGGAATAGCATCAAAGCAGTGTATCTTGCTCAGCTGCATTGTGTTGTCGTGTGTAGTACGCCCTACCCACGATTCATTGTCATTGGGTCCGCGTCAGATTTGCAGGACGCTCTCCACCAACAAAGTGGCGCTCACGATTAGCATCCTCGAGACACAGTACGTCGAGTGTGATATAGTGTTTCTACAGGACTTTTCCGGCCGCTGTTGCTGCATATTGTTTTAGTGGTTCCAGTGCGCGCGTCCTTTTCTTGCATTGTTTCAACTCTTTGTGCACTCAGGATCCGAGGGACTTGACCCCTCCCCCTGCCCATCTCCAGCTTCCCCTGTCCTGTCTTCCCTTTCCTCCTTCCGGCCCTCCTTCATCCCTCCCTTCTCCCTGCGCCCCCCCTTCCCCATCTCCGCCTCCCCCAGACCCCCCGACGTTGCGATGTTTGTCACAACGTCGACCCCAAGAGGTCTGGACCCCTTCCCCAGGGCCAGCTTTTCATCCTGCGCAGTTTTTTGATTGTCCCGAGGCCCAGTAAGGGCCCCTGGAGGCCGAAAGTAACGAAACACGACCCGTCTTGTTTTACCCGACCATCCTGTGTTGAATTGGGTCCTCGTTTTGAAGAGACAGCGCACCGCGTCTCTTCCTCCTCGTCCTTTCCTCCGATCCTGTCCTCTCCTCACCTCTCCTCCTGCCCTCCTCCCTCCTCCCCTCACTGTCTCTGCTCCTCCGCATGCCCATCCACTGCCAGCACACCCCTTACACGTGTCGTTGCCCCATAGTGAGCTCCACCGAAAGCCCAAACGGCTGCATTCGCATGGCGTCACCGCGCAAATTTCGGCACACCCCTCACACGTTTCGTGGCCCCACAGTAAGCTCCACCGAAATCCCCAGTGGCTGCGCTCGCATGGCGTCACCGCGCCAATTTCGGCACACTCCTCACACGTTTCGTGGCCCCACAGGGAGCTCCACCGAAGGCCCCAGTGGCTGCGTTCGCATGGCACAGCCGCGCCAACTTTCGCACTCCCCTCACACGCTTCGTGGCCCCAGAGGGAGCCCCACCGAAGGCTCAAGTGGCAACGTTCGCACGCGCCCGCCGCACTCATGTTGGCACACCTCTCGCACGCTTCGTTTCCCATAGGGAGCTCCACCGACGGCCCCAGTGGCCGCGTTCGCATGCGTCCACTGCACCCATTGTGGCACACCCCTCGCAAGTTCCGTAGCCCAAGAGGGGAGCCCTTCCGAATGCGGCGCATACGACGACAGTGCTCACAACTGCACATGGTTAGGTCCTTCGCCAGGCCAATTTGTTTCACAACGCGAGGGGTCTGGGCCTCTCCCCCTCTCCTTCCTGGCCCCCCTCCTGTCCGCCGCTCCCCCCCTGTCTTCCCAATGCGAGGTCCTCTTCGTGCAGGCAACAGTCGTAGACGTCTACCATAGCGGCGGCTTGCGTCGTCGAGGTCGTCAACGAGATCGTGGCCCTCGTCGAGATCGTCGTCGAGATCGTGGTTAACGTCGTCGGGATCGCCGTCGTCGAAATCCTCGTCGAGGCCGTCTTCGAGGTCGTCGGCGAGATCGCCGTCGAGGTCGTCGATGCCCGGTGGTGGTCCGCGCGGGGCCCCGCCGTGCAGGCGAAGCCGCGGCCCTGCCGCGTCCCGCCCACTCCGCTCTCAGCCCGCCCCCCCCTTCCTGCGCCCCCTCTCCTGCCGCCGTCGCCCCTGCGTCGCTCTGCCGCGGGGCCCCGCACGGCCGGCCTGTCGCCCCTCCGCCGATGTCCTGCTCGAGGCGGCAGCTTCGCCCACCGCGGCGGCCAGCAGCTCGCGCACCGGGCTCGGCCCGACCACGGGGATGCTCGCGCCCGCCGAGCACATCCACGCACGGGAGCAGGCGGCCCAAGCTTCCTCCTGCTGGTGCGGATGCTGTGTTTGTCCCTGCTGCGTTTTGCCTTGGGCCCCCCCGCGGGAAATCCTTCGATTCGGCGGCGAAATCCGAACCCAACCCTCGCCGATCAGCGACTCGGGCGACTCGACGGGCGGCGGGGGTGGGGCTCGACAGCTGTCGAGCACGGAGCGGGATCCGAAGCTTACCCCTGCCTCCCATCGGTTCAGGATAATCGATGGTTGGGGGGTGGTACTGTCCAGATGTCGCCCCTCGAAGCATCAAGAATATACAAACTCTAGTCGGGCGTGTCCCCCTACAGGGAGATATTCGACATTTTGTTGTAAAACAAGTCAGAAAATATCCCCAAATGGTCAAACAATAATTTTAACATCGTCCCCAGAAGCTGTTTTTTAATACTATTTTGGAATATTCCTCCTGTAGAGGGACGAGCCCGACTTATAGCAGCGGGCGCAGCGCACGGATGCTACATCGCATGTCTGGGGTAGCTATAGGTATATTCATATATATATATATATATATATAGAATGCGGAGAGGGAGAGACAGAGAGAGAACACAACAAATGTACATACACATATATGTACACATACCAACAACAAAAAGAAACAACCATATATAAAAAAACGAACGAGAGAGAGAGAGAGAGAGAGAAAGAGAGAGAGAGAGAGAGAGAGAAAGCGAGGCAACAGCTTCTGGCTCGCGACCTGTGCTATAGGGTTGCCGGTCACTGCCCTGCGCCCGAAGCCACCGCGCGACCTCGCCCTCCTTCTTGGGCAAACTCCGCCTTGAACCATTATGTCCTTCCTCGCGTTTCTCCCTCGCTGCTCTTCCCCCAAGAAGACATGCTGCAACTTCTCCGCCATCGGAAGCGCCAGCCAGGCCGCTCCGACTGCGGGCGGGGCGCGCGAGAGGACCCAGCGCCGCAAGGCAAGATCTCGCGGCACGGTCGACCGCCCTTGGCTTCACCGGCCGTCGTTCGCGCCGCAGCCCTTCGTTTCGCATGGGAAAAAATCCACAACAAATATTGTCGGCCCCGAGACCCGTCGCGGGGTTCGTCCCGACCAGGATCTCGAGGCGGACCCACCCAGGGCGACGAGGAGCCGCCCGCAGGCTCAACCTGGGCAAGGTTGCGCCCGTCAGGAGCGCCAGCTTCGACGTCCCGTCTCTCGAGCGTGGCGATGTTTTGGCGACGCCACGATCCGGACATCCAACAATATGTTCTTTTCAGTGCGCGGCCACAGGGTTCCCGACCCTTCTTCTCCCAGGGGTTGGTTTCTCGTCCCAGATCCGTTGTTGGTGGTCCCAGGGTCCTTTATAACGGGCCCCGCGGAGGCCTAAATCAAGGAAGAACGAAGGGATTGAAGAAGTCATATCGTTGGAAATCAGAGGATGAACCTTGAGGTGCTGCTCCTCCGGCGTCTTCCAGCGGCCGCATTCGGTATCCCTTTTCTCGCTCCGCCATCTCTCTCTCCCTCCTCGCCCTCCCCCGCTTCGTTTCCGGCGCTTGCTCTGGCACGATGGAGTTCTTTTCTCCATCAATAGGAAGGCTGACAGTTTTTATCATGGGAGATGCGGTGCTAACTTGCGCCGACATTCGCGCGTCAGCTCCCCACGTAAGCCCTCGCGCAATTGCGCCTGCTACCAATGGAGCGGGCCGCGCTGGCGGCCCGCGTGAGCCGCGGCGGTAAGGTCGCTACGTCATCTTGCGTAAGACCCGTTCCGTATCGTCGTCCAGTGTTTTGGCGACGCCCGGACCTTCGTTTTTGGATGAATGTCTTGGTATCTCGCTGCTCGCCTCTCGCTCCTCTGCCTCCTCTTCTTCTCTGGCCTGCTCCAGCTTGGTGGAGCTCCCTTCGCGGGGAAACTGGCAACTCTCACCGTCGGGCCAGCACGCAAGCAAAACACCCGCGTCGAAGAAGAGAAAACTGCATAAGCTTAAATTTTTGGCGTTCCGCGCAGACTTTTCGGATCCGCGCTGGGCCTTTCTGGTGGCGCCTCCGGTGCCGTCCCTGGCGCGCTCCGCGCGCCAGGGAGGTAGTCCAGCTCAGGTCCAAGAAATCCGCGCGAAGCGCCAAAAGTTGATGTATGTTTATGTGTATGGCATTGTTTCTTCTTCCAGAGCCTGTTTTTTACTCAGGCAAGTTGCTTGCATGGCGTTCGCCCCCCCCCCCCCCCCCCTTCCGCCCCCCCCCCCAAACGCCTTTCTTCAGACGAACACTGGCGTGCAAGTGCCTTTCGACTTGCGTGGTTTCCGCACGTGCCAGTCCTCTGCTGCTTGAGGTTCAGGCCCCCCGCCCCCGTCCATGCAAGTAAACTTGCCAGCGTTTTTGGTTTGTTTGTTTGTTGTGTGTATGCGCGTGTGTTTGTGTGTATGTATGTGTGTGTGCGTGTGTGTGAGAGAGAGTGAGTGAGTGTGTGTGTGAGAGAGAGTGAGTGAGTGAGTGAGTGAGTGAGTGAGTGAGTGAGTGAGTGAGTGAGAGTGAGTGAATGAGTGAGTGAGTGAGTGAGTGTGTGTGTGTATGTGTGTATGTGTGTGTGAGTGTGTGTGTGTGTGTGTGCGTGTGTGCGTGTGCGTGCCTGCGTGCCTGCGTGCCTGCGTGCCTGCGTGCCTGCCTGCCTGCCTGCCTGCCTGCCTGCGTGCCTGCGTGCCTGCGTGCCTGCGTGCCTGCGTGCCTGCGTGCGTGTTTTGGTGTTTTTTCTGTCTTGAAGGTGCTCCTACTGCGGCGACGCCCGGATCTGCGGGCACCCCTCCCGGCGGGCCCCGGGCGCCGCAGGAGTGCTCCGCGGTCTTCGCGGACACCATCGCCTCGACGCCCACCCTCGCGGCGGGGGCCTCCGCCCCCTTCGCCCTCGGCCCCCGCCTCCCGCGCCGCCGCGGGGGGCAAAAGACCTCGAGGGAGCGGAGGGCCGCGGGCCTCCTCGCGAGGACCCCTCCTGGTCTGGTCCGGTTCGATTCTCGGAGAAGGAGGATTTCGGGGGCCCCCAAACGGTGTGCTGACCACACCGTGCGGTGAGTCGGTGGGGATGCGGGGTCACCGCACGGTTTTGGGACTCGAGTCCCTCTCCGAGGATGTCTCGGGCGATATGGGCCTCCAGGGTCCCAAAACCGTGCGGTGACGGACCGTGCGGTGAGGCCTTGCGGGATTTCGAGGTCACCGCACGGTCTGTCACCGCACCGTTTCGGGACTCCAAAGCAAAACATTACATAAACATCAACTTCTGGCGCTCCGCGCGGATTTCTTGGATCCGCGCTGGGACCCCTGGCGGCGCCTCCGGCGCCGCCCCTGGCACGCTCCGCGCGCCCATGGAAGGGGTTCTGGCGCAGATCCAGGTCTTATGTCTATGCCGTTATCTCTTTTTCTAGATTCGCTTCCCAGATCGACATGCTCGCGTCGGGGAACAATCGGGGTGGAAGGGCTCTGGGGGGCCCTCGCGGGGCCCCGGGGCCAGCAACAAGTCTTCTCGGGATGGAGCGCCGATCCGAGGGAACGGGTCGAGGTCTCTGGGGGGCTCTGGGACCCAGACCTCCTCGCGAGGGCCCATTGCGGTTCGACCCGACTCGATTTGGAGCAGGGCTCGCTCCGCTTCGAAAAGTCAACCTGCAGCGGCCCAGTGCGGCCCCGGTGCTCTGCGGGGCGCACCTGCGCGTCCCGGTGCAGGCATTCCAGGAAGATTTGTTTGCTTCCGCGCTCTAGCGCGGCCCGACCCACCTGCTGACCGTTTCTGCCTCGCGTCGTGGCCATAAAGGATCGTGACGGCGTTTTTTTTGTCGTCTTCGCCCGATCCAACTGCTGACCGTTCCTGCCTCGTGTCGCGGCAATATGTAAGTATATGTAGGATCGTGACGGCGTTTCTTGCCGTCTTCGCGGCCGTCAGCAACGACACCCGTAATTATGCAAAGATGGTCCCGGGGGGGGAGAGGAGGTCCCCAGGCCTCCCCTTCCCGGGGCCCCGTTCACGCTGTGCAGGAATCTAGACTCGTGGCGTTCCAGAAATCGCACTGCCTCCGAGGATTGAAGGAGCTGTCATCTCTTCCTCGGCGGAGGGCGGCGGAAGGTCGGCGGATGTAGAACGAGGCCGCCTCCGCCGGCGGAAGCCGGCGGAAGCTCGGCGGAAGCCCGGCGGGAGCCCGGCGGAAGTAGAAGATGTGCCCTCTCAGGGAGGAGAAGGTCTTTGGGCGCCGGGTGTCCGAAATCGCCCAGAGACGTCGGTCGGAGGTCGGGGGCCGGGCGCCGATGGCGATGGCTGGCCGCCTCTGCTTCTGCTGCGGGGGGCGCTCTCTGGAAAAGAGGGCCGCGCCGTCGGCGCAAGTCGCCCCATCGGCGGTTGAGCAGAGGCGGGGCAGGCCAGCGGCAGCGGAATGGGCCGGCGGGTCCGCCCGTTCGGGAGGCCGGCGGGGCGGAGGCCAGCAGCAGGCGTCATCCTCCTCCTGCTGCTGCTCCTCCTCCACCTCCTCTTTCTCGTCCTCCTGCTCCCCCTCCTATACTATTCCTGCTCCTCCTCCTCCTGCTCCCCCTCCTCCTCCTCCTCCTCCTCCTCCTCCTCCTCCTCCTCCTCCTCCTCCTCCTCCTCCTCCCCTCCTCCTCCTCCTCCTCCTCCCTCCCCTCCCTCCTTCCTCTCCTCCTCCAGTCTCGTCGTCCTCCTCCTCATTCTCCTCCTCCTCCTCTCTCTCCTCCTCCGTCCTCCTCCTCCTCTCCTCCTCCTCCTCCTCCTCCTCCTCCTCCTCTCCTCCTCCTCCTCCTCCTCCTCTCTCCTCCTCCTCCTCCTCCAGGGTTGCCCCTGCGACGCAGGGATCTGATCGGGCGTGGCGTACTGAAGGGGGGGGGGGGGGGCGCGATCATGAAAGGGGTGGGGTGGTAAAGGGGAGGTGCACCCCAGGGGCCCCAAAAAACGGCCCTCCAGGGCCCAGAAGGAGGGCGTATACGGTGCACGTTTCTGCGCCCCCCGAGCTCATCGTCCCCCTATGAAGCGACGCCCGAAGTGCGCGGGGGCGCCAGGAGGGGGGTGCTGACTGAGGGGGGATCGGGGGCGTCCTGCCTGGAGCCGTGCTGTCTCTCGGGATGTCGTGCCCCCCCCCCTTCGTCCTTCGACGCGTGCCCCCGGTGCCCCCCTCGTCCGCGCGTGCGCGTGGGGCTGTGCTCTGCGACCGCCTCTCTGTGGACCCCCCCCCTCTGTGGACGCCCCCGACCTCAGGGCCCCGGGGCCTCCTGCCCCGGAAGGCGTGCTCGAGCCCTGGGCCTCCTCCTCTTCCTCCTCCTCCTCCTCCTCCTCCTCCTCCTCCTCCTCCGCCCGGGGTGCGCTCTGCGCGGCCAGGGTGCTCGAGGCGGATGCGGGCGCGCCCGCGTGGCCCACAGAAAGCCCGACGCCGACGACGACGACGACGACGACGACGACGACGACGACGACGACGACGACGACGACGACGACGACGACGACGACGACGACGACGACTGCGGGGGCGACGACGGCCACGACGGCTTGGCCCAAAGCCAGCGTGGCGCGCCCAGGGGGCCGCCCTCTGGCAGCGGGCACCGCTTTTGTTCCCCGCCCTCGGGGAGCCGGTCCGCAGTGCAGGGGGGGCGCTGAAGAAGGAACCCTGTTCGTTGGGGAGGGGCTCGGTGTTCTTGATTGTTTTACAGTTTGCCATGGGTTTCCTTAGGTTTTCAATGGTAAATCGAAGTTTAACTTATGGAAAAAAGGGGCCTCGTTCCTTATTTACTCCAGATTTCGTAATAAAGGGAGGGGGGTCTCATTTCGGGGGCGGTCTCTTCCAGGCTATCTTGGAGGGCCTGGGGGGTCTGGGGACGATGTTTTGGAGGGTTCTCCCACGGGGGAAGTCTGAAATGGCTTGTCTTGGAGGGTCCAGACCCCCTCCCTTTTATTACGAAATCTGGAGTAGGGTTCATTAGGTCAACGCCCCGACTGAACAGGGGGGGCGCGTGCCAAGAAACCAGTTGGATTCTGCCAGGGTGCCCTGGGCTTCTTGGATTCTGATGGGCTCCCAATCAGATCTTGACGATTTTCGATCGACACATGTGGATTTTCACTGAACACATCGCGTATTTTCGGGTTGGGCTTCTTGCGGAGGTTTCTTGTGACCGAGCCCCCACTGTATCGGAATGCCGTGATCGTTGAAGGCTGATCGGTCAGCGTGCTGGCAGGAACCAGCGCGCCAGTCGTCACCACGCGAACCTACCGGGACTCTTCCTCCCCCTCTCCGATTTATCCTCTTCTTGATGGCCTGATGGGGTGGTAGACGCTGCAGGCCAAGTCCAACCAGCGAGAGGCAGACGTCAGCTGGTCGGTGGAAATCGGCAACTTGTGGAGCTCGCCCAGCTTTCTTAGCTCGCGTCGTGCATCAGCTTCGGAAACAGCCTTCCTTCACGTCCTTGATAGATTATCCATATGCCGTTCACTCCACGGTTACACCTCCTCCTGGTCCTGTTCGCTGCGTCTGCTCGTCGCTCCCACTGTGGGCCGGCGCTCTAAGTCGGGCATGTCCTTCTCTGGGAGGAGAATTCAAAAATAGTCTAACAATAGTCGTGGGACGATTTTTTAGTCTTTCTGCGCATGCTTGACTACTTATCACTGTTCCTCCAAAATCCGCCTGTAGGAGGACATGCCCGACCTAACGATCGCCGCATCCCGTCTTCTCTTCATCTGACCCCCCCCTGAACCCAACTTCTTCTGGCAGTGTTCGTCCTACCCTTCAGATTTCAGGAGCCAGCTGGGAGAACTACCACACGACTGAGGCTCAGTCGTGTGGTAGTTAGCCGTCGCCCCTGTTAGAGAAGCCGGCGCGGGCGACATGTGTGGTTGCCGGCGCCCGACTCAATCGGGCACCTTTCACCTTGCGCCGAGTGGCGGGAGGGACGACGAAGCAGCCACGGTGGAGGGCGGCGCTCCCAGAAGCTCGGAGGAGCAGCGCAGGCGAAGGAGGGGGGGAGGAGGGAGAGGGGGGATGAGAGGAGGGTCGAGGGCCGAGGGGAGGGGCGAGGCGTCCAGGGTCGAGGCTGGAGAGAGGAAGGATCGGCTTTTGTAGGGTCGGGGGGCGACGAGCACGCGGACTGCCGCCGTGCCGCGGCTGGGAGGGGGGGGGACGGCCACGCCTGGTGTGCGCGGGGGGCAGCCGCGCCCGCCCTTCCCCCGCCCCCCCGCGGTCGGTGGCGGCGGCCAGGCGGAGTTCCACGTCCTGAAGCCCGCGGCCCTGGACCACAAGGCCGCGCGCCCTCTCTGCTGGAGGGCGTGAGCGGGGGCGAGGAGGGCCAAGGCCCCAGTGCGGTCACAGGGGGTCGTTCGGAGGGCCCTCCCGGCGAGGGAGGAGGAGGAGGAGGAGAAGGAGGAGGAGGAGTCCTCCCCCTCCTCCCACCCGCTTTCCTCCTTCTTCTCCTCCTCCTCCCTCCTCCTCCTCCCTCCTCCCTCCTTCTCCTCCTCCTCCGCCTCCCTCCTCCTCTTCCTCCTCCGCCTCCTCCTCCCGCCTCAGCACTCACACGGCACAGTCTTTGGACTCCTTGCACGTGCGCCACATCTGCCTCCTGAGCGACAGCGCCCTGGAGGTGATGTCGCTTCTTTTCGAGGCGATCGAGCGTCTTGGCCTGTTCCAGTCGCAGTTGCTTTGGATGTTGCTACCACTCCTGGAGAAGCCCAAGGGAGGATTGCGCCCTATTCTACTTCTAGCTGCACCAGTTCGTATCTGGGAGCGTTTGAGGCGTCCTGAGGTGGATGAGTTTCTGGAGCGGGCTCATCGGCCCTATTGGTCTTTCGGCGCTGGGCAGTCCTCGGAGGCGACCGTCTGGAAACAATGTCTGTTGGCTGAAGAAGCGGCCAGTAGCGGGGAAATCACGGCGGGGTTCATCTGGGATGGGCAAAAATACTACGAATCCTTTCGGTTGGCTTGGTTGAAGGCCCGAGCTGAGTACTGGGGTATCCCGCGAGTCCTCACCAAGACCCTGTACAATCTATGGCGCAGCCCTAGGATCCTCCGACCTGGGGCCCATCACAGTCCTTTGCTGCAGTTTGCAGAATCAGGATTGCCAGCAGGTGATATTTTCAATGACGTGTTTGTCAAGGTGTATTCAATGTTTGAGTTTGATCAGGTTTGTATTCGCAACCCGCAGATATCGCTCGGATCATACATCGATGATGACACGGTGACGATGTCTGGCGATCCTGGTACAGTAGTTCGCACGCTGACCTCGGCCGCTGCAGATTTGAGGTGGGTCTTTGAGGAGCGTCTTGATGTGAAGTTGGCCGCTGACAAGGCCACCACCTTCGCGACGAATCAACGTGTTGCGCATCGTTTGGCCAGGAGGATTGCTTGTCATTGCCCCTCCGTGCCCAGCAATGCCGTCGTCTCTTTGGGCTGCGACCTGGCCCCAGGACAGCGCAGGGAGTGTAAAGGCGGGGTCACCCAGCGTAAGACACGGTTTCAAGCTATGAAAAAAAACGTCATGGCTTCATCAGGTATGTCAGAAAGAAGCTTCCACGGGATCGGTTTCGGATGAGCAAAATTTGCATCTCGGGAGTTCGACCTGGGGCAGGATACGGCTCAATGATCCTGGGGATGTCAGATAAGGAACTGGCTGAGCTCAGGACTGTTCTTCTTTCAGGACTGACGCCAGCACACCGTGGTGTATCGATCATGGCGAAGGTCTGCATTCACGGCGACCCCGCCTGGCAGCAGGCGACGGCCCCTGCTAGACAGTGGGCATCCAGCCTTTGGCGCAGTCTGACGACGCCGAGTACGAGCCCCCTCTCCTTCCGAGACCACATCAGGATCTGGAGGTCTCTGGAGGCACAGCAGCTAGCTTTGGGACCCCAACAATGGAGATACTCCCGAGGCCCTGGACATCGGATGCTTCTGAGTTTGCATCGGATAGGTTGGCAGGCTCTTAACTTTAACCTTTGGCGTGATGACTTAGGTAGAGCTGTAGATCTAATGTATACTTCCCCTACAATGATCTCCAGTTGGTTGCAAGAAGGAGTGCAGCGTGCCCACGAACGTAGGCTTGCGGAGTCCACCCCCTCCTTCGTCGGTGAGCGTGCGTCGGTCGACCCCCTTCGCTCTTTCCTCCGCTCGAAGCGAGCCTCTCCGCAAACCAAGTGCTGGGTGTGCGCGTGTTTCTCCAAGGGCTGCTGGACGGCCGATCGGTTACTTGAATCAGGCTACGTTTCAGATGGCAAATGCCCACGATGTGGACAGCCAGATTCGATTTTCCATCGTCAGTGGCTCTGTGATGATTTGGAGGTTGCCCAGACCCGTGCAGAGGCGATCGCCCAGGATATTATAGATACTGCACGAGCGAGCCCCCCAGAAGAACATATTTTCTGGTCTCGCCTGATGATGGCCCAGCCAGATTTAGAGGACTTCCCTCTCCCCTCGACGGCGACGGACCCTCTCCTTCAGGACGGCGACGGCAGGCCATTATCACTCCAAGAGCTTGTAGAGCTGAGCGAGAGTTGCGACGTAGTCGTGGACGGCTCGGCTACGCAGTGCATCATCAAAGATTTACGTCGAGCTAGTTTTGCCGCGGTTTTCCTGGAGCCAGGTCCTGAGTACAAGATCAGGACCCGACTCATGGCCCCAAGTTGGCCAACGATCCCGCAAACTCCCCAGGCTGCGGAAAATGTTGGTCTTGCCACTGTTTGTGCGTTCGCGTCTGGTTTGAGCACCCTTCACAGTGATTGCAAAGGGGCCATCCGTTTGCACAATGCTGCGGATGCGGCCCAGCTCGGGCCAAAGCATATGTTTGCGGGAGTGCGTAGGGCTGCGCAGCAGGCTTTTGGTTTCGACGCCGCGGGCGAGGCCCTTTACACTCCAGCCCACAGATCGGAACAAGTAATTCAAGAGCTCCCACCAGAGGAGCGCAGGATTGCCCTGGGCAATGCCGACGCCGACCGATTGGCGAAGCATGCGCTCTCCCTTCGCCCCCAAGCGTCAGCTGCTGATCTGGCTGAGCTGGATAGGCGGGTGAAGCTCCTTCTGGACTGTGCGAAAATGTTCGGGGCGGTGCTCCCGCTTTTTCCCAAGTTAGATTTTGTTCGGCCCCCTCCCGCGGCCCGACTCCCAAAGGTGAAGACACCGCCAGACTGGCACGAATGGGAGGAGCTCGAGGACGGAGGGGTTTTTCGTTGCAGCAGGTGCTTTCTGGTCTCTTTCGAGAGCGATGCCCGACCTATGAACGGTTGTTCTGGGCCCCCGACTGCGCTCAGACGCCTTGAAGGTGCTGAGACAGAGAGGCGCCATCGGTTGGGCTTTGCTGCGCTAAAGGAGACCCGCAAGCCGCTCTTTTTCTGTACCAGATGTGGGGCGTATACCAGCAGACGCTGCCACTTGCTCGGCCAAATGTGTCTCGGAGAGCCTGGCACCTCAGGAGAAGGTGCCATCAAGCGCATTCGAGAGGGCCTCCATCCTCATTATCGTAAGAATCCTGAGGGTGATGATGCTGTTGCACCATGCAGGCCGCCGCCTAAGTCGGTGCTCCTGGCCCCTCCCTTTCCTCGCCCCCTGAGGGTAAGGAGGCTGGCCCCATCAGAGCATACCTCGGCCAGATGATGTTGTTTCCGTCGATCCTCGAGTTCGTCTTCGATCCCAGCGCTGTGTGTTGTTCCTTTCGGGCGCGGGTGGTCGCCTTCGGGATTTCGGGTCGATCAGCGGTGGGCCTCGGGGCGGAGAGGCGGATGCAGCCTCAGGAGAGGGGCCGAGCGAGGCACCCTGGGGCCGGCCGCCCAGGCACGCCTCAGCACGCCGGCCGCCCTGGGACGGCCGGGGCGGAGACGAAGCGGGGGATGGGGAAGAATCCTCCTGCGGTAGGCTCGTGCGGCGATGGCGCGCCCGCGACGCCGGCGAAGGCGTTCGAGGTTGAACGCCGCGTGATAGGACGACGCGCAAGCACCGGGGGGGGCACTGTAACGCCGCTGGACCCGACGGAATTCAACCTTGAACGATCTGGGCCGCGGTCGATTCAAGGTTGAACGATCGACGCGGTGTCAAAAACCTTTGCGCGCGTCGACGCCGCGCAAAACTACCGTAACATCTCCCTACTTATTGCGGATGGATATCTCAAGCTCTCCGCCGCCTTTGGCGGTGTGCGTTGCGAACAGGAACGCAGCAAAGCCACAGGAAAACGCGGCATTGTCAGTGTAGCTCCGCACACGTGACATATGTGAACAAGCAAGAATCCTCCAAAAGATCTTCCTACAGCCTTCCTCATAAGGGCTTTTCCTGGAAGAACCAAAAATGCATCCTAAAACTTTCCTCGGCTTGGTTGTTGTGGAAGAATCCTTTAACACACACATTCCTAAAACCTTCCTCCGGAGGGATTTTTGGAAGAACCTTCCCTAACATCCTTCCTACAACCTTCCTCAGGAGGGTTTTTTTGTCAGAAGAGTCCTCTTAAAAACCTTTCTCAAACCTTCCTCAGGAGGGGGAGCAACGAAATCCGTCTCGTGCAGGTGATCGTTTTCTTTTTCATTGCTTTGCCGAGCGGCGGGGGCTCGCGCTCCCCCCCTCTCCTTCCCCCATTGTAGAGCAGACTTTGGCTCTTGATGGTGCCTGTTTCGAGCAGCTGGAGCCTCCCCCACAGGACGCACTGCTGCAAACAGTCCCATCAAGCAGAGGTCCGGAGCCAGACCGCCCCCCTCCCCCCCCTCTCTGTCCTGCCCACTGTCGACACGCCGAGCAAGAAAACGCTCACCAGCTGAGTTCTGCCCTGCCGCCGGGCGCTTTCTTCGATACACCGTCGGGGGCGGAAAAGAGGGGGGTGATGACTAGGGGGGGGATATCATGGCGGGGGCCATGATATTTCCCTAGATTTCATGGCGCCTCTTCTTGTTTCATTACGTCCCTGGCCCCCCCGCTGGGCCGCGCACATGCCGCCGGTCATGATTTGCACCCCCCCCTCTTGGACACCCCCATTTTGGCCGCTCCCGACACCGACGTCTTCAGTGCAGGGAGGCGCCGGCAGCACCAGCTGCATCACGAGCTGGCTCGCCAGCACACCGCCTCTGCCGGCGCGTTCCTCTCGTCCGACCCGACAGTGGGCGCATCCGCCTCCCAGCCGCCCAGGGCACAGGCGTCCCCCGCGGAGGAGGCCGTCACTCCGTGGTGTCTCCCTCGGGGGCCTAGAGGTTGGGGCTGGACAGACCTCCTAACAGTGACACGTCGATTAGGGAATTGGCCGTTTTCGGTTCTCGAGAGGGCGCCGCGGCCGTTATTTTCCAGGCTTGCGCCCGCCAGGTTTGGGCCCGAGGTCGTTTTCACTAAACCACGTTTTACTAAAGGGAGGTCTGTCCATCCCCGATAGAGGTCGGCGCCGACACCGACGCCAGCACCAGCGACTGCCTCCGCCGAGGGAGGCTGGTCCTTTGACCCTGGTGACGGTGGACACCTCTCGGGCTGCGTGGGCGGCCGAGGGGTTACCACCAGCACCAGGATCCAGGATCAGATTCCCATGGTGGAGGCAGCCCCCCGTGCTGGTCTTGGTGCCAATGCCCACCGAAGGGATGAACACGATGACCATGACCAAGATGTCGACGCCGATCTTGTTCATGGTCCATGCCGGCCGTCGCCGATTCGCGAGGGTGATCCACGAAACCACGCTGACTAAGATGTACGGTGACCCAGGTCGACCGACTTTTCCGCGTTCAGTCTTGGTCAGGTTCCCCGTGTTCTTTCTCTCGGAGTGCGAGGAGTGTTCCGGATAAGGCGGTGCGACGCCATGCGGGCCTTGTAGCTGAGGCCTTCGGTGCAGGTCCCAATGGGGGCCACGGAAAAGTGTGAGGGGTGTGCCGACATAGGCGGGGTGGCGCCGTGCTAAAACAGGGCTAGGATCGGGATAAATCGCTCCAGAGCGTTCTGGAGCGCTCTCAGAGCGTTCCGGAACGCTCTGGAGCGGCCGCGGCGCCCAATACATCCTCCAAACCCGCCGATTCTCAGAGAATTCGGTTTATCCCGATCCGATTTTGTCCCGATCTTCGCGTCGTTTTACATGCGGCGATGTGGTCCTCGGCAGAGCCATCTATGGAGGCCACGAGCCGTGTGAGTAGTGTGTCGATATGGTCGGGGGGACGCCTTGCGGGCCCTCGGACTCTGCGGCCTTCGGTGGAGCTCCCGCTGGGACCGCGACATGTGTGAGGCGTAGCCGGAATCGGCGGGGTGGCGCCATTCGGGCCCTGCCACTGGGGCCATGAAGCGTTGGGGCTGGTGTGCCGAAAAGGTGATGGAGATGATGGTGATGGTAGCGATGATGGGCATGGTGATGCTGACAACGATGATGATGCTGATAAACAAGACGAGTGGGATGATGGGTCGCGGGGAGAGGGAGGTGTGGACGCGGGGAGCTGCGGATGCAAAGCGAGGACCCAACACCACAGGATGGTCAGGAATGCTTGAGGATGATCGTGATGGGGCGAGGTGGATAAGGGGAGAAGAAGGGGGGCATGCGGAAGCCGTGATGAGGGCCTGGAGAGGGGTGTGCAGGAGGAGGAGGAGGAGGAGCAGGAGCAGGAGGAGGGGGGGAAGGAGCAGGAGAACGACGACGACGACGAGCCAGAGGAGGGGGGAGGAGAAGGAGGAAGAGGAGGAGGAGGAGGGGAGGAGGAGGAGGACGAGGGGAGGAGGAGCATGATGATGAGAGGAGGAGGAGGAGGAGGAGGAGGAGGGGGAGGGGAGGAGGAGGAGGAGGAGGAGGAGGAGGAGGAGGAGGAGGAGGAGGAGGAGGAGGAGGAGGAGGGAGGAGGAGGAGGAGGAGGAGGGAGGATGAGCAGGGAGGGAGGAGGAGGAGGAGGAGGAGGAGGAGACGAGGAGGAGGAGGAGGAGGACGAAGAAGAAGAAGAAGACGAAGAAGGAGGAGGAGGAGGAGGAGGGGGAGGAGAAGGACTAGGAGAGGAGGAGGAGGAGGAGGACGACGACGACGACGAGCTGGAGGAGGAGGAGGAGGAGGAGGAGGAGGAGGAGGAGGAGGCGGAGGAGGAGGAGGCGAAGGAGAGGACGACGACGACGACGACGACGACGAGCTGGAGGAGGAGAGGAAGGAGGAGGGGGAGGAGGAGGAGGAGGAGGAGGAGGAGGAGGAGGAGGAGGAGGGCAAGAGGTCGGCCGGAGGAGGTGCAGGAGGAGAGGGAGGAGCAGCACGTGCCGAAGGAGGGACACATGATTGAGGGAGAGGTTGCGGCCCCCACGCGGCCTCCCCTCCTCTCCCCTCCCCTTCCCTCCCTCCCCTCCCCTCCCTCCCTCCCTCCCTCCTCCTTCTCCCTCCCTCCTCCCTTCTCCCTCCCTCCTCCTTCCTCCCTCCTCCCTCTCCTTCCCTCCCTCCCTCCCTCCCTCCCTCTCCTCCCTCCTTCCCTCCCTCCATCCTCCTTCCTCCCTCCTCCCTCCTCCCTCCTCCCTGCGCGCCCCTCTGGAGTGTGTTGCCCCCCGCCCCAGATCCCGACCCCTGGAGACTGTGCAGAGGCCTGCGGGCGTCCAAGAAAGAGGGAGAGAAACAGGTGTGAGCGGAAGCGCCCCCCCATCCAGGGTCCGTTTCCATCCAAGCGGTCCGATCCGATGTCGGCGTCGGCTGATCCAATCCGATCCAAAGATGCGGCGATCCGATGCGCCCAGATGCTCGCATGGCGCTGTTGTGCATGCACGCCTCCGTGTCGATGCGGCCCGATTCGACGGACAGCCCGATCCGATCCGAGTTCCCGGTTCGATGCTGACTGATCCTGTGATTGCTCTTCTGGGGTTGAGGGATTCTTGACGCTTCGCATATCTCAGGGGCGGGCCGGGTCGTCGTTTGTCCCGACCTCCTGGTGCTTCCGACGCCATGCATACTTGCACGCTGGCAGTTCGACTCAGTCTCAGCTGCCCTTGCCACTCGCCGGTCCGCCGCTGGGTTGCCGCGTGAGGCCTCGGTTAGCCGCTTTAGGCGTGGCCTTTCTCCGCTGCTTTCGCCTAATTCGTCGCTGCGTAGCCCGCTTTGACCTGACTCGCCGCCGGCGCGCTCGCCCACGGCCGCTTACTTAAAAATATTTCAGGGGCGGCCAAACCGACCCCTAGCAAACCATCCCCTTCCGTGACGTCCCCCTCGCCTCGCCCCAAGACGTACTGTATGTGTGCGGCCGGAGGGGAACTCGAAAGGCGAGGCTGACGTCACGGAAGGGGATGGTGTGCTAGGTGTCGGTTAAGACGCGCCCAAATATTCCCATCAGCCCGTCCAGAAACGACGCTCTAGCGAGTTACATTGACCAGGGATGTGTAGGAGCAAGCAGTGGATCAAAGAGGAGGCAGCCGTCAAGGCGAATTTTCAATCGGGCATGTCCCTCTACATGATGAAGATTCAAAAATAGTGTCCAACAAATATGGGGACAGTTTGTTCTATGTTTTGTTATGCTTGACCATGTGTTGCTACAAGGCTTAAGAATTTCCTCCAACATCCGCTTTTCGGAAAACATGCCCAAGCTAAAATCAGCCTGGCCAGGCCGATGAATCGACCATGAATGCCTTCTCGGATATTTCGATATGCTAGCCTCTTGGCAGTTTACTTAGACCATTTTGGGACCACTCTGGATGCTTCCGGGGCCCTCTCGACGTCCCCCTGGCCGGTGGAACGGGGTAGTGGACGGGGCCAAGCTGCCTCGAAGGACGGCCGCAAGCCGTTTCGTTCACTCCCATCCGCCCTTCCATCATACAAGGAACACGGGAGTTTTGCCAGGTGCGAGGGCACACGTACCGCACACAGGGAAACACGTCGCCCCCCCAACCATTATCCTTGCAACAAGCAGGCGCGAAGTGTCGTCGGGGTGGGATGGCGCATGCGCCCGCCATCGTGCTGACTTCGTTTTTGACAGAGATGTTGGGCCTGCGCGCAGCAAATAATGTGCGGGCGCCCGCGCCGCCCATGCCAACACAGGAACAACACAACCTGATCGCGGGGCCACTGGGCACGCACAGTGTGCCCCCGACCGACAGGAATGTGCAGTGAGCCCCCGCGCATTGGTAAAGATGTTTGCCGCAGAGTGCACTTTGCAGCGGTTCTTGGCAGGGACGATGAGGAGGGCACGGTTCCTGGTCTGTCGCCCGTCGAATGGGGGAGGGGTGCCCACCAATACGGAGCAGTGATGAGTCCTTCCTGAAGTATTCGATCCGCGGCGGCCCGACGCTCCCGACCCCTTCCGCGGGAGTGTTTCTCCGTGCCCCATATGTTTTTGAGGGTCCTCCTCCTCCTCTCGCCCTCCTCCTCCTCCTCCTCCTCCTCCTCCTCCTCCTCCTCCTCCTCCTCCTCCTCCTCCTCCTCCTCCCGCTCCTGTCCTCGATTTCGGCTTCTGGGGCCCGATAGCGGGCCCCGGAAGCCGAAGTCGAGGACAGACAACACAGGGCTGAACAAAAACACATCGTCGCAGATTTGAGCACGCCGCCCGCGCCCAGAGGGCAAGCGAGACTTCGTTTGGCTGATGCTCTGGGGGGGGGGAGTCTGTGCTGATCCCGTCTCGTGTGTTTCGGCGGCCCTGGGGCCCTGCAAGGGCCTCCAGAGGCCGAAACCTGCGACAACGGCGCCGCCCTGAGCTTCTGTTCGGGGCGTTGCAGGCCTGGCAGCAACGCCCTCGGGCCAGCTCGCCCGCGCTGGCTTCCCGCTCACACGGCTGCCCCCCCCCCCTTTTGCCCGCGAGCCTCCACTCCGCGCTCAGCTCGTCGTGCCTTGGCCCGTGGTGCGAACGGCACGCGCACGAGCTGCAGGACCAGCACCGAGGGAGGAGGGAGGAGGGGGGGAGGGAGGAGGAGGAGGAGGAGGAGGAGGAGGAGGAGGAGGAGGAGGAGGAGGAGGAGGAGGAGGAGCAGGAGCAGGAGCAGGAGGAGGAGGAGGAGGAGGAGGAGGAGGAGGAGGAGGAGGCGGAGGGGGGAGGAGGAGGAGGAGGGAGGAGGGAGGAGGGACGTGTGAGCGACGCAAGCGAAGGCGGGGTCCGCCGCCCCGACGCCGGCGCGCGATGGCTCCCCCCCCGCGCATGGGGTGGCGCGCAGGCGAAGCCCTCACTTCCGGCGCGGCGTGCCGCGCGAGGGCGTGCCGCGCGTCCGCCGCGGCGCGAGGCCGCCACGCCGCCTCGCGCAGGGCCCGCGTTTGGCTCCTCGCTCTTGCGGGTGTGCTCGCGAGGAGGCGAAACAAAAAACCTGCGTGCGAGCGAGCCGCGCGCCTCGCCCCCCCCCCCCCCCCCCGCCGAGGAGGAGGAGGCGGAGGAGGAGGAGGAGGGAGGAGGAGGAGGAGGAGAGGAGGAGGAGGAGGAGGAGGAGGAGGAGGAGGAGAGGAGGAGGAGGGAGGAGGAGAGGAGGAGGGAGGAGGAGGAGGAGGAGGAGGAGGAGGAGGGGAGGAGGAGGGAGGAGGAGGAGGAGGAGGGAGAGGAGGAGGAGGAGGAGGGGAGGAGGGGGAGGAGGAGGAGCTCTCGGGCGCGCGGGAGCCGCCCCCCTCTCGCGCCCCGGGCGCCGCGCGGCCAGCGCGACCAGAACAGCCTGATCCTCGTGTCGAGGAGGAGGGGCCCCGGGCGCGCGCCCCCCGTCGGCCACGCGCGCGGGGTGGGGGTGCGGCTGCATCGGGGCATCGGGTCGAGGTCGGCTCGGGGAGGGTGCCCTGGTGTTCTGGGTGCTTGCCGGATTCTCTTGCGCACCACGTTGGAGGTGACACTCGAGCGATCTCATGGTTTGGGGTCTGTTTTTGCCGGGGTGCTCATGTTCTTGAAGGATGTGATTATGTCCTAGGTCCGCCTAGGATGTTCTTGAAGGATGTAATTATGTCCTAGTTCCGCCTAGGATGTTCTTGAAGGATGTGATTATGTCCTAGTTCCGCCTAGGATGTTCTTGAAGGATGTGATTCTGTCCTAGGTCCGCCCAGGATGTTCTTGAAGGATGTGATTCTGCCCTAGGATGTGCTTGAAGGATGTTCTTGAAGGATGTTCGAGGGAGGGGAGAAGCCTTGTTAGAAGCACCACCGCTTCAGAGAAGGCGCGGGCCTTCTCTGTAGATGTAAGGCCGGCGCCTCCTAAGAGGCAGCCTCCTTCTAAAGATCCTTCCCCCCTCCCCCTTATTACCCCCCTGTGCGCACCGCCAGCCCTGGGGCCGGGGGGGCTGCAGGCGCCCCGGGTGAGAAGGTGGCGCCCAGATCGGTCAGTGGCAAAGCGTGCGTTCTGTGAGGAGAGGCGGTCTGCGCTGACGCAGGAGCACGGCCGCCGACCCTTCCCGAGCGACCGATCGCTACCAATAACCCACCGCGGCCGCGTGTGGCCTACTCTTGCACGGGAGCGGTCGGCACCGGTCGCTCCCGCTGTAGACGGTGTCGTGGCGGCCCCGGGCCCCTCGCCCGGCCGTGCCCCGCGCGAGTGGTCCGAGGCCCATCGGCACGAGCGACGCGCGGCGCCGAGAGGGCCAGCGAGGCCGGCCGGCCACCTCTGCCTCCCCGTCGGGGCGGCCACCCCCCCCTCTCAAGCAGTGGCGAAGCGTCCTGGCTCGCCAAAGTAGCCCTACCAAACACTGTTCTAAGAACCTTTTTTGTGGATCCCACGAGATGCTCTCAGAACAGTTCTGGCCGGGACTGTTTTGTTTTACCACATCGGGTTCTGTTCTAGGAACATTGTTCTGGTTCTTCGAGCATTTTTGGGTTCTGAGAACTCTTCGTGGTAGGACCACAGGAATGCCGGGACGGTCGGTCCCTGCTCAGCCCTCCGCGCCCGGCGGGGCGGGCCGGTCCCGGGGAAACGCCCGCCTGCTCGGAGCCCTGGGCGCCGAGGGTGGCGCGGCAGGTCGTCCCAAAGGGTCTGCTTTGTCACACGGGCAAAGGATATAGATGTATATATATACATCTATATATCTATACATATATATATATATATATATATATATATGTGTTACATATGTATATATATATATATATATATATATATATATATATCGGGCAAGGTTAGTTGCGTGGCGTTCGCCCCTCAGACGCGCACTGGCGTGCAGCTGCTGCCTTTTTCGACCTGCGGGGTTTCCGCACGTCGAGGTCGCCTGCGGCTCGCTGCAGGCTCAGGCCCCCCCGCACACGCAAGTAGACAGGCTCAAATGCGCCCTCCTCTGAGATCGGGGCTGGGATGGGTGATGGGGTCGGAGGATCGCGCCGCCGCGCCGACACATCGCCGATGCGGCTCGATGCGGAGCCCAATGTTCTCCACGCAGACGTCGCCGATGCATCACCGGCGTCGCCAGTGCATCGCCGTTGCATCGATGATGCATCGACGGCGCGCCGCGATCCCCCGACCCAATCTGCTCCGACCCCGTCTGGGAGGCCTCTATCTGGGCCGCGGGCTTCTGCTCGCTTTCTCTCTCTCTCTCTCTATATATATAAACATATTCTGCTTTGAGTTCTCCTTTGCGTGCCTTGCTTCTCAGGCCCCCTCGGGTCATGAAGACAGCACGACGGACATGTGTTGATAGCCCTCGGGGCCCTCACGGGGCCTTGCACTACGAAGCGAAGAACTCGGAATGAAATGCCCGTCCCCAGGGTGGGATCCAAACCGCTGCATGGGGAGCCACATGCTGCAAACATCGGCACGTCGGGGGTCCTGGGCTTGCAGGCACTCTGGGAACCGTTGCAGGCCCGGGCGCGTCGAGAGCAGCATGAATAGACGAGGCGGCTGCCTTTCCGCCGCCCTCCCTCGGCCTCTGGAGGCCTTTCCCCCGCCCTCCTGGCACTGGGGAGGAGCAGCCGGCCCCCGAGAAGCGGTCGAGGTTCCGATGTGTGATCGTATCTTCAGTCCTTGTTCGGGGGAAAGAAGAATGACATAAACATAAAAACTCGCAGGTCCGCGCGGATTTCTCGGTTCGGCGCTGGGGCCCCTGGCGGCGCCTCCGGCGCCGCCCTTGGCGCGCTCCGCGCGCCAGGGAGGGGGGTCCAGCGCGGATCCAGGAAATCCGCGCGGACCTGTGAGTTGTTATATGTTTATGTCAGTTCTTCCTATTGTTTTGCCGATTGACGCGGGCCCTCGCCCCCCTGCCCCTCTCTCCCCGCCATGGAGTAGATCTTGGCGGTTCTTGGCACCTGTTTCGAGCAGGTGGAGCCTCCCCCATCGGACGCACCATTCCAAACAGCCGCGCGAAGCAGAAGTCCGGAGCCAGACGCCCCTTCCTCCCCCCTTCTTCGGCGGCGAGCAAGGGGGGGAATTGAGAAGGAGAAGGCCTTCTCAGAAGGTTCGGAAGTCCCCTGGCCTTCTGAGAAGTTTTCTAAGCCTTCCCCGAGACAGGTCAAAAATGTTTCAGAAGGCGCGAGGACTTCTGAGAAGTCCCGCCGCCTTCTGAGAAGGCCTTCTCCTTCTCACTTCCCCCCTCGCTCGCCGCCGACTTCCGCCCAATGTCGAAGCGCCGAATGAGAAAACGTTGACTATGGGGTCCCACGTCACGAGCAAACCTGCGCCGTGGGAGGGACGTTCTCGTCTCGCCCCCCCCTTCTCCTCCGTCTGCTCCTCGTCCTGCTGCTCCAGATGCCGCTGCTCTTCCCCGCCCTTGCTCCATTCCTCCCCCATCGCCCTCGCGGGCTCGAGTCTGTGGCTCTTTCTTCAGATCGTCGCTCGATGCTGCTGTCAGTGTCCTCGGGAACATGTATAGCGGGTTCGAGAAAAGGGCTTCGCCTCCGTCGCACCTCGCCCTCGGCGGAGGCCGGCGCCAGGTCGGCGGAAGGTGGCCAGAGTAAAATCCTCAAGCGGTCCGTACGACTCTTTTGGATCCCTTCTCGAAGGGTTCCTTCCGCACGAGGCGATTCTTCCGCAGTCCGCACGGACTTCGAAGGGTTCTTCAGGAAGCCTTGGCACCCTATCTCGGTATCTGCTGGATTCGCTCGACTTCCAAGCTGGGTTGCCCAATAGTTCTCTGGAGTCCATTGACTTCCTAAGTCTGGACCAACCACTCCCTCTATTACGATAACTCATTCCACAGTGCCGACTACTATTAGAAGGAGTAGTAGATGTAGTCGTAGACGTAGTCGTAGTACTAGTAGTAGTAGTAGTAGTAGTAGTAGTAGTAGTAGTAGTAGTAGTAGGAGGAGTAGTAGTAGTAGTAGTAGTCGTAGTCGTAGTAGTAGTAGTACTACTACTACTACTATTACTATTACGACTTCGACTACTACTAGTAATATTACAACTACTACGGTTACTACTACTACTACTACTGCTACTACTACGACGACTACTACTTTTATTAGTAATCGTTTTACTACCATTACTACTACTACTACTACTACTACGACTACTACTACTACTGCTACTACTATTACTACTACTACTACTACTACTACTACTACTACTACTACTACTGCTCCTACTACTACTACTACTACTACTACTACTTCTCCTACTACTGACACTACTCCTAGTACTATTACTACTACTACGACTACGATTCTTACTTGTAGTATTACCACCATTACTACTACTACTATTACTACTACTACTACTACTACTACCACCACTACTACTACGACTAATACGACTACTAATTCTACTACTGATACTACCACTACTGCTACTACTACAACAGCAACTACTACGACTACGACTACGACTACGATTTCTAATGCTTCTACTACTCCACTACTACTACTACTACTACTACTACTACTACTACTTCTACTACTACTACTACCACTAGGAGTACTACTACTACTACTACTATCACTACTGCTATTACTACTAGTACTACTACTAGTACTACTAATACTACTACTGGTACTACTACTACTGCTACTACTACGGTTACTACTACTACTACTTCTACGACTGAGACTACAACTGCGACGAGTATCACTATTACTACTAACGCTAGGACTACGACGACGACTCCTACTATTCCCAACTACTACTACTATTCCTAGTACTACTACTACTACTAGTACTATTACTACTACTACTACGACTACTACAGCAGCTGCTACTCTTACTACCACGACTACTACTACTTATTTGAGTAATCGTATTACTACGATTATTACTACTACTACTACTATTCCTACTACTCCTACTACTCCTAGTACGACTACTACGACTACTACGACTACGACTACGACTACTACTACTACTACTACTACTACTACTACTACTACTACTGCTGATACTACTACTACTACGACGACGGCGACGACGACTATTGCTACAGCCACTAGAAGTAGTTGTCGCACTACTACCGCAACGACTGCTACTACAACTTGCTGCTGCTGCTAGCATTACTACTACCACTACTACTGCTACTACTACTACTGCTACTACTACTGCTGCTGCTACTAATACTGCTGCTGCTACTACAACTGCTACTACTACGACTATTACTTTTGCGACGACAACGACGACTACGACGACTACTACCCCTACGGCGCTTACTACTACTACTACTACTACTACTACCACTACTACTACTACTACTACTACTACTACTACGACTACTACTACTATTAACACCACTACGACTATTAGTACTACCGCTATTATTACGACTACGACTTCGGCTGCTACTACGACTGCTGCGACGGCATTTACTGCTACAACTACGACCACCACTACAAACACCACTACTACTGCTACTACTACTACTACTACTCCTACTACTATTACTACCAGTACTAGTAATACTACTACTACTACTATTACTACTACTACTACTACTACTACTACCACCACCACTACTTGTACTACCACTACTACTATTACTACTACTACTACTACTACTACTACTACTACTACGACTACTACTACTACTACTACGACTACTAATACATTTACTACTACGACTACTTTTACTACCGCTACTACTGGTACCGATGCTGCTACTACTACTGTTGCTGCAATTATTACTGCTATTACAACTTCTGCGACTACTACTACTACTATTACTATTACGACTACTATTACATCACTACTGCGACTATTTTTACTACCATTACTACTGGTACTGCTGCTGCTACCACTACTTCTGCGGCTACTATTACTACAACTACCACTTCTACTGCTACTACTACTACTACTACCACTACTACTACTACTACTACTACGATCTCTACTACTATCTCTACTACTATTACTACTACTACTATTAGTATTATTATTACTACTACTACTACTACGGCAACCGCTACTATTACGACGACTACTACTACTACTACTATTAGTAGTAGTAGTAGTACTACTACTACTGCTACTACTACTACTACTACCACTACTACGCCCATTGCTTCCCTACTATCATTAGTACTTCAACCACTGCTACGACTACTACGAAGACGACTACTATTACTACTACTACTACTACTACTACTACTACTACTACTACTACTACTACTACTATATTACTACTATTACTACTACGACTACTACTACTACTACTACTAGTACTACGACTACTACTACTACTACTACTACTACTACTACTACTACTACTACTACTACTACTACTACTACTACTACTACTACTACTACTACTACTACTACTACTACTACTACTACTACTACTACTACGACTACTACTACTATTACTACTGTCACTACTACTACCACGACTACTACTACTACTACTACTACTACTACTACTACTACTACGACTACGACTACTACTACTACTACTACTACGACTACGACTTCTACGACTACTACGACTACTACTACTACTACCAACAGCCAAGCTCAGCATCCTGACCACGAACTTCATGCCGCTAGGTGTTAGCTACTGATGAGGAGCGGCGAGCCACAAACTGCGACTTGCTAGTGTCACTTTGGCCCCTGATCGCAATTATTTCGAACACGATTGTTTCAATTGCGTGTGCGATTGTTGGTCTCTCATTAAAATTATTGCTCCCACCGCTTCAACACTCGATACCGCCGCGGCGACCACTACTAGTGCTACTCTTATTACTGCTGCTGCCACCACTACTACTACTACTACTACTACTACTACTACTACTACTACTACTACGATCACTTCGCCCATTACTATTATTATTACTGCTACTACTACGTCTGCGACTACTTTTACTACTACTACTACTTCTACTACTACTACTACTACTCCTACTACTACTACGACTACTACTACTACTACTACTGCTACTAGTAGTAGTAGTACTACTACTACTACTACTACTACTACTACTACCACTACTACTACTACTACTATTATGAATACTACTACTACTACTACTACTACTACTACTACTGCTGCTACTACTACTACTACTACTACTACTACTACTACTTCTACAACGAATACCAGTATCACTACTACTACTACGACTCTGTTTCTTGCGACCGTTGCTGCTACCTACGACTATTTTCACGACGTTCCACATGATCTTTTGACGTCTGTCATGCGAAGACGACCGGAGTTGGACGTTCGAGACCCATCAAAATCAGCATAGCGATGCTCCTTCTCCGCTATTCTGAGGAGTCCCATATGGCATTCGCAAGTATAAGACTCGATTCAATTAAGATTAGTAAGTGCCGTTGAGGTCAGACCCGTCCCAGGCGCCTTACCCGTTGGGCTTCGGACCGTCCCGTTGGGGCCTCACCCAGCCAGTTGGGGTCTGATCCCATCACGATCCAGCCGTTCCGACGGCGTTGCAGGCAAGACTTGCGTCTACAGCTTGGAGTTCCGGGCTCTCTTTCCCAGAAAATCGAGGCGCTCTGAATAGCA
>CAUYUJ010001123.1:59859-104931 GCA_963575745.1 Prorocentrum cordatum | reverse complement strand
AAGCACGCCTCGGCGTGGGCGTCGATCCGTCAGTTCAGGGACCTGGGCGATGGCGGAATGGAGCTCGAGGTGGTGGGCCTAGTCGACGACATGGAAGACCTGGTCGAGAGGGTGGCCGCGCCCGCTCTGGAGTGAGGTCGGCGGCGGCAGAGGGCGGAGGCTACGGCTTCTGGCCGACTCGGAGGGGCCGCAGTCGGTGCGTACATTAAGACATGTATTTGAAGTCCACCAGAATGATCTGCCGCGGCCGCCCCTCCCCCCTCTCCCCGCCGATTGCCCGAGCTCAAGTGGGGAGAGCCGTGAATCCTGGCTATCTGGGAATCCAGGAGCTGGCCGTTGGATGTTCGTTGGCGCGCGTGCTCTGGGCGAGGTGCGAGAGTTGATTAGCGGGGATGCGGGGAGAGGGAGGGGGCATGCCGACGTCGCTGCCTGTCTCGGAGAGCTCGCCCCCGCAGCGGCTGGATTCATATCGCAATCCTCGTCAGAACGCGTGCTAGGAGTGATCTGGGAAGCAGTGGCATCGGCTTCGTCGGGTCGACGGGGCGCTGTGCCATCGCCGCGTGGGCTCCAGATCAGGGGGCGCCTTGCCTTGCATTAGCGCGGCTCGCGGCACCGCTGACCCACTGCCATGGGAGCGCGGCCCGTGGCGAGGCGGCCCGCGGCCCGCCCTGTCCTGCCGACCATCGGAAAGCGGTCGCCCGCCAGGGCGGCGGGCGCCAGGGGGCCCGCCGCGGCGCGGACGGCCGCGAAGCGACCAGCCGCGGCGAGGGGGCGCCAATGCCAGGCCCGACACCAGGACTCGCTATTTTGAACTCCCCTCATGATGAACAAAAAAACGTTGACGCCAACGCTCAGCCCTGGCCCGGGTAAATTTCAAGGCTGGGGTTTCGGAATCGGGCTTCGTTTGGGGGTTAAGGACGACAGTATGCCGTGTTCCGAAATATTCAGCCGACTTCTGATGCCCTTTCAGCTTGTGATTTTAGGAGTCGGGGGCTCGTTTCCTTACAGCCCAGGAGTTGGCGAAGTATATAGTGGAGGAGATTCGTGACCACATCGACCAGACTGAGAAGGGCGGCGCCGAGAACGCCGGCGCCGTGCTCGAGTGCCCTATCTGCGGGAGAATTCTTTCGAGGCCGCAGAGGGCGCGGGAGCATGCGAAGAGCCATCTGGAGGGCAAGTTCGCGTGCATCCACAAGACGCTCCTGACCGATGTGCAGATCTCGCACCCAGTGATCGCGGCGGTGCAGCGCTCCCTGTACGACCACGACATCCTCGCGGGTTGCCCGCGCAGCGGCTACGCGTCCCGCGCGAGGTCGCTCATCCAGGGGTGGATCGGCTTCACCGCGACACCCGGTGGGAGAGATTCGCTCTACACCGCGACGGGCCACAAGCGCGACTGCGACCTGAGACTGGTCCTGACTGACACCGGCCCGCAATATTGGTTACATTCCGACGAGAGGCTCCGCTTCGCTCGGAAGTTCGGCGGCCACTACTACACTATGGCGTTCGGTAACATGTACGCGCGCTTCTTGCTCGACGCAGGAGGGGTGCACGGCCGCGCTTTCCGCTCTCTCAAAACGGCATGGGCCCGCGGTGGCTGCGAGGTGGGATCGCTCGCCAACCGGCACACTGGCACCATGATAGCGCTGATGTTGGACATTGCCGAGTCGAAAGCCTTCGAAGACTTTGTGGGCGCACAGGTTCTGAAATGCGCTGACGTCGGCGGCCTCAGGTCCATCTCTATCGACGCGACGTACAAGGTCGCACTCAAGGTTTCCGGACAGACCCGCGCGCAGAAGCACAACGTGTTCAGCGTGATCGGATACCATGGCGAAGTGTTGGGGCTCGCTCCCGGGTACGCAGAGCGCCCAGAGGCATTCGCCGGCGCAGTGGAGCGCTCGGTGCCCCCCGAGCTCCGCTCGCGCGTCGAGCACGTGGCGAGCGACGTCGTCGGGCGCAAGGTTTGCGAGGAGATGCAGAAGATTCTCCCGAATTTGCAGTGCGTATCCCTTGACCCGTTGCACCTGGCGTTCTCCGTGGACGCCCACACCTCTAAGCGCCGCATGCGACCGACCGCGGTCGGCCTCGTCATGCGGGCTGTCTTGGGGAAGTTCTCCGTGGCCGACTACGCGCGGAGGCGCGAGCCGTTTCACTGGGGCACTGGCGCGGCCAGGGCATCCGCTCAGGAGCAAGCGTTCATCGAGCGCATACGGGGGGGCGACATGGGGCACCGCCGAGCGAAGAGCATCCTCAGCGACATGGACCCTAACGCGCCGATGCAGTCCAGGGAGCAGTTTGCCATGTTGATGGCGGCCATCGCGCGCGTTTACCCGGAGCGGATGGACGTGCAGTACGATAAGGGCACACTCCGGGCGCAGTTCATTGCGGCGTGTGCCCCCGATCGAGCGGAATTCTACATGAACAACATCCGCTACAGGGCGCGGCTCACGCCGGAGGAGAACAGCTCTCTCGGCGTTGGAACGACTCGCAACGAGCAGATACACTCGTGCATCAACGCAAATTTCCGCCAGTTGACTCGCGTGGATGCCAGGACCATGAAGGCCGAGCTCGCGCTGTGGGCGGGGTGCGAGACCACGCTGGCGTCGAGGGCTTTGGGCGGCAGGACGACCTCGAGGGTGCGGCGCGCCGATATGAAGGCGACCGTGGTCAACTCAGTCTCGCTGTTCGACGCTGAGAACTGGCCGGTGCACGTGGGCCTAGATGAGACGGAGTACCAGGCTTCCGCCCCTCCTGTGGAGGGCGATTTGCGCCCGCGCAGGCGCGGGCCGTCCCGCGTGCAAGAAACTATCTTGCAGGCCATTAGGGCGAAGGTGAACAAGTCGACCAGAAGCTGTTTGACCTCTCAACCAACAAGCGGTCGATCTAAACGCTAACCGAAGAGTTGCCTCTCGCAGCCTGCGGGCCGCAGTGTTTCAATGCGCCAGTGTAAGCAGGTCTGGTGCAAGTGTACAGCGGGTGCGAGCGCGGCCCTGCGCTGGCCGGGATGACATGCGCGACTGCCGCGCAACGCCGCGCTGGAAGCCCGCGGCGTCTGGCTCGACGCACGATGCGCGGGTGCCATGCGCGGCCAAGGGTGCACTTAATTCAGTTAGGATTTACACGGCGATCGGGCGTCGCCCGACGGAGGGGGGGGCAGCCGAGATGGCCACTGCCCTGCACTGGAGGGGCATGTGCAGAGGGTGAGTGGCTGAGCAGGCCAATACGCGGGATTGAGAGCTTGAGCATATGTTCATACTGTTTCGCCTCGCGATCGCCATGGGTAAAACAGAGCTGCCTCTCTTCAAACGCAATCCACTTTCTAGCTGTAGGTCGGACCCCACGGGGCCGATCGGACAGTTTTCACAACTCTTGGACAATGGACATCACACTTGTTTCGACCCCCGCTTGTGGCTAAGAAAGCCCCGATAGGTTCCAGGAATTGATCCCGAGATGACCCCGATAACGTCTTCAATCCACAAAGAAGGTGCTCAAGAGACCCCCTGAGGGCCCAAAGAGGTTCCCATGATGTCTAAAACGGCTCCAAGAGATTACGCGCGCGCTGTTGTTGTTTCTGTCGGTATGCGCGTCGTACATTCGTAGTTGTATCATGTGTACTGGTATTTGTCATGATGCCTATACTATGTTTCTACATGTCTCTGTATATCTGCATAACACATACACATATATGCCATCTGTTTTCTATGACCATGTATGTATGTATTTCTATGAATATATACATATATATATATGAATATATATCTATATTAATATATATATATTAATATATATATGTATATATATATTAATATATATATATAGTATATATAAAATATATGGTATATTGTTTATGTGTGTATTACGACGGATCAACCTTACGAAGTTTAAGAACAAATCATTATGTCCTGCCCCGAAACGGTCCTGGGGGGGGGGGCGGACGCGGCCATATGCCAACCAAATAAGTGAACCAAGCCCTGCGCTCTCGGAGGGTCTTCGGTTCACTTATTTTCGGTGCCCAGAAGTCCCAGGGATCTGCCCCAAACAGCCCAAGACAGCCGCGGGGAGCCCCAAGAGAGGGCCTCGTGGCGCCCCGAGACGGCCAGGATGTCCACGGAGACCGCAGGAGGCCACAGGGGTTTCCAGAACATCCCAGAAGGCCCCAGGATATCTCAGTAGGTTACAGGAGGTACCAGGATATCACAAGAAGCCCCAGAAGGCCCCAGGAGGCTCCATAATGCATCAGGAGGTCCCAAGCGGGTCCAGACGGTCCTATGAGGCACCAGGAAGTTTCAGGAAACCTCAGGAGGTACCAGGGGCTCCACAAGGCATCAGGATGCCCCATGGGATCCAGAAGGCCTCAGGATGCCCCATGTGTTCCAGAAGGCTTCAGGGGGCCCCATGGGCTCCAAAAGGCCTCAGGGGGCCCCATGGGCTCCAGGAGGCCTCCAGGAGGCCTCAGGAGGCCCATCCGGGGGGATACCCGTATCCCCTCCTGGTCGGCCCGACGGGAGGGAGGGAGGGAGGAGGAGGAGGAGGAGAAGGAGGGGAGGAGGAGGAGGAGGAGGAGGAGGAGGAAAAGGAGGTGGAGGGCAGTGTTTTGGCTGGAGGAGAGGAGGAGGAAGAGGGACCGATGCAGCTACCCTTTCCGCGTTTACGCCTTTTTCTTGCCTCCTGGGCCAAGCAGTGGCGAAGCGTCCCGGCTCGCCTATAAGCCCACCAAAGAATGTTATCAGGACACTTCTGGCTGAGTCTGGTTTGTTTTAACACATCGGGTTAATGTTCTAAGAGCATTGTTTTTGTTATTGGAACATTTTGGGGTTCGAAGAACATGTCGTGGTAGGACTACAGGAAGATACCGCTACCCTTTCCGCGTTTCCTCCTTTTCGGGCCTCCTGGGAGGCCCGCGTCGCCCTGGCTGGATTCGCCTCGAAGTTCTGGTCACAACGCACCTCGACGGAAGTGGCGTGGCCTCGGGGGGGTCAGGTGGGGAGACCGAATAACATGTCGCAGTACAACATATAGCAAATATGTAATATCTGGATACATCACAATATAGCAACAACTCGATGTACAGGAAGATGTTGAATTAGGGCTTCCGCTCCGCTCCGCGACCTGCCTCCGGCAACATGTCACTTCTGGACGTGGATTCCTCTCGCTTCGCGGGGTGCACGTCCCGAGCACGCAAAGACTGGGCGTTGGGTGGTTCGCCCTGCTCGTCTGCATCCGCCCCAGGGCGCTGCCAGTGCCACGGGGGGCGGATGCGCCCCACCCCGGTCTCAGCGCCAGGGCGAGCGTGCGAATGGCCACGAGGGCAATGGGCATTCACAGCGTGTCAGCACAAGGTAACGTCAAGTTCTGCTCCCGCTGAGCATAGCAACATCGCTCCATTGGTATACAATTCCGCGGGTGCCTTGGTGGTTTCGTGGGGCCGTTTGGGGGCTTCGTGAGGGCCTCTGGAAGCTTCTTGGAGGCCCATGGGGCTTCCAGGGGGCCACTTTGGGGCCACTTGGGGCCTTTGGGGGGCCTCGTGGGTCGTCATGGGGCGCTCTTGCGCTGTCTGGCCCCTTCTGGGGAGCGTCTTGGTGACCTCTCGCGGCCGCCTTGTGGCTCTCTTGGGGTCCTCTTCGGCCGTCTTGGGGGCCTCTTGGACCGTCTTGGGGGCCTCTCTCAGACATCTTGGGGCTCTCTAGAGCCGTCTGGGGACTCTCGGGCTATCTTGTAGGCTGCTTGGGTCGTCATGGGCCCCCATGAGCCGAAACATGCAAGAACGCGAAAATTTTGCCACACCCATCGGGAAGTCAATGTTGTTGGCCTGCGGGGCAACTTTGGGGGGCCCTCGCGGAGCGTTTGGGGGGCCTCTCGGGGCAATTTTGGGCCGGCTTGAGACCGTCTGGAGGCCATATTGCGCCGCTTTCAGGCCCTCTTCGACTCCAAGAGGCCCAGGAGGTCCAAATCATTGATTTTCTAGAAATGTTTGTTTGCTTCGGAGGGAAGGGATTCACCATCTTTGGTCGACGGATGTGGCGCGAGTCGAGGGGGGGGGGTAAGGGGGGGAGACATGATAATGCAAAAGAGTACAACGTGTAGCAATTACACAATCACTGATACATTGGATACGCTGCATTAGCCGAAGAACGCTGCTGCTCAGCATGTCACCTCCGGACGTGGACTTTACAGGCTTACGCCGCATCCGCCGACCCCTTTTTGTAGTCCCTGTCTTGAAGGTTTTTCTTTGAGTTTTTTCTTCCGTCCTGTCTTGGACGGTTTTCTTTGGAGGTTTTCTTCCGTCCTGTCTTGGAGGTTTTTCTTGGAGTCCCCTTTCTGCAGACGATGTCTTGGAGGTTTTTCTTCTGTCCTCGATGGTCCTCTGCGGGGATCCTGGGGGCTCCTTGAGGGTGCATTGGGGTGTCTGGGGAGGGTCTTGGGAGTCTCTCCAGACCTTCGTAGACGCTTCGGCGGGGCGCGGCAGAGGAGGCTGCACGCGTTCAGCTCTCCGGTACGCGGGGCTTGGCGGACTTTGGCTTTTCGGTCTTTGGAATGCGTGTGGGTCAGAGTCCTCAGGGATGCTTCTTGCTGTCTCTTCGGAGCTCTCTCGAGGGCATGCAGGGGGGCAGTTTGGGGTCCTTGTGGAAGCCTCTTGAGGGCCTCTTGGGAGCCTCTTGGGAGCCTCGTGGGGCTCTCTGGAGGCCTCTTGGGTGCCTCTCGGCCTCCTGTGGGCCCCCTGGGGCCTCCAGGGGGCCTCTCGAGGACGAGAGCTTGAAATGTCCGTTCGGAGCCATCTTGAGGGCCTGTTGGGCCGTCTTGGGGGCCGTCTTGGAGCCCTCTTGTGCCGTTTTGTGGCCCTCGAGGCTTTCTGGGCCGTCTTGGCACGAAATTTGGTAGCATGTTGGCCCGTCTTGGAGCTTCGGGAAACCGAAAAGGCGAGAACGCTAAAGTCCTGTAAACACGGTCTGCCTCTTGGGCCTCTCTTCGGGTCCTCTTGGGAGACTTCTTGGAGAACGCCTGGGGCGTCTTGGGGGCGTCTTGAGCCGTCTGGAGGCACTCTAGGGCGTTTTGGAACGATCTTTCGGCGATTCGGGGCCCCCTTGGATCGTCTTTGGGCCCTCTTGGGGCCCTCTTGGCCCGTTTTGGGGCCGTCTATCCCCCCATAGCGCGTTCGTGCTGTGGTCGTCCCGTGCCAGGGCAGGGGTGGTTAAATCCCCAGTTTGGGGTCCGTGGGGGGGATTACGGGGGTGGGGGAGCGATCTCACATGCCCAGAGACTCACAAGGGGTCGGCGGACTATGCATATGTTGCTTTTGTTTTTATGTGATCCAGTCCATCCTTGAAGGCGGATGGCAGAGATCGCTCAAGGTTGAACCGTTACCACGGTGTCAGAGACCAACGTCCGCGTCGACACGGCAGGAACCAGCCAGTGGTCACCCGCAGGGGCGACAACATGATCTCGCCTCGCGCTTCGCGGCCTGGGCCTGGAGATAGCCCTTCTCTGGGGTGGCCGCGTGAGGGCGCGAGGGTAACCGTGCTTCGCTATTGAGTGGTGCAGTGTACTGACATTGAGTGGCATTGCGTGCGAAGGAGTTCTTGGCGTTCCCTTTCTAACATCGGTTATCGCGGAACTTCGTAGTCGCGCGGGCCAGACCGTCGCTTCGCCCTGCTGCGATATTGAAGAGGACAACGCTGACGGGGCGAACAACAAGATAGTGCTTCGCGCAGCGCGCAGCACGAAGCTGGGTGACCCAGGAGCCGAGCTGGGGCGACGACGGACAGCAGGGCACATGAGTTTTGAACGGGGTTCGCTGTCCGTCTCGCAGTGGACGTCGCCTTCACGGTGAGATGCGCCCGCGCCCCCATCGCGTCGCCCCCATGACGAGGCTTTGTCCGTCTCGGGCAGCCACGTTGCCCACTCCTCCTCCTCCTCCTCCTCCTCCTCCTCCTCCTCCTCCTCGTCTTCCTATTCGTTTTTTTGTATCTCTCTCTCTCTCTCGTTCTCTCCTCCTTCCGGTCCTCTTGTTTGGAGTTCTTCTCTTCCACACGTCAGGTGAGAAAGACAGCGGATTTCAAGTGCAACACCTTCCTCGCTCGTGCCTGGCACATGTGTTGTTCGGTCAAATTGCAAGCTGACGCCCACCCGCAGGAACGCGCACAGGCTGAAGGCGTTGCGCGCGGGTCGGGGAGGGTGCCGCAAGGCCGTCGTCGCCGCCGCTGTCGCCGTCGTGGTCGTGACCGTCGTGGGCCGTCGTGGTTGTGATCGTGGTCGTCGTCTTCACGGTGGCGATCGTCACCCGAAGAAGAAGAAGAAGCAATCGGATAAAGATATACTTTCAGACGTCCGCGCGGAGTTCTCGGATCGGCGTTGGGCCCCCATGGCGGCGTCTCTGGCGCGGAGCAGGGAGGGGAGTCCAGCGCCCATCCAAGGAATCTGCGTAGGCCTCCCCTTGCTTTCGGGGGTTCTTGGAGGCTTTCTCGCCTCGGGCTGCTTTTTCCAGCAGCTGCCATTTGTCGAGAGCTTTCCGGGGGTGCCCGGATCGTCCCGAACGGCCGCCAGAGCCCGAGCATGGGACCCGAAAGCGGCATACCACCGGGCGTCGAGGGGGGGGGCAGATACGATGGATACCATGGCCGGGGCCGTGAAATATACCTGATGTCTTGGCCCCCGTGCCTTGGCCCAGGCCATGCAGCGCTGACCCCCCTCTTCTTTCAGGCGATCGCAAGCATGGATCAAGGGGGGCGTGAGTTAGCGACGGGTCCCGTTTCCATGGGACATCGCGCATTTCCGCCGCCGAGCGAGGCGGCACCGACCGCATTTCGCGAATCCATGTTTGCGCCCCCCCCGAGTGCAGCGCTGACGCCCCTCTTCTTGGTCCCCCTTCTCGCGTGCACCCGGCGCTCGCTCGCCGCCTCGCCTGCCCACTCCCGCCAGAGGGGGTTGCAGTAGCCACAGGTGTTCCTGGCTCAGCGTGCCCCCAGCCCTGCGCGCCGTTTTGGAGTCTCGGGGCCCTCGGGTCCTCACGAGGGGTGCTCGGGAGGCCATGTGGTCCTCGCCCGGAATGGCGAGCGGACAATGCACACCCGTACCCATAGGGGGGGTCGGCGGGAGGAGGACTTGCTGTGGGTATGGGTGCGGGTTGTCAGACCGCGGGGGAGGCTCCCGTTCGAGCCGGGACCCCCCATCCGACAACACGCACCCATAGCCCTCTCCGTCCTCCCGATGAGTATGGGTGCGTGTTGTTCGCTCGTCACGGAAAGCCGAGGCCACATTGGGCCAGGGCCCACCTCTGGCAACACCCGACCGCCCGTCTGTCGATCTTCTGATGGGCAATCTCGTGCATGAGTCAGCCCGGTCTTATGAGACGGCGTCGTCGTCGTCTTCGTTTTTGCTATCGTCTTCGCCTTCGTTCTCATCGCAATCACCATCATCGCTGTCAGCACGAATATTCTGAAGGGTGCTGTCTACGCATATCTGCGATGATCTGGCTGGCCCCCTTTCCTTTCACATCCGTTCATTCCGCAACATACGCTTCATTCAGTGCATTCCCAATTGGCAGTAAGGAGGTAAGGGTCAAATTGGCAATGGTATGTTGAGGATGATGTTGCTGATGATGGTAATGATGATGAATGTGGTGGTGGTGGTAATGGTGATGATGCTGATTGTGATCGTGGAGATGGTGGTTTTGACCACGACGACGACGATAGTGGCGCTGGTGTTGGTAATGGTGATGGTGGTGTTGATGATGGTTACGACGACGATGTTGATGATGCTGCTGCTGATGATGGTGATCATCATGATCTCGATGACGATGATGATGATGACGATGATGATGATGGTGATGATGGTTATGACGATGATGATGGTGGTGATGATGATGACGATTATGGTACTGATGATGGTGTTAGTAATTATGATGAGAATATTGATACGGACGAGGCGGAGGATGACGATGATGCTGATGATGATGATGATGCTGACGATGCTGATGCTGATGATGCTGATGATGATGCTGGTGATGATCTTGATCTTGACGGCGATGCTTATGATGATGCTGATGATGAGTATGATGACGATGATGCTGATGATGCTGCTGCTGATGATGATGGTGATGAGGATGCTGATGGTGAACATGATGCTGCTGCTGAGGATGATGGTGCTACCGCGTATGACGATGATGACGATGACGATGACGCTGCTGATGATGATGCTGCTGATGATGACGATGATGCTTAGGATGATGATGGTGGTGATGATGATATTGCTGAGGATGGGGATGAGGATGAGTATGAGGCGGAGGAGGATGAGGAGGATGATGATGATGAGGATCAGGATCGTGGTGGTGGTGATGATGGTCATGCGGATGATGATGATGATGATGATGATGATGATGATGACGATGACGATGATGATGATGATGATGATGATGATGATGATGATGATGATGATGATGATGATGACGATGACGATGACGATGCTGATGCTGATGCTGATGCTGATGCTGATGATGATGATGATGATGATGATGATGATGATGATGATGATGATGATGATGATGATGATGACGCTATTGCTGTTGCTGATGCTGATGCTGCTGCTGCTGATGATGATGAGGAGGAGGAGGAGGAGGAGGAAGAGGAGGTGGAGGAGGAGGAGGAGGAGGAGGAGGAGGAGGAGGAGGATACTGGACGCCGTCGCCGTCGCCATCGCCGCTACCGGCAGCCGTTTTGGCCCGAGGTTTCAGCGCTGCACTGCGTGGGCCCGTTCACACTCTCGCGATCACTCCGCGTGAGGGGGCGCGCGATGGAGCCCGGTGGAGGCAGGCTGCACTGGGACCAGATCCCCAAGGCGCAGGGCCTCTACGACCCCAGGCGCGGCCCCAGAAGGAAGAGGTCGAGGGCGAGGAGGGGGGAGGAGGAGCAGGCTGGGGGAGGAGGAGGAGGACGAGCAGCAGACCGGGGAGAGGGAGCGCGAGGAGGCGAAGAGGAGGATGGGGAGGGGGCCCTGGTGCTCCTCCTCATTCTCCTCCCCCTTTTCTCCTCCTCCTCCTCCTTTTTCCTCCTCCTGCTCCTCCTGCTCCTCCTGCTCCTCCTCCTCCTTCTCCTCCTCCTCTCCCTCCTCCTCTTCCTCCTCCTCCTCCTCCTCCTCCTTCTCCTCCTCCTCCTCCTCCTCCAGGTATGAGAGCGACGCGTGCGGCGTTGGTGCTGTGATGAGCATGAGGCAGGAGAGTTCCCGCAAGATCTTGACGGACGCTAACGACATGGCGGTCCGCATGACGCACCGCGGCGCCAAGCAGGCCAACGAGAACGACGGCGACGGCGTGGGCATCATGTTGTCCATCCCCGACGACTTCTTCCGCAGCGTGTGCCCGTTCCCGCTTCCGCCCGTGCACGAGTATGGCGTCGGTAACGTCTTCCTGCCACAGCACGAGCAGAGCCGCGAGGCTTGCGTGGCGCTCGTCAGCCGCATGGCAGCGAAGTACGGCCTGCAGGTGCTCGGGTGGCGCATGCCGCTCCCCGTGAACAGCTCCGTCCTCGGGCCCTACGCCCAGTCCACCGAGCCGTACGTCGGGCAGGTGTTCGTAGCGAAGGCCGACGGCATCCAGGCGCTCATCGGCGACACGAAGCGTGGTCGGAACCAGCGCAGGGGCAAGAGCCCCACCTTATCAGGAATCAGCTCGGCGGAAGAGGCTGTCAGCAGGCCTGGCAAGGGCCTTCCGAGATCGACGTCCGTCTGTGCCGAGGACCTCTCGCTTGAGGCCATGCTTTTCTTGGTCCGCAGGGCCATCTCGCTGCGCGCCTCGGAGTTATTCATCTGCTCCTTTAATTCGTACACCATCACGTACAAGGGGCAGTTCAAACCCGACCAGCTCTTCGAGTATTATCTCGACCTGAAGTCGCCCCAGACAACAGCATACCTGGCGGTCGTGCACTCACGCTTCTCCACGAATCCAGTTGCGCTGCCGCGCGTGTCCGCGCCACAACGCCTGGTGAAGTGAAGCGGTAAGGCTGCAGCCTCTGCACTCCTCTGGCATTGCAAGGCTATGGGCATCTTTGGGGCCTCTCGGGAGCTCCCCAGAAGCCTCAATTGGGCCCTCTTTAGGAGTCCTATGGCGGTCTCGGGGCCGTCGTGGAGCGTTTGGGATCCATGCGGGGTGTCCTGGGAGCCGTCTTGGGGCGGCCTCGGGCCTTCAGCTGGGCGTCCCCGGGGGCCCTCTCAGAGCCATCTTGGGTGCCCTGGGGGCGTCTGCAGGTCTATCGCGGGTCCTCCTGCACCCTCTCGGAAGCATCATGAAGCCAAGAAGTGAGGAATGCCACAAGTGCACACGTGCAAGCAAGCATGATTTTTGCCAGAGTGGAGCCCAAGTAGTGAGTGTGTGCACTGTGGACGGGCAAGCAATGTGGTGGAAGCAATGTGATGAACGCTGGTTGGTGGAAGCAAGGTGGTGCAACACAATATTTCCTATACGTATATGTATATATATATATATGTACCCATACGACCACCCTTCGGGTGATAAGGAGGCTGTGGGGGGAGAGGGGGAACCAACATCTGATTCAATCGATCTCACAATCGATCTCACTTAACGGGACACCAAGGGACACTTGTCGATCTCACTATAGATCTCACCATCGATCTCACTCAACGGGACACCACGGGACAATACGTGCCACCACGGGACACCGCGGGACACTTCTCGATCTCACTATCGGTCTCACTATCGATCTCACTAACGATCTCACTCAACCGGACACCATGAGAAACCACGGGACACCTCGGGACACCACATCGATCTCACTAACGATCTCACTATCGATCTCACTATCGATCTCACTCAACGGGACACCACGGGACACCTCGGGACACCTCGGGACACCTGTCGATCCCACTAGCGATCTCACTTTTTGGGACACCACGGGACACCTCGGGACACCACATCGATCTCACTATCGATCTCAGTATCGATCTCACTATCGATCTCATTCAACGGGACACCACGGGACACCACGGGACACCGCGGGACACCGCGAGCCACCGCTGGACGGGCGGGAGGGAGAGAATCGTTTGTCTTGACTTCTCCCTAGCAACGGCGGACACCACGGGACACCAGCAGGACACCGCGGGCCACCGGCCGCCAGAGGAGAAAGATTTGGTCCGGCCGCGGCCCAGCCACAGGAGGATTTCGGGACACCAGCGAGACACCGGCGGGACACCGCGGGCCACCGGCCGCCAGAGGAGAAACATTTGGTCTGGCCGCGGCCCAGCCACAGCAGGATTTCTTCTCGCCCGCCCACGCAGCTTCGCCTCGCACGCACGCACGGCACGCACGACACGAACCCGAAACCGAAATCGATTTCCCGGTAGGGTGGGTCTCCGTTTCACGTCGGACTCACGATATTGGCGAAAGGCTCGGCAATTGCACATGGGAAGTCGACAGTGATTGGCCTGTTTTCCACCACCACCACCACCACCACCACCACTACCATAACGTGTAGGGGGGAGGGGGTCCTCCTCCCCCTCTTCTTATTCCTCCTCCTCACCCTCCACTTCCTTCCCCCCTCCAACTTATGGTGGTGGTGGTGGTGGTGGAAGACAGGCCCATCAGACAGTTTTCGATCCAGGATTTTCAGAGTCGGCCGCGTGTTCGAATTCTCAGACACACTGCGCGCCCTAGGCGCGGTGGCGGATTCTTTCCCATCCTGGAACCGAGCGCACCCATTCCGCCGCATCGCGCACAACGGCGAGATCAACACCTTGGAGGGCAACAGGAACCAGATACGCGCCCGTGAGGCGTTGATGACTGATGCGAAGGCTTTCGGGTCGCTTAATCTAGAGAAGATTTTCCCTGTCGATGAAGACATTGGCAGCGACTCAGCCCTCCTGGACAACGTGGTCGAGCTTTTGCTGGCCGCTGGCGGCCGCGACCTGGCGGAGGTCATCATGATGGTGGTGCCCGAGGCCTGGCAGAATGCGGATAAGATGGATCCCGACAAGCGTGCCTTCTACAAGTACAACTCCTGCCTCATGGAGCCCTGGGATGGGCCCGCCCTCGTCGCGTTCACGGACGGCAAGCAGTTCGGGGCGACGCTGGACCGGAACGGGCTGCGCCCCGGCCGCTTCTACATCACCACGGACGAGCGCCTCGTTCTCGCGTCCGAGGTGGCTTGGCATCGCTCGGACGTGTGCATTTTTCCTTCGGCGAGGACCATCGAGGAGCATCCTTGATGGTTTGGGGAAAAAACCACGCACGAAACCGAAGAAAACACAGGGAATGGACGTCCGAGCGATGGCCAGGTGGGGGTGGTGGACATCCCCGACGAGGAGGTGCAGTTCAAGGGCCGCCTGCGGCCGGGCAAGATGCTGCTCGTGGACTTTGCGGAGGGCCGCCTGATCGAGGACACAGAGCTGAAGAGAAAGTACGCCCTGAAGCAGCCGTACGGGGAATGGCTGAAGGAGCATTGCATGGACTTGAAGGACATGCTGTCCAAGGATCGCAGGGCAGATCACTTATTTACACAAGCGCAGACTTTCGGAGGTCATCGGCGATTTCTTGGATTAGCGCTGGGCCCTGCCAGGGACGGCAGGGATCCTGCGCTGACCCAAGAATTTCGCGCGGACGTCCGAAATAGTATGTTCATGCATTCTGTGCTCCACCAAAAGGAACAATTAGAAGATAAGGCTCTCATCGAAGAGCTCCTTGACGACACCATATCCGACGCCAAGGATCCTGTGGTTATGCAGCGCGTCCTGCCGCTGCTGAAATACTTCGGGTACACGTACGAGAAGCTGGACATGCTCATCTCGCCAATGGTGAAGGGCTCCCACGAACCGCTCGGCTCTATGGGTTCGGACGCGCCGCTGGCGTGCCTGTCCAAGCTGCCCAAGATGCCCTTCGACTACTTCGTGCAGCTGTTCGCCCAGGCCACGAACCCGCCCATCGACCCCATCCGCGAGGCGAACGTCATGTCCCTGGCCTGCCCCATCGGGCCGGAGCTGAGCCTGCTGGACCCGCGGCCGGAGTCCTGCCGGCGCGTGTTCCTGGACACGCCCGTGCTGTGCCCGCGCCGCTTCAACGCGCTGCTGGACCTCCACGAGAAGCCCGTGGGCTTCTCGAGTGTCACGCTCGACATGACGTACGCACTCACGGATGCCGCCTCGAGGGCGCGCATGGCGGACCGGGCCATGTGGAAGAAGTCGTTGCTCTCGGAGAGGCTGGACCAGATGTGCAAGGAGGCCGAGGCCGCCATCCTTGGCGACAAGGTCGCCTTCGTGATCCTCAGCCACCGCTGCGCCAACGAGGACCGCGTCCCGATCTGCTCCCTGCTCGCCGTTGGCGCCCTGCATCAGCACCTCATCGCGGCCAAGTCCCGCGCCCGTGTGTCCATCATCGTGGAGGCTGCCGATGCCTTCGAGGTGCACCACTTCTGCACGCTGTTGGGGTTCGGAGCCGATGCCGTCTTCCCGTACCTCTGCTACCTGAGCTTGCTGCGCGTGCGCGGCTGTGACTTGCCCCTGAGCGGGAGGATCGACAACTACCGGGCCGCCGCCGAGTTCTCCATCCTGAAGATCATGTCCAAGATGGGCATCTCGTGCCTGCAGAGCTACAAGGGTGCTCAGCTGTTTCAGGCGATCGGTGTCGGGAAGGAAATCATGTCAAAGTGCTTTCACGGCTGCAAGGGGGTGCTTGACGGGGTGGGCTTCGACGCGGTCATGCAAGATGCCCTGGAGTTCCACAAGCTCGCCTACCCAGTCCGTGGCAACCTGCCGCCGCTGGTGGACGACGAGGTGGAGGAGCTTCCAGACGAGGGCGAGTACCATTTCAGGTCTATTCACGCGGGTGAGATGCACACGAACACGCCAGACGTCATCTACAAGCTCCAGGAGGCCGCCCGGACCAATTCCGTGGACGGGTACAAGCTCTTCGCCCGCTGGCAGAACAAGGTGACCGAGCAGACGGAGATCCGCGGCTGCCTCGAGTTCCAGACCGACGAGTGCGAGCCGGTCCCCCTGGACGAGGTCGAGCCCGCGGCCAACATCGTTAAGCGCTTCTGCACGGGGGCCGCCTCGCTCGGGTCCATCTCGGACGAGGCCCACCGGGCCATGGCCATCGCGATGAACCGGGCGGGCGGCAAGAGCAACACCGGTGAGGGAGGCGAGGACCCAGAGCGCTTCAAGCCCGTGAAGGATCGGGACTGGGCGGGTGTGGATACCATGGCCAGGGCCGCGGCATCTCCCAGATGTCATGGCCCCCTCTCAGAAACGGCGAATTGGACCAACTCAGGGGCTGCTGTGATGTCTTGTGCTGGGCGTGAGGTGCGGTGGAGGTGTTTGTTTTCAATGGAGCATTGCTCGCACGATGCTCCCTCGCCTCCTCCCCCCCTCCTTTGGTCTCCAAGCCTCCAGTGTTGACTTGCCTCGCCTGGCTTCCTATGTTTGGAACGAATGGTATCAACTTCTTCGGGCCGTGTGGAGAGTCCCCTTGGAGCCCTCTTGGGCGGTTGTGAGGGCCTCTTGGGCCGTGGCCGTCTTGGAGCCATCATGGGCCGTCTTGGAGGCATCTCGGGGCCTAGGGTATGTTTCGAAGAGTCGGTTCTAAACATGTTGTGGGCCACAGCATGTTCAGAGCCATCGGCTCTAACTTCTCGGGCCCTCCGTAGGGTCCTCTTGCAGACCTCCTTGGGCAGTCGGAGGGCCTCTTGGGCCGTGCTGAGGCCAGCTTCGGCCGTCTTGAGGCCGTATGGGGCCGCCTTGGAGCCTTCATGGGCCGTCTTGGAGGCATCTTGGGGCCCAGGGTATTGAGCAGTCGGTTCTAAACATACTGTGGGCCAAGTTCAGAAGCATCGGTTCTAACTTCTCTGGGCCCTGCGTCGGGTCGTCTTGGAGCCTTCCTTGGGCGGTTGTGAGGGCCTCTTGCGCCGCCCTTGAGGCCCTCTTGGCACATCTTGGGACCGCATTGGGCCGTCTTGAAGCCATCTTGGGCCGTCCTGGAGGCGTCTTGTGGCCCAGGGTATGTTTAGACCATTCGGTTCTAAACACATGTTGGTCACAGCATGTAGCATGTTTAGAAGCATAGGTCCTATCTCCTTCGGGCCCTCCGGAGGTCCTTTTGGAGACCTCTTGGGCGGTTGTCATGGCCTCTTGGGCCGTCTTGAGACCATTTTGGGCAGTCTTGAGGCCGCATTGGGCCGTCTTGAAGTAATAGTATGCCGTCTTGGAGGCATATAATGGCCCAGGGTATCGTTAGAACAGTCGGTTCTAAACATATTTCGGCCACAGCATGTTTAGCATCATCGGTCCGATCTTCTTCGGGCCCTCCGGAGGGTCCTTTTCGAGCCCTCTTGGGCGGTCTTGAGGGCTTTTGGGCCGTCTTGATGCCAGCTTGGGTCATCTTGAGGTCGTGTTGAGCCGTCCTGGAGCAAGTTTGTGCCGCCGTGGAGGCATCGTGGGGCCTAGGACATGTTCAGAACAGTCGGTTCTAAATGGATGTTGGGCCACAGCATGATCAGAACCATCGGTTCTAACTTGTTCGGGCCATCAGTAGGCCGTCTTGAGGCCATCTTAGGCCGTCTTGAGGCCGCACTGGGCCGTGCTGGAGCCATCTTGGGCAGTGGGCATCTTGGGGCCCAGGGTATGGTTTCAAGGCAGCCCAAGAGGGGCCCTGGACGGCCCAGGGTGGCCCTCAGAGAACCCCAAGATGGCCAAAGAGGGCCTCTGGAGGGATCCAAGACAGCCTTTGAGAGGCCCCCGCCAGTCACAGACGGCCCCAAAATGGCCCCACGACGGCTGCTCAGAGGCCCTCCAGACGGCCAAGAGGGCCTTCAGACGGCACACGAGAGCCCCAAGGGGGCCCCAAGACGGCTCGAAAGGGCCCTCCAACACTGCCTCACATGAGCCTAAGACAGCCCCAAGGCAGCCCAGCTGAGCCCCATCAGAGCTCCTCAAGAAGTGCATACGAGAAGAGTCACGTGTGACAGCATATCTCTTCCTCATCATGTCCCTCCTAATCATGGTTGTTGTCTTCGTCGTCGTCGTCGTTGTCGCCATCATCGTTCGGACAGCTGCCGCCCAGATGGCTGGACTGGCGCGGTGGCAAGACTTGCCGCATGCAGCCTGATAACATTGTTTAGGACCGTATTAGTTCAGAGCCGGTCATTCTGAACATGCGCGGGTTGGTGGCCGCACCCCCCCCAGGGAGTTGCGCGGGCGTGTGACACCACTCCGCTGGGCACTCCAGGAGCCCACGAGACTGGCGACAGCTGCGTGGGTGGCAGCACCCCCGAGGGTACCGCGAGACTCAGTCCTGATCCGCGTATGGAACCCTTCCGCTGGGCCTCCCAGGAGCCCACGGAAGTGGCGACCGTTGCGCGGGTGGCAGCACCCCCTAGGGTACCGCGAGATTCAGTCTGGATCCGCGTATGGAGCCATTCCGCTGAGTTTGGATGTGTGTACGACGCCACTCCGCTGGACCTCCCAGGAGCCCACGAGCGTGGCGACGGTTGCGCAGGTGGCTGCACTTCTAAGGAGTCCCGAGGTCTAGCCTCGATGCGCGTATGACACCACTCAGCTGGACCGCCCAGGAGTCCACGGAAGGGGCGACAGTTGCGCAAGTTGGGGGGGGAGGGTGGGGAGGAGCAGGGGGATGGTCGTTGTCGTTGTCGTCGTCGTCGTCGTCGTCGAACGATGGGAATGGCAAATTCGCCGTGCTCAACGCAGGGGGATTGGGGCAGAAGGGAAAGTGGGGAAACAGACGTGTCAAGTTCGAGTTTCAATTTCAACGGCCGGTCCAATTAATCGACTACGTCTCTTCTCCTTCTTCGACCAATAATCCTCTGGTGCCCACTCGTCCTCGCACACGCCTCTGTCCGTGATGCGCACCCCTCCCTTTACTCGGTCCCCTCTTCGGCGCACCCGAAAGGAGGGCAAGCTGAAGATGGGCTCGGCGGAGTGGGACCTGTTCGAGACGGACTCCGTGCGCTCGAAGATCAAGCAGGTGGCCTCTGGCCGCTTCGGCGTTACGGCGGAGTACCTGGCCAACGCGGACGAGATACAGATCAAGCTCGCGCAGGGCGCCAAGCCGGGCGAGGGCGGCGAGCTGCCCGGCCACAAGGTCATCGGCAAGATCGCGGAGACCCGCAAGGCGACCCCAGGCGTTGGCCTGATCTCCCCGCCGCCGCACCACGACATGTACTCCATCGAGGACTCGAGTGACGGGCCTGGTAGAGACAGGCTTGATGGAGCTGCGAGCCCCGAGCTCGGAACGTCCGTGGGGCACGACCTGCGGCTGTCGAACGACGGCACGCCTGTCTAGCCGTAAACTCTCGGAGGTCCGCGCGGACCTCTCGGATCGGTGCTGGAGCCCCCTGGCGCGCTCCAGCGCCTCTGGCGCAGCCCCTGTGCGCCAGGGAGGGGGGTCCAGCGCCGATCCAAGAACTCTGCGCGGACCTCCGAAGATTTCATGTCGATACAGCTGTTGCATGTCCTGCTGATTGAGCCACCGACCCCGACTTTGCAGCATTGGTGAGCATGACTTGCTACCTGGCTCCCGTGCTCTCATGGGGCCTGTGTGGCCAGAGCATTCCGTCGGGTGATTCGGAAGGAAGGAAGGATTGTGGGAACTAGAGAACGGATAATCGAGAATTCGAACAGCAGATGTTGGCATGAGCATAAAGGTTGGAAGGTCCGCGCGGATGTCTTAAGTCGGCGGTGGACACGCCCTGGCTCCTGGCCTCAGGGGGCTGGAGTAGAGTGGGTCGAAGGATCGTGCCTCATAGACGATGCATCGGCGTCTCGTTGCGACCCAGAATATAATTTTATCCATCCTGATGTCGCAGATGCATCGCCGATGTATCGGCGATTCGGTGCGATCCTCCGACCTCTTGGACTCCAGCCCAACTTGGGAGGCTTCCATTGGCGGCGCCTCCGGCATCGACCCAATAAATCCTTTGGGGCCGCCGGAAGTTATGTTTATGTTGCTTCTTGTTCCTCTGAGGACGTCGCGCAATTGATCATGGATTTGAAGAACGCGAACACTTCCGCGCGCATCTCCGTCAAGCTGGTGGCGCGTGTTGGGATCGGCGTCATCGCGTCCGGTGTGGTGAAAGGCAAGGCGGACCATCTCACTATCTCAGGGATGTCTGGAGGAACTGGCGCGGCCAAGTGGAGCTCTATCAAGCATTGTGGGCTTCCATGGGAAATCGGCCTCGCGGAGACCCACCAGACACTGGTGCTCAACGGCCTCCGCGATCGTGTGACGGTGCAGACGGACGGTCAGATCCGCACTGGGCGGGACGTGGTCATGGCCGCTCTTCTTGGAGCAGAGGAGGTGTCCGGGGCGCCGACAGGGGGACCAGCTCAGGAGGGGGAAGCATCGGCCCCCCAACTCGCCCATGCCTCGCCGGTCGGGGCCTGGGTGCCGCAAGCTGCCCATGAAGGCGGGGTCCCTCCGTCGGAGGCCTGTCGGCGATGTGTCGTCCGTCGATTCCGGGCAGGTGTTTCCCCCCCGAGCCAGCCATTGGCTCCCCTTCAGGTGGCGATGACCACAGCCCCCTTGATCGCCCTGGGCTGCGTTATGATGCGCAAGTGCCACCTCAATACTTGCCCAGTCGGTGTCGCCACGCAGGACCCCGAACTGCGCAAGAAGTTCACCGGTCAGCCCGAGCACGTGATAAATTTCATGTTCATGGTGGCCGAGGACACCCGTGAAATCATGGCGTCTTTGGGTTGCCGCACATTCAACGAGCTCATTGGCCGCACCGACCTGCTCCGGCCGAAGTCTCACCTCAAGGACAATTGGAAGACGGCCTCCCTCGACTTCAGCGACCTCCTCAGGCCCGCGTGGACGTTGCAGTCCTTCTCGGCGGGAGGCAAGAACGCGATGTTCTGCTGCACTCCTCAGGACCACGAGCTCGCCCATGTGCTCGACCGGCAGCTGGTGACGAAAGCAGCACCCGCACTGGAGACCCAGGAGGGCGTTGTTGCCAGGGGCATCAGGATCCGCAACGTCGACCGCTCCGTAGGAGCCATCCTCAGCTTCGACGTCGTCCGCCGCTTCGGAGCGAAGGGCCTGCCCGACAACACGATTCACTTCATCTTCAAAGGGCCAGCCGGCCAGTCCTTCGGCAACTTCCTGGCGCCCGGGATCACCTTCGAGCTCGAGGGGGATGCGAACGACTACATCGGCAAGGGCCTGAGCGGCGGCACGCTGATCGTCTACAAGCCTGCCACGGCGCCATTCCAGGGCCACGAGTCGGTCATCGCGGGCAACGCAGCTCTGTACGGCGCCACCTCCGGAAAGGTGTTCTTCGCGGGCGTTGCCGCTGAACGGTTCGCCGTTCGCAACTCGGGCTGCACCGCGGTGGTGGAGGGCGTCGGCGACCACGGATGCGAGTACATGACGAGGGGCGTGGTTGTGGTCCTCGGCAGCACCGGCGCCAATTTCGGCGCGGGCATGAGCGGAGGCATCGCGTTCCTCCTGGACGCCAATAAGGACGACTGCAACCTTCAGGGCATCGACCTGGAGCCCGTGGAGGGCGAGGACGACGCGACCCTGAAGGAGCTGGTCGCCGAGCACGGCAGGCTGACGGGCAGCGCGACGGCCGCCTCCCTGCTCGCCGACTGGGCCAAGAGCTCCGCCAGGTTCACGAAGGTCTTCCCGAAGGAGATCGGTATGTCTTAACCTGTCCCAGTCCCCACCAGGCCGTCGCATCTCAGCCGCACGATCCTGCCCCCCCAGTTGGGGATAGGCCCCTCGAAGCGCGAAGGGAACAGCCTATTATCCACATCTAGGGGACACGTCTGCCAATGGGGCCCAGGCCACTCCAGTGGGGATAGGGATCGGTTAAACGATGCTCAGGAGCTCAAGGCTGCGCTCAAAAGGCAGGCGGCGGAGCCCAAGAAGGCCGCGGAGCCGGCGCCGGCCGCGTCGCAGGAGCTGGGGGCCGGGGGCGTCACCGATCTTGAGGAGCTGCGGCCCAGCACCACGGAGAAGCCGCAGAAGCGGCGCGGGCTCTCGGCGAGGAGGAGGGAGGGAGGAGGAGGGAGGAGGAGGAGGAGGAGGAGGAGGAGGAGGAGGAGGAGGTCCGTTGCCATTTTGGCTCACGTCTTTTTTGGCCTGACCGGGCAGCCCACTCCGATCTGTATACCTCTGTGCTAGCAGAGGCGGGCATACTATACCTCTGTTTTATGCTCACCGTACATGTCGCAGCAGACAGGCAAGAACAGCCTTGCCTGACAAATGAGTGGTCAGCACGATGCCGCCCGCCTCAGCGCCATCGACGTGAAAACTCTATGTCGACGCAGCGCCCCATTATTCATGTTGATGCTGATGAAGTTCGCAACCATTTGGGTACCACCAACACCGAGGTGTGCGAGGCCATGGCGTCCATGCAGGAGGCATTTACCAAACTCAACAGGACCGTCAATGACAAATACGAGTCGATCGATAAAACCTTCCAGAACCGCTTCGCCAGGTTGGAGCGCCGCATGAACAACACCGACTCGTCCATCGCTCGCTTGCAGGCTGGTGCCCCGTGATCGAGTCTTCACCTCTATCTCTAGGTGGCCGGCAGATTCCAATCGGGAAGACGAGTCGTGGCAATTCCAGGGGTAACCTACAGGAACACCTTGCTTTACCAAGTGCAAAGGCGCAGCAGGATGGGCAGCCCGTCGTGCATGCCAAGCTCGCGGCACGTTCCGCAACCATGACGGCTCGTTCCATCGTTTCAATGTGCATGCCAGCGGCAACAACATGCCCTTGAGCGGTTCATGTCCGTGGACAAGAGCCCGGCGCAGATCGACCAGGATATTGCGGCCAAGACGTGCCGCAATATACTGGCCGGGACATGCCCCCAGATGTGCTTTTTCGTGGGCCGCCACTGGAGTCGTATCGTCGCAGCGGAAATCACTCATCAAGTTCACACCCAAGCACGACACTACGCCGCCGGCCATGGCGTGGTAGAGCGCCAACATTCGCCCGCTCAACATCGACAGGAGCCAGGTCGAACAGAAACTGCGGGACGCCTTGAAGAGCGCTGCGGGCACTGCTAATTTGAGCCTTTTTAGCAGCATGTCCCGCGTCCTCGGAGCGGCGCAGCGCGAGGCCAGGCGTCTGACGCTAATGAGCGCTTGGAATGCTCGAGCGCTCTTTCACCGCGATCCTCCGACTCGCCCCCTCTCCGACTTCCTCTTCTTTTCCTGCAGGTTTCTCCCTGGCGGGCGTCCTTCGCGGACTCGAGCGGGCGAGGTGGCGCGTCTGCGATCTACCCCGATCTCAGCCTTGAGAATGGAGCCCATGCGCTAGCAACGTGCGAGCCCGAGATCGCGATCTCAGGGGGGGTCTTCCACTGCCTGCTGGACGCGGGTCCTATTTCAGAGGCCCCGGGGCCCGGTCACTTCTTCATCTCCCACGTCCGCGTTCAGAATCGCAGTCTTGCGCGTCAGATAAGATAGATGACGGAGAAGGTTGCCGACCATATAAAACGGGAGCTCGCCCTCGCTCGGCAGGCCCCAGATCGTTATGTCTTTGTGCCTGTTGGCGGTTTCATCTCTGCTCGGAGCCTCCGCGGCAGCGCGCACCGCCCACCCGGCCTGAACCAGTTGCCGCTCTTCGTGAATGGAGGCGACAACGCGCGCCCGCCTGGCAAGGGACCTTCGCAGCTCTAGCGGGAATGGACGGTGTCGAACCTGCGCGCAACAGCGGCGTGGGTGAGCACGCAACAACTACAGACCGAATATGAGCTAGTCTACATGGGCATTTTCTGACGCGCATTCAAGTCCAAGTTCGCGTCGTCGACATGCCAGAGACGCCGGAGCAAACATGTCTATCTGATCACTTTGCATTCGCCGCGCATCGTCCGCGCCGCGCCCCCCGGCCGAGGACGATAGACCCATCGCTAAGCCGCTTCTTCTTTTTCCCAACCATCCTGTGGTGTTGGGTCCTCGTTTTGAAGAGACGTCGCCCCGCGTTCCTTCCTCCTCCTTCCTCCCCCTCCCCTTCCTCTCCCCTCCTCCCCCTCCCACACCCATCCTGGCACACCCTTCACACGTTTCGTGGCCCCATAGGGAGCTCCACCGAAGGCCCCAGTGGCTGCGCCCGCAAGCGGTTCCACCCCCCATTCTGGCACACCCCTCACACGTTTCGTGGCCCCATAGGGAGCTCCACCGAAGGCCCCAGTGGCTGCGCCCGCATGCGGTTCCACCCCCCATTCTGGCACACCCCTCACACGTTTCGTGGCCCCATAGGGAGCTCCACCGAAGGCCCCAGTGGCTGCGCCCGCATGCGGTTCCACCCCCCATTCTGGCACACCCCTCACACGTTTCGTGGCCCCATAGGGAGCTCCACCGAAGGCCCCAGTGGCTGCGCCCGCATGCGGTTCCACCCCCCATTCTGGCACACCCCTCACACGTTTCGTGGCCCCATAGGGAGCTCCACCGAAGGCCCCAGTGGCTGCGCCCGCATGCGGTTCCACCCCCCATTCTGGCACACCCCTCACACGTTTCGTGGCCCCATAGGGAGCTCCACCGAAGGCCCCAGTGGCTGCGCCCGCATGCGGTTCCACCCCCCATTCTGGCACACCCCTCACACGTTTCGTGGCCCCATAGGGAGCTCCACCGAAGGCCCCAGTGGCTGCGCCCGCATGCGGTTCCACCCCCCATTCTGGCACACCCCTCACACGTTTCGTGGCCCCATAGGGAGCTCCACCGAAGGCCCCAGTGGCTGCGCCCGCATGCGGTTCCACCCCCCATTCTGGCACACCCCTCACACGTTTCGTGGCCCCATAGGGAGCTCCACCGAAGGCCCCAGTGGCTGCGCCCGCATGCGGTTCCACCCCCCATTCTGGCACACCCCTCACACGTTTCGTGGCCCCATAGGGAGCTCCACCGAAGGCCCCAGTGGCTGCGCCCGCATGCGGTTCCACCCCCCATTCTGGCACACCCCTCACACGTTTCGTGGCCCCATAGGGAGCTCCACCGAAGGCCCCAGTGGCTGCGCCCGCATGCGGTTCCACCCCCCATTCTGGCACACCCCTCACACGTTTCGTGGCCCCATAGGGAGCTCCACCGAAGGCCCCAGTGGCTGCGCCCGCATGCGGTTCCACCCCCCATTCTGGCACACCCCTCACACGTTTCGTGGCCCCATAGGGAGCTCCACCGAAGGCCCCAGTGGCTGCGCCCGCATGCGGTTCCACCCCCCATTCTGGCACACCCCTCACACGTTTCGTGGCCCCATAGGGAGCTCCACCGAAGGCCCCAGTGGCTGCGCCCGCATGCGGTTCCACCCCCCATTCTGGCACACCCCTCACACGTTTCGTGGCCCCATAGGGAGCTCCACCGAAGGCCCCAGTGGCTGCGCCCGCATGCGGTTCCACCCCCCATTCTGGCACACCCCTCACACGTTTCGTGGCCCCATAGGGAGCTCCACCGAACGCTCCAGTGGCTGCGCTCGCATGCGGTTCCACCCCCCATTTCGGCACACCCCTCACACGCTTCGTGGGTGGCTCCATGGGGAGCTCCACCGAACGCCCCAGTGGCTGCGCTCGCATGTGGTTCCCCCCCCCCATTTCGGCACACCCCTCACACGGTTCGTGGCCCCATAGAGAGCTCCACCGAAGGCCCCAGTGGCTGCGCCCGCATGCGGTTCCACACCCTTTTTCGGCACTCCCTTCACACGTCTCGTGGCCCCTTAGGGAGCTCCGCCGAAGGCCCCAGTGGCTGCGCTCGCATGCGGTTCCACCCCCCATTCCGGCACACCCCTCACACGTTTCGTGGCTCCATAGGGAGCTCCACCGAAGGCCCCAGTGGCTGCGCTGGCATGCGGTTCCACACCCCATTCTGGCACACCCCTCGCACGTTTCGTGGCCCCACAGGGGGCTCCACCAAAGGTCCCAGTGGCACTGCCCGCTTGCGTCCGCCACCACCCAGCACAGCCCTTGTTCCTTGTGCTTCACCCACCCAGAACAGCGCTTCGTAGCCCTATAGGGAGCTCCACCAAAGGTCCCAGCGGCACCGCCCGCATGCGTCCGCCACCACCCTGCACAGCCCTTGCTCCCTGCTTGCGTTTCACCAACCCAGTACAGCGTTTCGTGGCCCCATAGGGAGCTCCACCGAAGGTCCCAGTGGCACCGCTCGCATGCGTCCGCCACCGCGCAGCACAGCCCTTGCTGACCGCGTCTCGCCCACCCAGCACAGCGCTTCGTGGCCCCATAGGGAGCTCCACCGAAGGTCCCAGTGGCACCGCCCGCATGCGTCCGCCACCACCCAGCGCAATTGCGGCATTCACAACTGCATGTGGTCGGGTCCTTCGCCAGGCGAATTTCTTCTTCCAGCTCTCGAAGTTCGAGGCGTCCGCCCAGCAGCGCAGGGGCCTACGCGGCGTCTCGGAACGTGGCCCGCCCCAGAGGTTGGCAGTCCATGAGCAGGTTTGAACCGGGAAGCCCGGCGAGATAGGCGCGCTCTTTTTCAGGGGAACCCCTCGGACACTGCACGTGGCCAAAATGCGGATGCTTCGGTCGGTTAGCCGTGCTGCGCGGAGAAATGACCCAGTCCTGGCTCGTCGACTCCGCCAGCGCCCCCCCGGCGCGAGATGCCCTGGGCGCGGACTCCCGCGACGCCCGAGCTTCCTTGCAGGATCCCCGGGAGTTCTCGGACTGCCGGGCGCTCTTCAGCATCAGGGCCCCGAGCAGCAGCAGCATTTGGCGCAGGCCCGGCGCGCTGAAGCGAAGTCGGAGTCCACGCGCGCAGAGCCCCGACAGCAGCTGCGCCGTCTTGTCCGTCGCCGCCAGCCGCGGCTACCCTTCGACTGGCGCCTCCAGCTTTTCGGGGCTAGAACTGGGCGCCGAATTCTTACCGCGCAAACCCCGGTGCAAATTGCGAGCGCCTGTCATTGGGGGGTGGGTTTTTTCGGCCGAGTCCGTCGATGAGATTGTAGGTCGGAGTTATTTGGGTAGGTGGGGCTCGCAGCGTGATCTTCGCGACCTCCCTCTACTTCGCTCTCGCGATGTGTCGGGGCGCGTTGATCGATTGGCTGGCTCCGCTCCAGGGCCCGGCGCTCTTCCCCACAATGCTTATGGGCCGCGCGCGCGCAAGGTGCCCCTTGGGGCCCCCCCGTGGATCCTCGCCGGGGGCCCCGCGCGCAGGTCGTTCAACGGCGCCCCGATGGCACTCGCGCCCAGGCGCGGAGGATAACGCGCGCCCGGGCCAAATCCGCGCAGGGAGCGAGCGGACTGCGACTTCTTGGGCTTGAAGAACACAGGCAACGGACTCGCCGCAGTCTCGCTCGCGTCGCCGAAGGACATCATGCCCGACATCCGTCAGCATTCAAGGAGGTTGTTTCAGGTCTCGGAACTTCGCGAACAACGCCGTCGAGATAAATGGGTTTGCGCGAATATTTTGGATGTCGCCAGCGGCGTCTCTTGACCTTCCAGCCCTGTAAGCTTCGATGTCGGTCGGGCGCTTCCTGGCCTGAGTCGCCCATGGCTCCATCGAGTGCCGGGCGCCGTGCTCGTTCCCGAACTTTTCGGGCGTCTGGTGCAGATGATATGTTCCTCGGCGGTGTACCGCGGTGCTGTCGTTGCGACCCAAGTCCCCCCCTTTCGCCGGACGTGGCGGCGCCGTGCCCGGGTGCCCTGCCGCAGGGGCGCTGCGCGCGCTAGCCACATATTGCTTCCCGCGCGATACGGGCTTCTCTCTGACGCGTGCGCGGGCTGTACTTGCGCATGCTTGCGCGTGTGACGCCGGCGCCGTTCGTCGTGGTTCCGGGCATCTTCGCATGCTTCATCGAGCGTTCAGTGCGCGGCTAAGATGGCAGCATCACTGTTGCTGGCCGACGCCTACTCGGACATCTTGGCCCGTAGGTACTCGCTCTGGCCAGCAGCCAGCAGTCAACTTGCCTTCTGGGGCTTGCGCTGAAGTTGTCGAAGTTTTACAAGACCCCGGCCTCTGCTCAGGCCCTGCCGCCGATCTCCGCCCCCGGAGGGCCCCCGTCGCCATGCGGTGGGGTCGCGGCTCGAGACGTTCGAGGCAAGGGGCCCCTATTTCGGTCGCTGCTCAGAGTTGCGAAAGCCGCGTGTCTTCCGTGCTCTCGCACGTGACCCATTTCTTGCCACTGCCATTCAGGTTTGCCCGTCAACAGCCTGCGATGTTTGCGACGCGGCTCAGGGCTCCGAACTGCGCGATTCCCGGCGAGGGATGGTTCGAGCCCCCAGGGGCGGGCCAAAAGTCACTGGCGCCCAGGCTACCGCCGGAGCCCTCATCCGTGCCAGCCGATGACATGTCTCGTCGCGGCGTGAAGTCCGCCCTGCAATGCGCGGCAGCAGACGCTCTGCCGATAGCTCATCGGAGTCGTGCTCTCGCCTTTTCCTTTTCTCTCTGGCGCCCCGCTGCCTTCTGTGAGTTTCTTGCTGCTGATGCCCCAGCCCCTCGTTCTCTCGGTTCGCTCCTGCTGACGTCCGACCGTCGGTCTCGCGTTCGCATCTCCGCTGCTGCGCGTAGCGCGACGACGTCTCTCGAAACGTCTCTCGTCAAAGTGCCCGAGCCAGCCACATTCAGAGCCCGGCGCTTACTCAATCTCTAAGACCACATACAATGCGCCCAGTACGTCTCGCTGGCGTTCGTCTTTCAGCATGCCCTGGGGATGCGCATTTCACTTCCTGGGGCCCGTGAACTCCCGCGGGTTGAAGTTCGCGCGGTGCCTCCCCGGTGCTCGGTCTCGTTTTCCATGGCCGTCTTGAAGGCGCTTGTGAGTGGATGGGCCGCCGATTGGGGATTTCAGGAACGCGCCCCGCGCATGTTCGGCTGCCCCGATGGGCTCGTCGAGATGGTCTATTGTTGGTCGTGCCCCCACTTGTCGCGCCATGTTGCGAACGTACTGTATCTCGATGTCCATGTATTGCTGTCCACCTCCTCTTGGCCGTCTTGGTTTCGCTGCCCCCTGTCGCCCTTGCCCGCGCGACCCCGTCGGCGCCGCCGCCCTTGTCTCGCGTCTCCACGCCGAGCGCTGCCGCCCGTTTCCCGGCGAGGAGATCGGGGCCATAATTCCCGCGGCTCGGCGGGCGTTCGATCGATTGCGAGGGCCGGGCGCGCTGCGGCCGCGCGCGAGGAGGAGGGGGGGGCGCGGGGGGGGGGGGAAGGGGGAAGGAGAGTCAATGACAGTAGTAATGTCGCGGCGCAGAGGCACGCGGAGTTCGCGACTGCCGCCATCTCTCGCGGGGCCAGGGGCCCGCGCGGCCTCGAATGTAAAGAGCTGTAGCGTGAGCTCACAGCTGAAAGCGAGAACGCGCAGCTCTTGCGATTTTGATTTCAGCGGCCAGCCGAAGCCGGGGGGAACCGGCGCGGCGGCGGGACAGGCCCAGGCAGGCACCACCAGGCCCAAAACAGGCCCCAGGGGCCGCCGCGCCGACGGGCAGGGCGCCCAGGCAGCAACGCGCGCGCAACCTTTTACATTCCGGGATGAAGAAGACGAGTAATAAGGAGGGGGAGAAAGCGGCGGCGGCAGGCGGCCTCCAGCCTGGTTGCGCCGGGCGGGGAAGTGCGCGACCCGCTGCAGGTCGCGGCAGGGCGGCAGGCCCGCGACCGCAGTTACAACAATGTGCGCGGGGTGAAATTTTGCGACGGCAAGGGGGCCAGCGCGCAGGGCAGCGGGCCCCATGCGCGGGAGGCTGATCTTTGATGGAGTTCTGAGCTATTCAACCAACATGCATCTCGAACATAAGTCGCCGCCGCCGGCGCGCGACAGCCGCGGCGAATCGCGACGAAAACCTCGACCGCCCTGCCGGCGCACGGGTGCCTGAGAGCCACCGCAGTGCAGCCCGAAGGCCCAGACTGGCTTGAATGGCGGGTGGCGACGCGAACCTGCTCATGGCAGTATTTTAAGCGACGCTGGAATACTCGTCGCCGAGACAGTTCTGATTCATCTCTTCCAAGGCCTCGAGGCGGGCGGCCCCGGCGACGTGCTCGGCCCCCAGCTGCGCGAGGGCGAGGCCCAGCAGGCGCCTCAAAGCGCGGCTGAAGTCTGGCGCTGTGCGTCTGACGTCATCGTCGCCAGGTCGATGTCCGCGAGGTGGATGCGCGGCTTCTGTTTCGTTCTGGTCGCCGCGCTTGGTCAGCCTGAAGAGCCGAACCTGAGTCCGCAACATGTCCGCGTGAACCTCGGCGCAGAGATGGCGCTACCATCTGTTGATATCCTGGGAGGCGATTGTCCGATTCTGCGTTCGCGAACCCATTGAAGATGTGCTGGCGGGGAAGATCCAGCTGGTGGCCGCGACGCTCCTGTTTCGCATGGGCCGAGTTCTGGCGGCCCTACTCGAGCAGCCCCTCGACCTCGGGCAGGACGCTCCGCGAGAGCCGCGCGTCGACCCCCGCGGCCCGCTGGTCTCGCACTATTCGGCTGCGCGCAAACGCTTGCCTGGTTGGGGCCGAATCCAGCTTCCTTCGGAGCCCCGAGAGACTCGCGGCGGTCTTTGCGCGCGCGACAGGGCTTAGCAGCCCCAGTGCCGCCGCTTGTCGACCTGGCGGGCGCGGGGCTGAGGGCCGGCGGCGGGGGCGTCGGCGGCGCGCACGAGCGCCCGCAAGGGGCCGACCGCCTCGGGCATCGCGGCAGGCAGGGCACGGCGGTGCACGTTCGTTTCGGATGCGGATGCGGATGCGGATGCGGGGGGAATGCGACCCACAAGGGCCGCCCCCGGTAGCCTTGGCGCGGCCTCCAGTGCCCTGGGGGGGGGGGGGGGGGCGGAAAGCCAGATCGGGAGGCGCCCCCCCCCTGCCCCCCGCCGCCCCCGCCGCCCCGCCCAGCGGAGGGGGGGGGGAAAGGGGGGGGGAGATCACCTCACTATCAAAATGTCCTAACCCCCCGCCCCTCGCACTCTGCGCCCACAATTTCCTGATTGGCTCAAGTTGGCCATTGTGGCTCAAGTTGCGCAGTCCGCGCATTTCCCCAGTTGCGCCCGCCTTCATCAACGCGATGGCGCAGAAACATATCATTGGCACCCCCGTCGGTGGCGAGCGCAAGTACTCCAGGTTTCAATCGCCCCTGAATCACATGGATGGGGATGTCGAGGAGCCAGCGGTGAGGGAGAAGGAGGAGGAGATGGGGCTGCAAGAGATGATGGGGGCGATGATGGACGACACGAAAGAGATGAAAATCATGATGGCGGCGAACGGGGCAGCGATCCAGGAGGCGAAGGACGAGGCCGCGGCAGCAAAACAGAGCTCTTCAGGCGACGATGGCAGTCAGCGCTGTCGAGGAGGAGGTGAATGATATCAAAGGTGGCGACTACAGGAAGGAGAGCACCGTGGCAGAGGAGGATATCCAGAAGATCGACGTGGAGACCGCGTCGTCGCGCGGGGCCCCGCGCAGTACTTGCGCGGACCTGCCTATGACGACCCGGGCGGTGGCGGCGATTGGGGGCATGGCGGAGGCGAACGGCTTCAAGGAGGCGACGGGCTGGGTCGAGCAGAGCTCGGCAAAGGCCGGCCTTCAGCGCCCCGGCGACGCGCTCATCAAAGGGGGCGCGTTTGAGGGTATCTTCTTCGTTCGCTTCCCGGACGGGGCGAGCATGAACCGGGCGGTGGAGTGCGTCAGCGCCCAGAGAATGAAGTGCAAGGGGGGGCCTGTATGGAGTGGGCAAGACCGACCTCTCCAAGAGCGCGCGCCACGTAGCTTCCTCTTCGGCGCGAAGCGGATGCTGGTCGAGTGGGGTTACAACAAGAAGGCGATCAACGTCAGCGATGCCATCGGCGCGCCGGCCGTGGAGGGCGAACCCATCTTGACTGCGGGCGTGGAGAATGACGCGCTCAAGATGAAGCGGTTGGCCAAGAGTTGGGGGGGGCGGGGGGGCCTGGCGGAGGCAGCGCAGTTCCAAGACTTGCGAAAGTAAGCCGACTCGAAGCTAACGGCCGCGAAGATTTTGAATTCCAAGGGCATATAGCAAACCTGGCTCCGGCCAGCGACGTGGCCCGGGGCGTGTCGGCGCAGTTGCGGTTTCACCCCGCCACCTTCGTGAGGGCGATGTTGCGGGACCCGATCGCGGAGGACAGCCTGGCGGAAGCAGACGGCAGTTCATTGCCGGCGCGTGGAACGTCGGGGGCCTCACCGACGAAAAATTCATTTGCATTCAGGCGCACGTGAAACATTATAAGATCGACGTGATCTGCATGCAGGAGACTTGGCAAATGGTTCCAGATAGTTTAATTGACGACGACTTGTACATTATCTTGTCAGGCGGGGCCTCTACACGAGCCGGCGTGGGGCTTGCGGTAGCGCCATGGGCGAGATCTTGCGTGAAAGGATTTCTCCAGCACGGTCCCCGGACGGCGTCCTTGAAGCTGGCCGCGAATGGCGGGAAGGTCGGAATCCTCGCAGCATACGCTCCTCACAACGAGCGCCCAGTGGAGGAGAATATCGATTTCTATGAGGAGTTGGGGGACCTCTTCGGCAAATGCTCTGTCAACGGCCCGCTGGCGATCTCAGGTGACTTCAGTGCCAGACTGGGCAAGGCCAAACTGGGCGAAGGAGATATTCTCGGCGGGAAGCGGTCAAAAAAGTTGAATTACCGAACTGAGACTTGCTGCTGCAATTTTGCGTTGCTCGCTCGCTGGTGGTGGCCGGCGCGCTCGTGGACGCAGCGCCGGAGGAGAAGGCAACGCGCGTGGAGCCGGGGGTGGGCCACGGGGCTCCAGTATCCGAGTCCACTCACAATATGTTGGACCTCGCATTAGCTGACGGCGCGAAGATTGAAGCTGCACGTGACGTGCGGAGCCAGAGAGACGCGAGCTTGCAGACCAACCACTGTTTGGTCACTTGTGTCGTCGCACTCTGCCTCGACTCCCCGACGCAGTCCCAGGCGCCACGCAAGGGCGGGAACGCGTTGGGGAAGCCAGCTGTAGCAAACAAGTTCGCGAACACTTTCAAGACAGAGCTGAGGGCGCAGACCGCCCCCGAGTCGGTGGATTCGGATCAACAAGGCACGCTTGACTTGATCACTCCTCGCGCAGAGGCCCGGGCGCGCAACGACGGAGCAGAGCAACGGCGGCTACACAAGCTTGTTCGCCAGCCTGCCAAGAAAGACAAAACAGCATGGCTGAACAACATCATGCAGAGCGGGACCTGGAAGGACCTGGAGGCGATCCGGAAGCCCAGGAGGCCAGAGGCATCGTGCATCATAAACCTAGCAGGGGACCTCACATCTAGCGAAGATAAGGCTGACGCGATGGCTGAGTATTTCGAAAAGATCCAATGGAGAGTGAGGCCTGTGGACATGTCAGACAAGCCACCGCTCGGGCCGCCTTTGCCCGCGGATGAGGGTGAGTACACTCAGGGCCAGGTCAGGGACGTCGTTCGTAAGCTGAGAAAGAGACGGGCTGCTGGGGAGGACGGAATTCCGGCATAATATTGGAAAGTGCTGGCTGAGGATCGCGATTGCATGAACTTGTGCTGGAGGCGGCACGAGGCGCCGAAGGGGTGGCACAAAGCAGTTGTTATCATAATCCACAAGAAAGGAGCCGCATATGTACCCAGCTACTACAGGCCAATCAGTGTCTTCTCGCTGGGATGCAAGATCTTTGCGTCGCTTGTCTTGGAGAGGCTGCTGGGGGCAGGCGCAGACGGCCGGCTATCCAAAGATCAGTTCGGTTTCCGTAGCGGAAAGAGCACGCTGGACGCTATTTGTATTTTGCGGAGACGGATTGCGCAGGCATGGGCACTGAAAGGCGGGAATTTGCACGTGCTGGCTATGACGTGAAGCAGGCTTTCGATTCGGTGAACATTTCTGCGATGCTAGCCGCTCTGGAGAGATTCGGCGCCTACGTTCGTGCTGGGTATTATTCAGAGCATCTACAGAGACCGCACCTTCGTCGTCCGCGACAAAGGCTCCACGTCGAAGGAGATGGGCCAGCGGTCCATCATCTCCCAGGGCTGCCCGCTTTCGCCGTTTCTTTCCGTCATGGCCAGGACGGTTGCGATGCACGACGCAGAGGCAGCCTTGCAGCCAGCACGGCCCGGCCAGTTCAGACAGCTCGCACATGCCGACGACGCTCTGCTCATGGCCAGGACCGTCGCTGACATCCAGGAATGGCTCACAGCAGTATGCGAATCGGCTGCTAATGTGGGGCTGGAGATGCACTGGGGCAAGCTGCAATTACTGAGAGTCCGATGCGACGGGCGCGTTCGCACGCCAGCAGGCGAAGTCATCGAGGCCACCGACGCGCTGTCCTACCTGGGCACCACGATCAGCATCGATGGCCGGGCAAGCGCAGAGATTACGAGGCGAACCGGCATGGCCTTCGCCGCGTTCAGAAATCTGAAGCACGCTTGGGGCCACACTTCGATTTCTCTAGACAGGAAAGTGGAGCTGTTCAACGCCATCGTGGTGCCGAAGATGTGGCGCGGCCTCAGCGCCGTCCGGCTGAACGCAGCAGAGCGTAGACGCTTGAACGGGGCCCAAGCCCGGATGCTGAGGTCCATCGGTGGGGTCGAGCATTCTATGAGTTCCCGCGTATCAAACAACGAGGTGTGCCGCATTACGAAACAGATTCCCGTCGCTGATACATTGCTTAAGCACCAGTTGGATCTGCATTGCAAGGCGGCCCAGGGCGGCGAAGAGCGCCCGCTGCGGCATTCTGTATTTTACCCAAAGACTCTGACGCCAGTGAGCGACATGTACGCACGGGCAACCGGGCCCCCCCGGCTGGAGTGGGCTAAGCAACTGCGCCCACACGCTGCGCGGGGTCGACAAGACTTTCGCGCGCGCCTGAGCGCATGCCGCGCCGACGCGCCCGAGGGCGTAGGGTGCTCCTTCATTCCTTCCGCCACTCGCACAGCCGACGGTGTCCCGTGAATCACGCGACCTCTCGATATTCGAAACACCTGCCCACGCGCGCGCTACCCTTCCCCCGCGTGCACACACGCGACTGCGCGCGCAAAAGGCCCACCAATCACGCGCACACCGCGCCAACCCGCACGCACGAACACTTCTTGGGTTCCCATCGCAAGGAGACAACTCGAGACGTGGGACGGGTCAGGGCGCGCGCCGCACACGCATCTCGCTGAGCGGTTTCCAACGGCGGGGGACAACGCATCATCTCCGACCCTCCCCGTGCCGGCGGTGGAAGGGGGCAGGTCCCCTCGTTGGAACTGTTCCCTCAGGGTTCGAGACCCCCGCCAATGTGAGCAATTCAAGACTGCTCACCAGCGCAGATGGCGGCCCGGAGGCGCGGGGTGGTCACGCACCGCCGGGCCCCGGATCGGGGCAGAGACCCCTGTTCTTATATCCACGTGTATTCCATCGTGCGCTCCCGCACAGCTGCCCACCACAACTGAGGTGGGCTACCACCGTAGGACCGGCAGAAGCCGAGCGCCGAGCCCGCGCGAAACGCCGCCGGCGCGCGGCGGTCAGTCGCGGGCCGGAGCTCACGCCAAGGCGGCGCCGGAGGGATGGCGCCCCCAGGAGGGGTCGCCATGCCGCCCGCCGGTCCGTCCAAGGCACGCGCTACCCCCCCCGCCCCCCCGAAGGAGCACAGCCGACACAACAGGTTCCAACGACCACCCTGGGAGGCGTCGCGACCCCTTCCAGCACGGCCATAGTAGGCACGGGGGGCGCAGGCCTGGGATGAGGGGGCTGCTCGCACCCAGATTCCTGTGCGGGGTTGGCCGCGCTGGCCCGCCAACCATCGCGGGTGTCCCAGGCGAAAAATGCCGCCCCCTGGCGGACCAGCTGCGTTGCCCCTGCCCGGCCGGGGGGCCTGGGTAGCATTATGGGCATGCTCCTGTCCGACTCGGCGGTCTGTGGACGCGCCGGGCGGTGGGCCACGCCGCCCCGGCGCCGCGGCCCCAGGGGCAGGGCGCAGGTGGGTGAAGAGCTCGGCTGGCCCAGAAATGACACGCGTCACTTATGCTTAAGCTTGCGCGCGCATCCGATGCGTGGGGCTGGTCAGGGCGCGCGCCGCGCCACGCACCAACGAATGCGCACTCGCCGACGCACCCCTCTCCCATCCCCCCTCCCCCTTAGTGGCGCCCCGTCCTCATGGCGAAACGCCCCTCGAAGCCCTCGCCCGCCTTCGTCCGATGTCCCATAGAACGGGCAGACGAGCGGCGCGGCGGCGACGGGGTGCGCAGCGCAAGCAGAACCCGCATTGCAAGTCCCAGCGCGATGAGCAACGCGAGCGCGTGACTTGGCATATCTGCTCAACGCGAAGGTCCGCGTGCAGCGCGGGCGTTCTTTAGTCGGCGCGCTCTCCAGCAATTCAGATGTTTTACCGCTGGTAAAGGCGTTGTGCATCGTCGAAGCATTGCGAGTAGAGGGCGCTGGCCCACCTGATCAACATCCATCAGTAAACTTGGTGCGCCGGCGGTGTAATTCAGCATCGCCCCGCCCCATCCGCATCCACCGTCTGCGGAATTGGCGCCAGATCATACAGGGGGGCCATCTTTTCCCGCTGCCAAAGTTCGCGAAACGCGGGGGCGTCGGTGTTCTTCGGAGCCAGACATCCCAATCCTGAAACAGCTTCAGAATCGATCCCTCCCAGTGCCCGTTCCAGTCGCGAATGTCAGCGAGGGCCGCGCGACGGCGCGCGTCGTCGACGGAGCGGACGGCAAGATGATTAGCAGCGGCATTGCGTTTGCCATCTAGGATAGCTGACTCGGCACTCACCGAACAGGGCGGCCAAGAGCCGGGAGCGATCGTCGGGCCAGCGAACCGCGCTCCGGTACCGCCTAAGCATCTGGACTGCTAGTTCGCGCCGAACAAGGATCAGGTCAAGGCGGGCATGCGTGCGCCATCTGCCCCAGGATCTGGGTGGCGAGCCGCGCCGGTCGCGCGCGCCCTCCTCGGGGGCGGGCCAAATTCTCCGAAGCAGGGCCGGATCCAGGTCGTTCTCCTGGGCCAGGGGCGCGATGGAGGGCGCCGGCCCAGACGAGAGTGCTCCGCTGGGCGAGCGACGTGAAGACGCGCATGTCTACTTCCGCGGCGCCCTGCTGCCCTGGGAGCTCCTGCAATCCGCCCGGCCGCGAGGCGCCGCGCTCTCATGCGCGATTAGCTGCGGGGCCAGGGCGCCGCCGGGCATGTGGCAGGGCGCCGAATTTCTGGCGCGCGGCAGGGCCTTGGCACCTCAAACATCAGCAGTGTGCTATCCGTTGGAATGCGGCACCGGCACACGCATCTCCGCGCAATGCTTATAGCCGTGGGGCCCCAGCACATTCCGCAGCGATGGGCTGCCCAATAACCGCCTGAGCAATGGCGTCTGCCGACGAACCAGACTGCGGCAACAGGAAGTATAAGGAGCCATCGACGCACTTCGCGAAAGATGCGTCTACCATTCCAGGGATAGAGCGGGCGCCCAGCGAGAAGTTCAGGCCGAGGTGGTCGATGTCGCCAGGTGTTCGCGGGCGCCCCGAAATCTATTTGGATCTCGTCGGGCGCCGAAGTCTCGCCCACGAGAGCGCCGCCAATCGACATCGGAGGAGGAAGAGCAGGAGGAGGAGGAGGGCCCGCGGCCATTTTGGCTCTTGGTTCAATGTTCAACGGATGACACTAAAGTGACATACTTGAACCCGGTTCGCTGTGAGGCGGTAATCCACGGCAGGCTTTCAAACGAGCTCCTGGCCGCCAGGGGGCCGCCCGCCGCATCTTCGCTTCGGGGGCCCGCCCCCAGCGCGGCGAGCGAGCGACGGGCCGTGGCGACGAGCGCGCGAGCGCAGCCGAGGCTCTCGAGTCGACTCGAGGCCTTCGCGACCTTCCCATCTCAGGAACGGCCGCGGCAGCGCGATGTCACTGGCGTTCGCGCCACCCCCGCGCGCGCTCGGCCCCGCGGACAAGACCGGCCCCCGTCTCAGCCGTTCCCCCGGCGGAGGAGAAGTCTGAGACGCGGCAGAGAACGCGGCGGACATCGAGCATGACGTCGCTTGCGCTGGCGACGCTCAGTCGTTCATCGGCGGCGTGGCGACCGCTGTTCCAATGCGCTCGGCGCGCAGCAAACAGTAGAGAAAACCGACCGGCTGCTAATGAACGCGCACAGCGCGAGCAGAAACATGAGTTGGGCCATCGATCCTCCGAGGCGCCGCGGCGCGAGGAGATTTTAGGATTCATGCAGCAAGGAGCTCCAGCCATGTAGCGGGTGCCCCGGGAGTCCGGCAGAAACCCCGACCCGACGATCCTGGCCCTCGGGGCCCAGAGCTCGGTCACTAAAGTTGCAGGTGCAGCCTCCGTGGTCGAGCTGGTTCTCGAGCTCGACGGCCCCTCCGATTCTCCGACTTCCAGAGCTCTCGATGGCGACCCCGCGGGCAAGCGTCTGGCATCCGTCTGGCAGCCCTTCGCGCGCCGCAAGGCAGCAGTCTCGGGCCCCTGGCAGTTGCCGGGCCAGCGCGCAGCAGTGGCAGACATTTTCGACGGCGGACATCATGGGCGCGACGCGCCAGGCGTTTGTGGCACTGGACAAATCTCCGGTCCAAGTCGCTCGATCGCGTCTTGCTTGGCGCGTGCCCAGAGACGAACGCCCACGTCATCAAGGCCAACTGCGAGGTAACCGCGCAGCGGGGGCCCTCTGGTCAGAGGCGCCACGAAGCCTGGCTACCAGATGCGAGCGGTCGAATGCGCCGACGGTAACCTCGGCCATTTCCAGTTCAGCCGCGAGACCATCGAGTGGGCCGTCTCAAGGCACGCGCGCCCGCCAGAGCATGCAGAGCGGCGGCTTAAACCACCTTTTCCGCGGCATTGGGCAGTTCCTCTTCTTCGGCCTTCCCTCTCTTTGTCCGGTCGTGGAGTACTTGGGCCCTCTTTCGCGTCGAGCTCAAGGTTCGAACTCGGAAGTCGCCATTCTCCCGCGGGGCTACCTACCTCCGCGGTCGAGTAAACGCACGTTGCACTTGCCCGAGTCCAGGACCTCCTCTACTGCGTGAACCCCCCGCTCGGAGCTCTGGTCCCGCAGCACCCGCGATTCAAATCACGCCTCGCGCCGCTGGCCATCCTGCAAGATTTCAAGAAGACGCATGGCGTCGACGGGCAGCCCGAGGTCGACGCCGGCGAGTCGGCCCCAGGCCGCGCATTGAATCGTTGGGCGTCGTTGCCCAATCGCGCGTGGTCATCCCACTCCAACAGTCGCAACCGCCGTGTCCCGAAGGACCAGGGGACCATTATGTCAGGACTTCGATAAGGCCCCGCATCGTCATAGGCGGCGACTTCAACTTCTGATGGGCCCCCCAGGGCGCTAGATAGCATCCCCCCGAGCATCCCAGATAACTAGAGACCCCCGAAAGGTTCCAGCGGCGCCCATGTAAAGCTATCCTCTAAGCTCGTCGAGAACGACTCCCGGGGCCCGACCCGCTTCTGCGATGCCCAAGGGGGGGCCCTACGGGAGCTTGACATGTTATTCCGCTCTGCTCCAGGCTGGTGCAACGCGCGGGCGTGCGCCGGCGCCCGCGTTCGCGGGTATCCTGAAGCCTTTTGTTCAGGGAGCGCTTCGGGCCATGCGGCCATCAGTTTGACGTTCGCGCGCCGGGTGAAATCCGCGACGAATGGCCGCAGGATCCACGTGGATATTTTCGGGCGCCTGGAGCATCGCCTGTTTTTCGAGAGCGCGCTACAGCAAGTGGGCGACAGCGAGACCCCCCCCTCCCATTCGATTGCCACGAAATTAGCCCGACACGCGCGCGCGATGCTATCGGCAGAGACAAGAGATCCGATCCACTTCATCGCATCGCGGCCTGCCGCACCGTCGCTGGAGCTGCATGGGGCCAAGACGCAGAGCTGGTAAAGCGGGTATTTGCGTCGCGGCCGTTCTGCCACAAGCATCTCGGCACCGAAGGTTTTCAGTTGGAGTCGCGCTTCGCCGACCCGATCAATCTCCGCGCCGAGGCAGGCGGAGCCCTCGCGGCGATGTGCTGCTCCGCCCAAGCCGAGACCAGAGGGGGGAAAACTCCGGGATGGTCCAGGCCCCCAGGTCAGATGTAAGTTTTGGCCTGCGCTCTCCGCGGACTAGTTGGACACCGCGAGCAGTCTGGCTCGGCACTGGGGAAAGGAATTTGCAAGTAAATCGATAGACGGGGCGGCTGCCCACCAGTGCTCGCAGCGTTCTCAGCCGAAGATCGATCTCCTGGGGGTGCCGAATCCTTCAGAACAACACATCGCGCGCTTTCTGGACGCGGTGGGCCCTGGCGGTCCTGTCCCAGACGGGCTAAGTACCTTGCGGGGCTTGGAAGCGCCGCCCCAAGGGCACCGAGGTGCTCGCCAGCCCCCCGGGCTGGATCCTTGCCCGCAGCCCCGCGCTTCGCGGTTCCCACCAGATGCTGGGCGCCTACCCCGCGAAGGGCGACGAGCCCGAGGATTCAGAATTAGCGATCCGAGATGCGGGCGGAAGCTACCCCCCTGGAATTCGAAGGCGCGGATTGAAAGATCATGGCCGCGGCGTGCGCTCGGGCTCTTCGCTAGATCCCTCTCCACCTTCGCGCGCGCGGCCCCGCCGGGCCTCGCCCAGTCCAGAGATTTCGGGGGCGGCGTTATCTTATCCGACAGAGGTGCGGATCGCCTGCCTGCGAGGGCGATTCGCCTGGGGCCCCTGTCCTCCTCTCCTTCGGCCCTGGCCAGATCTTCCCAGCCATCTCCCGCGACTGGATCCTCATGCAACCTCCCTCCTCTTCTCCCGGCTCCTGGGGTCGATGCGTGTTTTCGCGCGCTGTCACGGGCAGCGCGGCGCCCGCCGGCTATTTTTCATCGCCCAGGGCCAGCCGCGGTGAACAGGGCCGCCCGTGGGTTTGGGCGTCGGCCGCTGTTCCCGATCAACCCGCCGCGCGCGCGCTGGCATCCGGGTGCCATGGTGCGACGCGCGAGTTAACTGGCGGGTTGTTTGGCCGCAGCAACGCGCGCTGATTTCTGTTGGGGGCGCCTGGGGGCACGGGTGCGAGCGCGGTTGGCGGCCGCGCCGGGGCGGCGGCGCCTGCCCCGCGCGAAAGAAATCCCCCTAACCTGGCGGCCGCTGCGCCTGAGCTTGCCCGCAGGAGCGACGTTGCAATCTCGCGCTCCGGGGGGGGGCTGCAGCGGCCGCGTTGGGGAGGGCTCTGGAGGCAAAACATTCGCCCGAGAGCGATTTCGGCCAAACGCCACCACGCCTGGGCACGGGCACGTTCCCGGGGGCACCGTCGACGCGGCGCCGACGCGATGCTTCCCAGCGCGTGCCCGGGCCCAGCTGGGGTGATTCCAGGCGGATTTTCGGGTCGCTTCTGGCTTCTGGTGACCGCGCCCAGCCTTCGGAGCCGTTTTGCTTGTGCCTCGAGCAATGGCGATTTCCGGATTGTCCCGCGCCGACGTTAGCGCCAGATTTTATCGCATTCGCCCCCGAGCGCTCGACCCCCGTACGCGTGAACTTGTGCCATTGTCGGCGCGCCTCCGACGAGCTCGTCTAGTTCGACAGCGATCAACGCAGGGTCGGCCATTCCGCCTAGTCATAGTCGAACGCACGTGCGCTCGGCGCCGAGAAATGCCTGGAAAGGCAGCGTCCTGCAACGTTCAACCGGCCGTCGCTTCTACACTTGCGCAGCCGCCGATTTCGGCTGCGACGCGTCGCCCCCCCCCGCCCCTTGCCACCCTGCTTAAGTAAGAGCAGGGGTGTCTTCCGCGATCGGACTCCTGCGGCCCTGAGCAGGCCTTCCCATCCATCTCCCATGACTGGACCCGCATGATGCTCAGGAGTCTCAACCTTCCTCCTCCTCTCCTCTGGCTCGTGGAGCAGATGTATTGTTTCGTGCGCTGTCACGGACAGCGCGGCGCCCGCCAGCTGTTCCCCTTCGCCATAGAGGGCGGCATGGCGCATGGATGTCCAGCGAGCGGCACCTCCCGCTCGATTTGCCCCCGCCCTTTCGCCGAACATTTCGAACCGTTGGCCGCGAGAAAGATTTGTGCCCTAGTGAGGGCCTGTGCTGATGGCAGAGGTAGCGCCATTTTCCAGACCAGTGCAGGTTGTCAGTTGCTCGGGCTTCGAAGCGGGTGGCCAACGTGACCTTAAAACTAAGCAGGCGCAGCTTGGTACTTCTCGCTGGTCCGCGCAGCGAACGCCTCGCAATTCGGCGCCGCGAGTGGATTGAGGAAGCGCACCCCCGAGTGGCGGGAAATGCAGAGAGTGCCCAAGCTGCTATATTTTGGCATTTTTTCTTTGCCCCAGCTCTACCCCCTCCTCGCAGGGCGCTCCGGTGCAAAAGTGGGCTCTCGATATTTCAGCATCGCCAAAGGAGCCCCTCCCTCTGGCCGCGGCGATGCACGATAATCGTATTGTTTCCTGTTCGGGGCGCGTCGCCTTATTGTGCCGTATCCCCAAGAGCTCGTTTCTTTACTGCTCGGGGTATGACGGGCGTCATCGCCCCCGCTCCCCCCCCCTATGACGTAATGTTCCCCCCCCCGTGCGCTCCGGGCATTGCCGCCGTGCGCATTGGGATCCGCGTGGGTGTCCGCGTAGGAATCCGCACAGGAGTCTGGTCCGCAGTCGTCGTCGTCGTCGTCGTCGTCGTCGTCGTCGTCGTCGTCGTCGCTCGTGGCTTGTCGCTCGTCGCTCAGTCGTCGTGCGCGCGGACGCTGCTGAAGCCTGTTTAAAGAAAAAATCCGGGCCGATGACGGCAATCATTTACGGGGTGCGGATGGAGCGGGTCGACGGCGTCACGTTTCGCGCCGGCGGCGTTTGGGAATGCTTAGGAATGACGGAGGACGGGTAGCGCCAGCATGTAGGTCGCGGTTTGCACCACAACGCCCGTGTTCACCACAGTGCCTGCGTGCACCACAGCGCCTGTGTACACCATACCGCCTATGTACACAACAGCAAAAGCGTGCAATACAGCGTCAGTTTGTGCCACCGTGCCTGCGGGCACAACAGTTTTTGTGCACACCGCAGCGCTTGCGTACACCACATCAACCGTGTGCAACACAGCACCAGTGTACACCACAATGCCTGCGTGCCTTGCATTGCTTGTGTAAACCACGGCGCCTGTGTGACCTCAGCAACCGTGTGCAACACAGCACCCCTGTTGTATATAGAATGTTGGAACGAACCCTTATGACAGAATGGAACGCTCGTGGATTCCACACAAAAAAAACAGTAGAAAATAATCCTTATGGACAACGGAGCGCCGCTGCAATGTACGAGTCCTCCCGAGCCCGCCCGCGTCACCCTAGCTCCTCCCATCTGCGTCCAGGAGGCTCTACCGAACTTGGCCGTCCGAGAACCAAATGGACCGATTCAATCGACAATTTTTCGGTGCGCGCTGAGATGCGCGCGTGCGCTGTGGCGCCAGCCCGCGCGACAGGGGGTAACGAGGAGGACGAGGAGGAGGAGGAGGAGGAGGAGGAGAAGGAGGAGGAGGAGGAAAAGGAGGTGGTGGAGGTGGGGGAGGAGGGAGGAGGGAAGAACGTCGCATTCGATTATCCGCACTTTCCTGGCCTGGCGTCTAGTTGTCCGCAGCAAATCCTCACGTACATGCTCTTTCTACTTGTCCGATGCACGCAGGCATTGTGGTGTACACCAGCGCTGCGTTGCACGCCCATGCTGTGGTGAACACACGCGCTGTGGCGTCCACAGGCACTGCGGTGCACGCAAGCATTGTGGTGTACACAGGCGCTGCGTTGCACATGGTAGCTGCGGTCTACACATGTACACCGGCGCTGTAGTGTACGCAAGCAGTGTGGTGTACACAGGCGCTGCGTTGCACACGGTTGTTGCGGTGTACGCAGGCGCTGTGGTATGCGCGCGCGCTGTGGTGCACGCGAGAGTTGTGGTGTACAGAGGCGCAGGGGGGCATATCGCCACCTACATGCTGCTCGCGTCGTCGGCCTCGTCCTCGTCCTCGTCCTCGTCGCTCGTCGCTCGTCGCTCGTCGCGTGTCGCGTGTCGAGTCGCGCGCGCGGGCGCGGCTGCGGTGCCGGAGCCGCACGGCGGGGGTGGGGCGTTACGTCAGACCCCCCCCTCGCCCCCCCCCCCCATGACGCCCGTCATCGTGCCAGCTTTGAGGCCCTGCCAACTTGGGGTGGGCCTCGCCTCTGCAGCGTGCTCATCCTCAAGTTAGGGACGCTAATTCGAGCGGCAATCAGCACATTCAAACTGTGGCGGCCTTGTTCCGAGCGTCTCTCGGTGGCGGGGACAGGCCTCTTTCTTGCCGGAATCCATAAATGTCGTCGCTGGCCAACCTTTTGGTCAGAGCCTCCCATACGTGATGCCTTGCATGGCGCATCTCAAGGGATCAGGAGCATTCCGCATTTTGCGAAGGTTGGTGAAGCTGCGTTGCTCGCAGCCTCTTCGGCGCAGCTCCAGGGTCAGAAGATCCAGCGGGCTGCGAGTATACTTCTTCGCTCGATTATTTTCTCCCTCTCCGACCTTCCGTCGACCTTCCTCGCTCGCCTTGCTCACCTCCACCTTCAGGTCCCGAAGGTCCAGCGGCGGGCCATCCAGTGGCAACGCGTACAGGAAGTTGTTTTGGATATGCCTCCGATTTGGAGCACTGCGGTGATAAAGGACCCCCTTCAGGTGCGTGCGTGGACCGCTCGCTCTCGCTTCCAGAGCTCCCGCCCCTGCATGCTCGGATGTGGTCAACCGTTGGGAAATCAACATACGTTCAGTGCCCTCGGTTTGGGGATTTCTACAGACATTAAAAGGCCACCCGTTTCCTGACAACTCCCCTAGCTAGATTTGGGCTTTGTCATCCACCAACACAAACTTTAAGCAATATCGTAGCAGCAGCTTTTTTTGATTATTGTGCATCCCCTTTCCGCCTCCGATCTCCTGGGTCCTCGGGCTCTCGCTCCTCCCCCAGCCCCGTTCCTCCCTGCACCGCGTCGGCCGAGAGAGCGGCCCGACGATTTCAGCCTCAGCGACGCCCTCGCCCGCAGGCGCGTCCCGCGACACCCGAGGAAATAATAGAGGCTGGGAGAGGACGTTGTTCGCATGGTACGAGCGCAGGAGGAGGATGGGAGAGGAAGAGGCGGAGGAAGAGGAACATGAGGAGGAGGAGGAGGAGGAGGAGGAGGAGGACGAGGAGGAAGAGGAAGAGAAGGAGGAGGAGGAGGAGGAGAAGGAGGAGGAGCAGGAGCAGGAGGAGCAGGAGGAGGAGGAGGAGGAGGAGGAGGTGGAGGA